>CM045769.1:110393870-110791370 GCA_025200525.1 Camellia lanceoleosa
TGCATTCTTGTGAGACACACTCTAAAAGCACATAGCAAGCAAGTGAGTTCCAAACACCCCTATGGAGGTAAGGTTTCTCTGTCTTATCTTGTCGGGGAGCTAGGGTTTCACTTCTGCATGGCGGTTTCAAACAACCTACAATCGGGTAAGCAACTTGCCCTAGTTTGGAATAGTCACTATGGATTAGATATGCACTAGGTTGAATGGTCAAAAGGGTGCCTCGGTAACAACCAAGGTTTGTGTGCCCATCGTGGCGAGCCCATAAGGTAGCCTTATGGCGCACTTCTCAGCAAGCCTCCGCAAACCGTTAGGAATAGCAGGATGGCAAACCACTTTGTGACTTAACGCACCTATGCAAATGCAATACAAAGAAACACATAAGTGTAAACAAAACAACATATCATGAGTTGGTCAAGTTCTCTAAATCCCAGGTAGTCGCGAAACTATAGCGCCACGGAACTCCAGCTCGCCTTGAGGCCACGAATCGTGGTTCTTAGCTACTACAATTAGGACTCATGTCACGGTTGAATCTAATCTCACAATGTGCAATGTAAGGCGATAAATCATCGAAAGAGTCCAAATCAAGCCAAATCGTTTTTGGAAAATCAATTTTAATCAAAAAGTGCCAAACATGAATTTATTTTGCGGATTTAAATTAGCCATCTAAATATTTTGTTTTGGAAAATTTAAGAAACCACGACTACGTGCCTAAGGCCACATGTAAAAGTCATCACCAAAGTTGCCTCGATTAGAGAACTTGGATGCGAGAAGGAAGATCTGAAATGAGCACCCCGCTCGCTTAGATCAAAGATCAACCTCTACTAGCATGATATATTATTTTTGAAAACATATGCGTTCTTATTAGGTTATTAATCTAGAATTACTATGTGATGCATGACGTACAAGTATAGACTAAATCGCTCGAGTTGGAACAAAACATCTCATGTTTGTTTGTTTGAAAAATAGTTTGAAAATGTTATTACATAAATAGGCTAAGTGGGTGGATTTGCCACCCTCAGTGGGCTTAAAACATGATTTTGCCACTCTCGAGTGGGCTTAAAACTCGCTTTTGATGAATTGTTCCAATTTAAGCAATCAACCTTCATCACGAGCATTTAAGCGATTATAGCGAGTTAAGCACATAGCCTCATGGTAATCAGCTAATATGGCAATCACTTATACTCATGCAAGGATGCTAAAGTGAAAACACTCACAATATACTCAGGGCAAAAGGAAGCTAGTTAGTAATTAATGCATGATCCTAGCTATGTCAAGAATGCCTAATGCAACACATGCAAAATGCAACTAAGATAGGCTCGGCTATTCTAGGATGTCATGTGAATCACGACATTTGATACATGTATTCAAATAAGAATTGAAATACAATGCGGTTTGAATGATCTGTGGAGCTCGGTGCATGCAATGATAGATGAATGATGTGCGCATCGAAGCATAAGGATGCTAGCGAAAATGACCTTAAAACTAACCATCAAAAACGATTAAGTAAAAGGAAGAAAGAAATGGGGGTTGGAAGACATGCATCACACACGAGCACGCTTATTACAACATTTGTGCCCTCTCGACGGAGGGTTTGAATAAATAAGCGAAGCTACATCTAAGCTAAGCTACTTATTTACAAACCAACTAATTAACTAACTTAGCTAATTAATTATTACAAAACAAATTGAAACAAATAACTATTCTAAGTTAACAAAAGCACTGAAATGGCCTCGTGACGAGGGATGCATGCATGCTCGGTCGGCTTCGCTTGGAAATCCATTGTCGTGCCTCATGATGCCTCTGTTTGCATTGTTTTGGACTTCTGAAAATTATGCCAACTTCCAAGATGCTTTTGATCCACCTCATGGATATGCTGAGGGGTGGTCGGGGAATGATCATCGGCCAGATTTTATGGCTATCGACCAATTTTGATAGCCGATCGGCAAACTAAGTGGTTGATCTGCCACTGTTTCTTGCAAATTCTCCCTTCTGCTGCAACAGAGTACTAACAGAGGCATGGCAGTGTATTTGCAAGAAAATGTGTGTATAACCACACTCCTTATCATGTCTAAAGCTCAAAGGAGTGTAGTGCTCGGCTCTCAAGCCATCAATCACGCATCTCAATGCATGATGGCCAAAAGGTCGAATTACACAAATCAATATCAATGAATGCATAAAACACATAAGGGGCTTCTCTCTATCATGCTTGATCAAGAGGTCGTGACAGAAATAAGGTCGTTCATCACTTCAAGTATGAAAGCATATGCCGTTCCTAATGTTTGGATCAACACCGATCCAAACACAGCATAATCGACAAACATGCAAACATAATGCAATATGCAACATGCCATGCAACAACATGCAAACAACATGCTATTCTATCAATGCTGGGATGGCATGCACAAAATTCTATCATGCAAATAATGCGCATGGCAAGCTTAGAAGCTAAGGCATCAAAAGCTAGTAAAAGGCACCTCACAAGGGGCATAGGAAATAATGCTCAATGGACTTAAACCGAATATGGACAGACTTAAATCATGCCAAAACAGTGGCCAATACACCCAAAACTTAAAAGGGCCAAGAATACATGCTCATGTGATGGCTCATCAACTAGGCCTAAGAGCACAACTCTCAAACATAATAAAAGTGATATGCATGAGGATATGGAAATGCTATATGTTTGAAATATCATGTTAAATGATGCCAAATCATGCACATGTCATAAATGAAGCATGCTAGAGGCATGAAAATACAAAACTAACAAAGGGACTTGCACCATGGCCATGTCAAGTAAGCCCCAAGAGCCAAGATGAGTGAGAACAGTCCCAAGGCAGGTCAAAACAAGGCCAAAACATGCATGGAGTATAGCCAAAACAAGCTAGAATGAAGGCATGAAGCATGGAGCATGCAAGGCCAACAAAGAGGATTACACTACACCTACCAAAACCAAGCATGAGGAGGCTCCACCGACCAAAATCAGAGTTATGACATGTTAAATAATGACCAAAAACATGCTAGAATGGAATCAACACATGCTAGAAAGATGAGCCAAAACCTTAGGCATGCAAGATTAGTTTGCAAGGATTACACTACAAGTACAAGAAGCATGCAAGGGGTGACCGAGACAGCCAAAAATAGAGTTATGGTAGGTCTGGAAAGTCACAAAAATGAGCTTAAATAAAGCCTCACGAAGATAAAAATACATGCTCTTTTGGTTAGCCATCAACACAAGCTAACAAGAGTAGGGGAGGGAGGACAACCCCCCTCCTATTTTGAGCCTCAAAACAAGTTTTCTACTACTAAAAATCCACTGGATTTCAGTGGCTAAAAGGCCAAAAAGAAGTTGTTTGAAAAGCTTGAAAGTTAGCTCAAAAGGCCATACAAGCCAAGGAGCAAAAGGGAGAAAACACCCCCTAGCCAAACAAGGCACAAACCAACACTTTTAAGACTAAAAAACAGAGGAAAAATAGAGATTTTTTTAGTTCAACACCACCCCAAAAACATCCCCAAAACAATGGAAAAAGGGTGGTGAAGCAAGTGTGCAAAACAAGCTTGAAAGGGAGAAGTGCTTACCCTTGAAGCACAGCAGCAAAATGGCCTCTTTCTTGGCTCAAATGACCTTCCAATAGCCCAAAAATAAGCTCCAATGGACCTCAGCCCATAGATATGCAACTTTGATGAAGGATGCCTAGGCAAACTAGTTGTATTTCTCTACTTCTATGCACAAAATGGGCAAGAGAGAGAGAGGCTTTGGAGAGAGGCAAAGATTTAGCTCTGAAAATTTTAGAGAGAGGGAGTTTAGTGAGAGAAGCTCTCAAACTTGCTTAAGTTCTAACCCCTTTGAATATGAGATATAAGGCTCTCATATATAGCAAAATATCAACTTGGGTGAAAAATATCTGAATTGGGACAGCTAGAGCAAAATTTGGAAATAAATTTGGAGGAGAAATATTTTCAAAAAATGAATTTAGGTCACTCTTGGCGACCGGCCATCTTTGGTGCCGATCTGCTACTTGTGATGGCCGATCGGCCACTTTTATGGTTGTGCACATTCGTGACCGATGAACAATTACGCTCTGCAAGTCAACTTCAAATGAGCATAACTTCTTCATATGGACTCTTTCAGGTCATTATTGTGTCCAAAATGAAGCCCAGTAAGCTTTCCAATGGTGGAAGCCTTGCATCAAATTTCCAACTGTGGAAAAAGTTATGCCTATTTTAGTGAAGACTACTCAGTTTTGATCATAATGGATTGATGCCCAACTTCCAATAACCATATCTCCCTCATCCGGACTCGGTTTTTGGAGATTCTTGAGTGAAAAATGAAGCCACGGAAGTCTTATTTCCAACAGTGGTGGCCTCATAGCTTAAATCCAAGTGTATAGACAGATAGGTCTGATTTAGCGAGGATCGCACGACTTTCTCTTAGCGATTCATACCCACATTCTTCTTCAACTTGGTTTCTTCTCTCTCCTCCGATTTTCTTTAACTCCAAACCCCTAAACAAGGTGTTTTGAAAGATTTTCCAAAGATTTCATCTCTCTTTCATTCATTTCCATTTTGTCCTTGCTCGGTTTACCAAAAAACGCAATATTTGACAAAATCTGCGTCGAAATTTGTCGTAGGAACTTTATTTCAAAAATATTTTGAAAGAGAGAGTTTTAAAGTCTAAAAACCATTCAAAATAGCTTTAGTCCAAAGGTGTGAGGTTGGGATTTGACTCTCCTCTTGCCGAAGAAATCGAACCTTTGCTCTGCACATCTTTCACCACCAAGTAAACCATTAGTAGCGCCCAAGTCTTAAGGCGGTCAAAAATGGGGTGTCTCTGATCCTCTTCATATCGTGGTGTTGTTTTCCATGAGTGGCAGATGGGCGTCATCGAGGATGGAATAATGGCATCTAAAACCAAAAATTAGATTCAGGAGAAAGGGTTCTTTCGAGTGTTTTGCCATCCTAGCCAACCTAAGGATTATCACGAAACCAAAATAAACAAGGAAATGGGATTGAAATGAAAGAAGAGAACTTAAAAAGCGAGAAGAGACAATCAGAAATATGAGGAAATTGCAGAGGTCGCGAGATGGAAGTATATCAAGAGGCAAACCAGAAGCTTTGAGTATTCAAAAAACTTACACTCGAAGGGACAACATAGTTTCAAATTGCATTAAATGAAGGAAGCGTACGAAGAGACGGGATGATGTAATGATGCCTGAGAAGCGTGTCTTGACATGCGTTGGAATGAGGTTAATTGTCGTTCTTTCCTTGACTTTTTAAGTTCAAAACCAAACATCTTGACTAATGGCGTTAATAGGATGTTTGGGGACAATTGTGAGCCGGATATTATGAGGGCAATAAAATTTGAATAACGGTATGAGGGCGATCAGGGCGAAATTTGTACTCGGCTTCGTGCGGATGATCCCAAAGCGAATATATTAATCGGTAGTGGAACGATCGAACTAAGACCGAATACATAAGCGTGCAATGGGTTAAGGTGGGCGATCCACGAGGCCCAAAAGAAAAATATAAATAGAGGAGCATCAGCCAAAGAAAAGTATGTGAGAACAAGTAAAATTAACTTAAGATATAAGCAACCAAGAGAGTATATATACTGACTTATCCGTCGCAGTGCTAATTCCGGCACTCCCGATCGGAGTATTCATTCCTTTTCAGGTGACTTGCTGAGGATCAAAAGCGTCCTACAGGATCCAGAGAGTGTTTCCAAACCACTTCTCCACAGCATTCATATATTATATATCCATCATAGGATTCACAACTACAATAAGAATGTATATCAATTCAAAAAAATAAGTATGTTTGTTCTTTTTCTTTTTCTTTTTAAATTGTAAAAAAACATTACTTCAGAAGTGGAACTAAATTTATCTTTTCAAGTGAAACTAAGGGGTTATTTGGGGTGTCCTAAATAAGTGTACTTTTTGTCTTTTTAGACTAAAAAGTTAAGGTTGAAAATATGAATGTTTGGATTAACTTGTTGACTTTTCTGAGAAAAATGTGTAATAAAAATTGTAAAAATTGGTTTGTGAAGGAAAATTAGAATTTGGGTTATCTGTAGTAATTGTTGACTTTTGGTGAATAGTGATAACTTTTTAACTTTTGAGTAACTTTTGACTTTTTGAGACTTCCCAAACTTGGCCTAATTTTTTTTACTAGTAACATGCCCGAAGCTATGACTATATAAATTAAAGTTGACACCTAAAAAACTTTAGATAGCCAACACATAAAAGTATTCATGTACATTAGGATAAACAACGATTTGAAATGCTTGTAGATGATGTGTCCGCTCTTCCAAGTAAAGTTCAGCACAGAATTATCAGGCCTTCGGAAGAGAAGATTTGATGTTCATGTCAGAAACCATATATGCATAACAAACAAACTCCAAACACAATTCTTCACCCCTTCTCAATGCCACAGGCCTCGGAGGCCAACATTCTCACCAATGCACCCATGCATGAGACTTTATTCACTATGCTTTGTTGTCTATATATTATCAATGTGGAGACACTTAAAAAGTTTCTGAATGCAATCTCAGATGAACTTCACATAGAGAAAATCAAAATAAGTAGACTAATAACAATGATGAGTCACTCTATTCATTAAGTGTTTGTTTAGACGGACTAGATAAGAGGATGATAATTCATCGGACTATTAATCTTGGGATGCATTGTGCGGACTATTTGGTTGATTGGATTTGTATCTTATGTTTGTTTAGTCATGGGATTAGATATGCTGGATTGGACTATTTTAGTGAATCTAATATTTGGTTGAATGATTTGGATAAGGATAAATGATCAAATGATTACTTTACCCTTGTAATTTATAATTTTTTAATATATAATTTTAAATTTGTAATCTATAATTTATAATTTATAATTTATAATTTAACAACACTAAAATTTTTTAATTTATAATGCCATAATTTTTAATTTATTATTTTCAATTAAATTAAATTTATGATTTATATTTTTATGTAATATATAATTTTAAATTAATAACACTAAAAAAATAATTTTATTTAATATATAAATTTAATTTTTAACAACACTAAAAAATTTAATTTATAAGGCCATAATTTTTTAATTTATTATTTTAATTAAATTAAATTTATAATTTATGATTTATATTATTTATTTAATATATAATTTTAAATTGACAACACTAAAAAATAATTTTATTTAATATATAAATTAATTTTTAACAACACTAAAAACTTATAAGGCCATAATTTTTAATTTATTATTTTTAATTAAATTAAATTTATAATTTATAATTTATATTTTTTATTTAATATCTAATTTAAAATTAACAACACAAATAATAAAAATTTAAAAATGTTCAAAAGATTATTTTACCCTTTTTCAATTGTTTATTAAGTAATAGCATGAGGGTAAAATAGACATTTTACACATTAGTCCCATAGGATATCAATCACATGAAAATAATTCCTCTCCTGCCCCTAGGGTACAATAATTCCTCATATGAGGGACTAATAGTCCGGAGGGACTATTAATCCGGAGCAAAAAAATTGAACCAAACAATGGACTATTAGTCCGGATGGACTAATAGTCCAATCCCATGAAATAATCTCTCAAAACAAACACACTCTAACAATACACCACCAACAACAGTATAAATACTCTAAAACAACAATAAAACCTAGCATGAAATTATAAATCCATGAACAATATGAAACTTTGGACACCATTTATATCTTCAATGCAAACCACTATCATGCACAATCAAAACCTTTATTTTTTAAAACCCCAAATCAAAGCCCTAATTTTTTAATTTCAAATCTTCTCTTTCCATCAAAACCATAACTCTTTAATTTAGATTTGAAATTAGATTTCAAAGTTTGGAGGAGGAAGTTGGTTCAATCTATGGCGTGAGTGTTTTTTTTTTTTTTTGTCAGCTAGAATAGAAGGCTTTTTTGTTTTTGACAAAAGAACCAAATTGCCAAATCTTAGTAGTTACCTAAACAAACACTACTAAATAGGTTGAGAGACAACTCATTAATTTATCTATCTATCTATTTATATTTATTTATTTATACTATTATTAAAAATGAACATCTTACTCGATATCTAAGAAATTACCTTTTGTCGGTAGCCTTCTCTTCTTACAACAAATAAAAACAAGTGTCAATTTCTTCATCCAAAATCTCATTTTGACAAGTGATCTTATTTTTTTGCATGTCAATTTCTTCATTCAAAAGTAAAAAATAAAAATAATAAACAATTTCTCGTCGAGAAATCTCATTTTCAAGTAACCTTCTCTTGGAAAAAAAAATATATAAAAAGTATATAGAGACAAAAGAAGGGCACAAGACTTGTTAACTTTTTAAACAATATAGAAAATAGGTTATGGATTTAAAATTAAAATTTATATTTTAACCAGGTGTACTCACACCTCTAATTCTAAAAAAGGCAGGACTGTTCACTTCTTCTAATGATGCAGTCTTCTATAGGCACCATCTATATGTATAAAAACCTGACCAGTTCTTCTTCTTCTTCACTACCTCTGTGTTTTTCATTGGAAGCGCTATCTCTCTCTCTCTACAATGGAGGAAGACTACTCAAGCCCCCCTCTTTCTAAGGTCAATGTTGATCAAAATGGTAAACAACTTATTTTGCCATCTGGGTATATTTTTAGCCCTCTAGACTCGAGGTTGTGGTTCACTATTTGAAGAAGAAGATACTCAACCAAGAGCTTCTTGCCCATATTATTGCCACAATTGATGTCTACTCTTATGACTCCCCAAATCAACTTCCTCTTAGTAAGTGTTGTTCTGTTGTTTTTTTTTTTTTTTTTTTTTTTTGGGTTTATGTCCTGTTTTATTTTGAAGTTAATTAGTATGATTTCCAACGTTAAAAGTCACAATTCAATGTGTTCACAGTCTCATTAGAAATCACACGTAATCCTAATTACTCATATTCATAACAGGAGTTACTTTGTTATGCTTTTTAGGATAAACTAGCAGTACTTTAATCCTTATCAAATCTTATTGAAAATAAGTCTTAATAAAATTGTCTAAAAATAATTTTTTATAATAATTTTTTTGTATATATAGCTAAAATTAACAATTATTGATTTTTTTGTCACGATTTTTATAAATTGTCACTAAAACTTACAATTGTGACTTTTTTATGGCAATTTTTAAACTGTCACTAAAAGTTGAA
The DNA here is from genome assembly GCA_025200525.1 of Camellia lanceoleosa. Lineage (NCBI taxonomy): Eukaryota > Viridiplantae > Streptophyta > Magnoliopsida > Ericales > Theaceae > Camellia > Camellia lanceoleosa. The sequence goes on from CM045769.1 coordinate 110,403,062, forward strand.
AATTAGTGAACCTTTTTTGTGACGATTTTTTTAAATTATCTCTAAAACTTATAATTAATGACATTTTTTGCAACAATTTTTAAACTATCGTTGAAAATTAACAATTAGTGATATTTTTTAATAATATTTGATGAAAAACACTATTAATTCTCACATGACCAATTGTCTAGTAAGATCTTTATGTAAGTCCTCCTTATTTTTAAATCTTAACTTATTGTTTGAGAATCAGCTATCTTAGTAACTTTTTAATTTTTTGGCTAAAATATAAGATAAAAAAAAAAAAAAACAAAAATTAGTATGTTTAGAATGAATTTTTAGTTTTTTACGAAAAGATATTCAAAAAAAAAAAAAAAAAAGAGAATCTTAAATTTTTTGATATAAATTATTTGATTTTTTAATTTTTTTTGACAACTTTTTAATTTTTAGCCTAAAATATTGAATTGCCAGACAAGGCGAATGACAATGGTTGAGCCACTACTCATGATTGTAATTGGTATCTTAATATCTTATCATGGGTCAGTTTGGTGTGATTTTTTATAAGTTTAAAGTTAATAATGAAAAACAAAAGTTAAATGCATACCTTTTCATATTGTTTAATAATCAATTTTTTTTTTTCTCCAACCAATTTAAGTAATTTATATTGTAGGTAGAAGTTGTATCGATCCGTTAAGTTATAAGCAGCCACCAAACTGGCCATCAAAGCATATGACGATAATTTGATCAATCCAGTGATTACTCTTTGCAAAGACAATACAACTTGACAATCTTTTTATTTTAATTAATTAATTATTTGTTTTTTTTTTATTATTAATTTTGTTTTTTGGAAGAAAAAGTGAATATAGATTATTAGGGGCCCTATGGTGATCATCTAGGTAAATTTTCCTTATTCGATTGTTTAGATTTTGGATTTCTAAAAATAAAAAAGTGAAAACAAATCGAAAATCCTAACACAATTTAGTGGGCAACATATACATATGGTTGTTAATAACTTGTGATAGAATCTTATTTATTTATTTATTTTTGTTTAATGTTTAATTCTATTGAAACTTCTGCATCAGAGTTTGAAGCTGAGTTTGAATTGGGAATTCTTTTTATTTTAATTAATTAATTATTTGTTTCTTTTTATTAGTAATTTGAAGCTGAGTTTGAATTGGAAATTCTTTTTATTTTAATTAATTAATTATTTGTTTTTTATTAGTAATTTTGTTTTTGGAAGAAAAGTGAATATAGATTATTAGGGTCATATGGTGATCATCTGGGTTTTGGCATTAAAAAACAGTTTGTAAATTATTCCATATTCGATTGTTTAGATTTTGGATTTCTATCCCATATTCGATTGTTTAGATTTTGGATTTCTAAAAATAGAAAAGTGAAAACAAAATCGAAACACAAGATGGTTGTTGTTTACTTGTGATAGAATTTTTTTTTTGTTGTTGTTTAATTCTATTGAAACTTCAATAACAACTTGTGATAGAATTTTTTTTTTGTTGTTGTTTAATTCTATTGAAACTTCTACAAGCTTGAAGTTAAGTTTGAATTGGGAATAGCTAAATTATGTGATAATCTAAAAGTGTATTAATAGTTAAAAAGATATTCACTCTGTTTGGTTATGATTTTTAGGATTAACTTTTCAAAAAATTAATTTTTTTTTTGTATTTTTTTTTTTGCTTTTATTTATTTATTTCAATATTTTAAGCTTTTTTTTAAAATTTTTAAATACACCTAATGTAAATACACTTAAAAAATATAATATTTGTGAAAAAATCTTTAAAAAATTCACTAAATATCAAAAAAAATAAAAAAATTCAGTATATTTTTCGTATTCTTATATATTTATTAATTTTTATAAAATATTTTACTTTTTGGATACATTTAAGTAAAGTACATCTAAAAATATAAAATAAAAAAATTGCTGAAAATTTTAAAAATATTAACTAAAAAAAAAAAAAAACAAAAACTCAACTTTTAGAAAATTGAATTGAAAAATTGAAACCAAACACACTCATTAAGGTCGTATGACTCAACTTTAAATTGTTTCCTATTCAATTGAACAGCAAATTGTTTTAGATTTGGAGAAGCTATTCCTTGAATTTGCCAACATATATTTTGTACTTGGAATATATATATGCAATAATAGAATTTCTCAACTCTTGAATTGATATTTTTGTTTTTCACACCATGATAGAGCCAACATGAAGATACATTCATGTGTTTACATAATCTAATAAATAGTGATTGAGCAATGATGTTATAGGTGAATTCAAGTATGGGTTGCGAATGAGTGGTATTTCTTCACCACAAGATCGCCACACAATCTCTTCCTCACGAGCAATGGTGGTGGTTGGAATGAATTGGCTGGCAAGCGATAGTTGACAATGATCAAGTCATTGGATACAAGCGAAGGCTAGCTTTCTATTTTGCGAGCCACTTCAAGAGATGAAGGTATTTGGTTCATACATGAATATAGAGTCAACCCTGCCATTTTTCACTGATGAACTTCTTGATGACACCATTAAAGAGAAGGTGATCTTATTTCGTCTCTAATAGAAAAACTGTTAAAACTTAAAGGCTTGATCTCCTAATGAATAGAACTTATCCCTCACAAGGAATTTTTTCAAACTTTTTTTTTTTTTTGGGTAAACAATTTGTAGCCAATAAGATTCCTAACAATGTATTCTCCTTGCCTTCTCTCAGATATCAAATTTTGTAGTGTGTAAAGTTTGTTATGAAGAGAAAGATCCCAGCATGGCATCAAGTGATAGCAGCACAGATTCGGACCAAGGAAAAGACAAAGAAGTAGAAAATATTGAATCTTCAATCCACACAAAACAATGAATATACATTCCTAACAATGAATATTCTCTTTTTATAGGAGTACTTTGAAGATCTCTATGGGACAGCATGATTCAATTCTAACTCTAGTATGATGCTTGTGTGGGAATCTAACTTTATTAGAGGTGTCCCTTAAAATCCCAAGGGACAAGCCAAATTGATGTCTCTCCATCATTCGATCATAACACTTGAACACAAAAAAGTGTTGTTCATAAGTACTCCTCAAAACATCTAGAACTGCCCTGAAACTCTCTCTTTGCCTGGTGTTAACTCCAACCTATTACTCCTTCCTTATATCTGCAAACCCTTTAAATTCATAACTTTGCTCACCATCAGTGATAAAAATTTACCATAATTAGCCTTCAAAGAAGCCCTTATCACTGCAGCCTTATATTGATTTTGGTTTCCAAGCTTGTACAAGGGGTTTCTCCACACTAACAATGTGGTTTTCGCATCCAAAGTCAAGCAAAACTACCAGCGGACTATATTCTAAACTGTCTTAAATGACACTGCTAATAATACTTCACCATCAAACACTAAAACCTCCACTGAATCTGAAGTTCAGAAACCGGGTTTGCATTAATCTACAGAAGTTCACATCATAATTCAATCATTTGTATATATATATATATATGTTGAGTTAGTAAACCAACAGGTCTTAAAGAACCTATTAAAAGCCAAACCTTTTTCTTCGCCACCTCCTCTCTGTGCTTCTGAAAAGGCGTTTTCTTCTGCGTAACAGAGAATGAAGTCATCTTTCATCAAATACTGGAGAAGCAAATCACAGATCCACTTTAATTCAATACTCATATTCATAATCTCCAAAAATAGGCATCAAAATTCAGAACCCATATGTTAAATCTAAAGGAATTAATGTCATTATAAGCAAAACCCAAGCCCAAGCACAAGCACTGGGGGCCATAACATATGTCTGGGAGATTAAAACTGAGAAGCTAAACTTCAAGAAGAATCGAATTTAAAAGCAGAATTTTGAAGAGATGACGTGGGAAGAAGAAGAATCAAAAATCAAACCCAGATGCAAAAGTTTAAATATCACTTTTTACTTTTCAGCAAATTATAATTTGGGTTTTCAATTTTACAGAATTTTTCAATTGGGTTTCAACCAATTTCAGTTTAAATTTTGATACTCTCGATTGTATCAAAAAATGTTGGAATGATTCCAATAGCGGTGCGACATAAAATTCATTGTAGTCAGCAGCAATGTGGATTGGTGTGCAGGATAGCAATGGCTTTCTTGTTCCGTATATTATTGAATAAATTGAGTGCTAGGGAATATTTTGAAGAACAACACTTCAAAATTTGGTATTGTGTTTGAAGATGCAAAACCTCCGTAGCAATTACAGGTGCACCCATACTTCTCATCTCCAACAAGAAGGTAACAAGAAACCTCTTCAATCACCATAAATCTGTCTTTGTTCACTTTGCTATGGTGCTTGCAAGGGCTTAGACAAATTCGATAGGAAGTGGTTGTGGTGGTGGAAGGTGTGGGAGATGGTGACTACAAGCGGCAAGAAGGGGAGAAGCAAAAAAACTTGAGTGATTTTAGCTCACTACTTCCTGCTTCTCTTTCCAAATATATTTTAAAACTCCATTAAATTTTAAGTATTTTAGTTGTTCAAATGATGTGGGCAATAGGCACAGTTTGAGTCCCGACCTGATCTATAATCCTATGAACTGGATGAAACAATAATCCAAGATCCATACAAAAGTTTAAAAATTCAAAATTTCAAATCACCAAAGTTGGATAAATTTAACAAAATATGCATTCATATATTATATATCCATCATGAGATTCACAACTACAATAAGATTGTACATCAATTCAAAAAATAAGAAGTATGTTTGTTCTTTTTCTTTTCTTTTTCTTTTAAATTGTAAAAAACATTACTTGAAGTGGAACTAAATTTTTCTTTTAAGTGAAACTAATTTTTTACTAGTAACATGCCCTGAATCTGCAGCTATATAGAATTAAAGTTGACACCTGAAAAAAACTTTAGATAGCCAACACATAAAAGTATTCATGTATATTAGGATAAACAACAATTTGAAATGCTTGTAGATGATGTGTCTGCTCTTCCTAGTAAAGTTCGGGACAGAATTATCGGGCCTTTGGAAGAAGATTTGATGTTCATATCAGAAATCATATATGCATAACAAACAAACTCCAAACACAATTCTTCACACCTTCTCAATGCCACAGGCCCTGGAGGCCAACATTCTTACCAATGCACCCATGCATGAGACTTTATTCACTATGCTTTGTTGTCTATATATTATCAATGTGGAGACACTTAAAAGAGTTTTTGAATGCAATCTCAGATGAACTTCACATAGAGAAAATCAAAATAAGTAGACTAATAATAACAAGGATGAGTCACTGTATTCATCAACAATACACCACCAACAACAATATAAATACTCTTGCCTAAAACAACAACAATAAAAACCAAACATGAAATTATAAATCCATGAATAATATGAAACTATGGACACCATTTATATTTTCAATGCAAACCACTATCATGCACAATCAAAACTTTAATTTTTAAAGCGCCAAATCAAAGCCTTGATTTTTAATTTCAAATCTACTCTGTCAATCAAAATCTTAACTTTTAATCTAGATTTGAAATTAAATTTTAGAGTTCGGAGGAGAACTGGTTCAATCCACTACTAACAAAAACACTTTTGCGACCGCCACATGCGTCGCAAATAATAAAAAATCTGATGTAAAAGACTTTTTGCGACGGCCTATCTTGACGCATATGGGGGCGCAAATGTGGGGGTGGCAAATACTTTTTGCGGCGGCAAAACAACGATCATGATTATTTGCATTGCCTAAACTACTTTTTGCGACATCTATTTTGCCGTCGCAAAAAAAATAAAAAGATAAAAAACACTTCTAGCGACCATTGTTTTACCGTCGCAAATAATTATTTATTAAAAAAAAAATCATACATGGGATTGCTACAACAAAAAAATCAATTACAAGCACCAAACAATTTTTTGTAAATGAAAAATAATAAAATTAACAAATTAATTAAATTTATAACAGACATTATCCATTAACCATCCTTAAATAAACTGTACTAAAAAATTCAAGTCTTAAAAACAAAAAAAAAACAAAAACAAAAACAAAAACAAAAACAGAGCAACATAATCTTTGTTAAAAAAAAAAAAGAAAAAAAAAAGAAGAGCAACATAATCTTTGGCTCCTAACATCAACCGCTCGATCATATCAACTATTCCCTCAACAAAATCTACAAAAACATATATCAAACTTGACTTGAAAATTTAATGCACTTCAATTTGTTAGTTTAGCTTGAAATAATAAAAAAAAGAAACTCAACGATTTGCATTCCCATATATCAAACTTGGTCGAAGATCCTCGATCTCAGCTAACTGAGAAATCCTACCTAAGCGAAAAATCCTACCTCAATCTCAGCTAAAGTCATGGCGTTCGGAAATATATAACATCTACTCATATGCATAATCATGTGCTTATATTCCAAATAGCAGAAAAATCAAGAGAAAATTTAGATAACCTTCCATATTGTGAATACATATGGTCCTAAATTTCAAGGACTAGAAATATAAAAGAAAAACTAAGACAATTGTCAATCAAATTTTTTTTTCTTTGCATAGTTTGAGATCATGAAACATTTGTTAAGTAACATTCTGAAAAGCATGTGATCTAAAACATTACAAAAGTTATCCACCAAATTCAGGTTCCCCATGATTCATTGCTTTAAGGGAGGTAAATATGGTATTATAGCTGGGACTCATTGCCTCTCCCAAAACCTTTAGTCATAACCCCTCTAAAGAAGTTCACCCTTCTTGATATACATAGAAAAGAAGGGACATAAAAGTTAGCGTTGTCTTTTCCAAGATCATAAAAGGGCACCAAATTCCAAATCAACCAATAAATTTCTATCTCTGGCATTATCTCCTTCATAATCAAGGCTTTCAAGTTTCAATTTATCATTTTAGCAAACTATAGACTGTAGTAGAAGAACCACTACAAAGTTTGTAGTCATATCCATAATGAATGCCAAGAAGGCCTAGATGTGAAGTGGCAAAAAGTAAGTGAATTTGAAGTAAGAAAAAATCAGTATGTATATCCCAGTTTACTTGAACAAAGAACAAGCTTATCCTGTGAGGCACAGCGCTCTAAAATAGCCAAAGAGATTATGCATCCTAAATGAATCTAGGCATGATGAACGGGAAAAATTAACCACTTCAACTGAAAGCCACTCGCAACAAAAAGATATTATGATCACGTTATGCTAAAGGAGCTTGATCACATACAGAAAGCATTTTATATCAATTTTAAACATCCCCCAGTCAATTGATACAATAGCCAGTAAATCACTGCATCAAAAACCAAAAAACAAGTAAAATTGTAAAACAGAAAGTACCTGTAATCATTTTAACATTTACTCCAAGATTTAAAGCCCTTCTTATTGTCTCTGCACTGTCATGCCTGGGTGGGTCAAAGAGAGGCATGAGACCAATGAATTGCCAAGGGCCTCCAGCACTCTCTTTCCTTCCCTCTGGAACTTCCTGCACAAAAAAGAACATAACCAATCAAAACTTCCAAAGCCAAAAAATAAAAGCAACTTCAGTTATACACAAATCATAAGGGATCATAAATGATGGAAACAGGAATCACCTGGTACGCTACAGCAAGTGAATGCAAACACCTCTCTGCAAACTTATCAATCACAGAATGAACCCTGCGTTCTATGTCTGACTTATTGTGTGTGAGATTTAAAATCTACAATCCATGTTGCAGACAATAATTAGCATAAACAACAGAGAAAGGTAAAGCCAAATACAAAAATTGGTTAAACATGATACCTGCTCTGGTGCACCTTTGCTGACTCTATGCATTTTACCTTCACTGTCAAGATAGGTCAATGCTGTTAAACTTATCAGTAGGATTGAAGGGTAGAAAATGTATCTCTTGAATGCCAGCACGTGCCTGTCATTAGGGATAATAATTGAATGAAGAAGCAACTTACATGAATCAGCACAACGCATAAAAAGCACAAGCAAAAACCACAACACAAACCTATAAGATGATAATAAATCGTCATCTATTTACCTCTTAAATACTTAAAAACCACAGCATAAATTCCCAAACCTTTATTCACCCAAAAAAATCCCAAACCTTTTATCACACATAGCACAATCCAAAATCACAAATTCTCAGAGTTTGAGACTTTCAAATTCAGAATTTTGTAATAAGTTTGTGCAGAATTAATATATCTTTCCTTGAAAATCAATATCAACATAATGCAGAATTTCTAGCCAAGGACAAGATCACAGGGATAACAAGAAAATTAGATTTTTGCTAATGTAAACTTTGTTCATTCTCTCAATTTCATTCCTATCTAATATCTTTCACTTCTGTTACAAACCAAAATTGTTCATCACAACAAAGATATTAAGAAATTAAGGACATCCGGGAAAAAGAACACCAACTTATTGAAGCAAATCATCCTGAAAACAGAGTTATGGTTGAAAATTAGATGACATTAACATCTTAACATAGGGAACAACTATAAATTGAAGTTCAATTAATGGTGCCTAATCAAATTGAAGCAACAACATATCAAATTTATGCAAATGAATGATTGTATACATAAATAAAATCAAATATGACCGAAATTCAAAGATATATGGCAATTGCAAGAAAAAGTTAAAAAATATGAAAGAAAAGTTGAATTCGTAAATCAAGCAAAAGTTCAGAGACAAGACAAGACTAAAAATGTACTCACGTGTATTTCCGACATCCTTTGTAAAATTTTAAACTTCTTTCCCTCAGGGATTCAGCACTCTCCTCCAGGCATTGCATCTGTTTCACCAAAGAAGGCATCATTATGTCATTTGGAGCACAAAACAAAGTCTATAGGTAACCAACGGGTATCCTAGATGAAATCAAAATAAGGATCAGAGGGTTGTATTTAGCTCAGCCTAAATAGAAAATAAGTAGGATTGCAAGGGAGGTTAAATTCAAAGCAAACATAATTTGTAAAAAGTATGTGAAAACATATGCAGAGATGGCAATTAAGCAAGTTTTAACTATTCACAACAGGAAAAATGATTGTGGAGATTTCTTAGTTATGAGGGTAAGTTTTTTTTTTTTTAAAAAAAAAAAAAAACCCATGAAAATTAATCATGGGATCACAAGCTTCATGATCTATAAAAATGGCAAGAAATTTCTTACACATATAAAGAAACATAAGGAGGGTCAAAAAAAAAATTATTTCTAAATTCTTGTCTTCCTATTTTAATGTATTATTAATTATTGAGTAATATAAAAATTTTGAGACACAAAACACTCACAAGCTTCATGATCTATAAACATGGTAAAAAATTTCTTATATATATAAAGTACAAAAGGAGGGTCAAAGATTTTCTGTTTCTAAATTCTTGTCTTTCTGTTTTAATGCATTATTAATTATTGAATCATATGTCAATGGAAGTTGGTTGAGTCGATAATGATTAGACTCTTCGGGTATGTTTGGTTTGAGTTTGGGAGATGAGTTTTAGAGATAAAAAGTACGAAAAGTTGTTTGGTATGATTTTTTTCAAAAGATGCTTTGGAAAATTATTTTGAGAGAGAGTTTTGAAAAAAGTGATTGATTTGATGTTTATGAGAGAGATTTATTTGAAAAACTTGTAAACCAAACAAGTTTTGGAAAATTTTTTTGAAAAAATTTGTTTGGTTTAATTACTTTTGAAAACTTATTTGTAGAGAATTTTTCCCAAAATTTTTTGGGAAACACAAACCAAACAAGGCCTTCATCTCTATGGCTTAGATTAGATTTTAGCTATTGTGAGTTCTCTTTAATGATACAAAATACGATATATGATTCAATAATTGAAAGTATATTAAAGTAGGAGAAGTAAAAATTTTGAGAAGAACATACAATCTGGTGCAATTTATAAACTCTCTCTTAGAATAAAAATTTGAGAAATATTGAAGAGAAAAAAGTGGTCAAGAAGTAAATGACTTACTACATCATATATATCATTCCTCCACTTGGAGACTAGCATATATGTGGTTGATCTACTAATAAGACTGAAGCAGTGTATTTTCTTACTAGCTTTCTTCTTTACTATTGTGGTTGAGAATCTTTTGAAGGCTACTTGGTCCACCTTGGATTAAAATAAGATATTAAAAAAGTATTTTAAAAATGAAATGTGTAATCTATATTTAAATTTAGTAAAACACAAATATCACTACTTACAAGAAAGAATCCACCAAACAATGACTAGGAGCCATCACTTAGTACAATGGTAGATTGGTCAAGCTTCCAAAGTGAGAGCATGTCAATTCAAGTTTGACGGCATTGTTTTTCATAGTATATATTATGTTGAAGGTTAGGTCTATATTCCCCCTACTCCCTCTCAGCACCCTTGATAATCGAAGACTACCACTGGTGGATGGTGTTTTTAGTTCATGAAACAATGGCTATATGTACAACCGTGCAGACCGACCCGAATCAAAAGGTTTGCATGGCAGATAATCAGTGATCCTTTGTGTCAAGGAGTAATAGTTAACAAATAAATAGGTAAGTGCATCGACCAAATTATTCTTAATCTAATTGAAAAGAGGAGATTTGTAAATCCCAAGCAAGTAAAAATGATGGTTCCAAAGTGATAAGTGAGATTATTCTGCAATGGGAACCAATTGAATTAAGTTGTCAGAACAACTATTTTCAAGAATAAGAGGCCCAATCCATTGGAGGTTAGGTTCAAACTTGTAAGATGATTACAGGTATTTCACACGAAAATAAAATAAAATAAAATAAAATATTTAAAAAAATCCTCAATTAAACCCAGTATTTGATTTCTGTGTATCCATCTCCCAAAATTGATCATGCAATTAACTTGGAAAGCTCTTCAGAAGTTTTCAACTAGCTTTAGTAAATTGAGTAAAAATTTTTGTTAAATTCTACACTTATAAAAGCAATTTAAAAGGCAACCCAGAGTGATGAAACTAAAGGCAAAATAGCAGAACACAGAATCAAATCCTGCTAGTTGGAAGACAGCGGTCGAGAGAGTGGGGGAAGAGACAACTGACCTGTTTACGGAAAATAGGAGAGTCGTCGAGCTTTGTGAAATGCATGTTTGAAACAACAATTGATCCTCGTTTGTGCAGTGTATCTTAGTAAACATCACATCTATGATTGATCTTCTTCAGAGATTGAACCTATTCAGTGTAGCTAATCACATCTATGATTGATCTTCTTCAGAGATTTAATGACTAAAACATTAATGTAACATACAACTTCCTTAATATGAAAGAGGTAATCACAGAAATCCAACACAATAATGCCTAAAACATTAAAATTTCACAACATTTGGAGCTCAAAAGCATACTTGAGTCCACAATTAGTTAAGCGCGTTGGCGGTGCTAAATCTAGTCATTCCACAACTTGTAGCTTATAAAGACTCATCACCAAACCATTATTAAAAATAAATAACCAATTCTTGTTCTTCACAATGCCTTTCACATATATCAGATGATTCATTAGGTGGGGTACATATTTTAAGCTAACTGCACAAAGAGAATATTTCTATGATAATGATGTTGACAATAGTTTTAATAGACTGTGAATCTCAACACAGTCAAAGCAGGGCACTATCAAAATGCTAGCAACAAATTATTGCTAACTGACTTCACTAGGATACTAATTTCGCCAACTGGTCAGTTTTGCCTCAATCAAATAATAAATTGGAGCATGCACAACCATTTCATACATACTTTTTGCTATCCTGAGATAAATTCAATTTCATATCGAAAATAGAACAGCTAAGAAATCAAAATTTATGAGAAGAAGGTTATACATACATATATATATATATATATATCTTCAAATACGAATTACAGTGAGGAAAAATCAATAAATTGGCGAAACCGAAGCTTGTACCTGTAGCAGATTGATTCAAACCAAAGCTTGTTTCCAGAATCAGACTACCTGGTGGAAAAATCAATAGATTGACAAAAAAGTGATCGAATTACAGTGAGTTCAGATGAAGAAGTTGAATACGAATTACAGTGAGTTCACTGAGTTCAAGTGATCGAAATAGAGAGATGAATAAGTTGAAATACGAATGAATGATTCGAAGAGACTCACTGAAATGAGAGAGAGAGAGTTCATACCGTTGGAGATCTCTTCTTCAGACGACCATGGTGATCTATAGAGTGAAATTGAGAGAGGAAAATCAGAGTCTCTTCCTCAGATCAGACACGATTGAGCGAAATCACATATAGGGGAAATGAGAGTCTAGGGCAAGTTTTACACTACCAGATTTGGAGAAAATGAAGGAAAATATAAATTAGGCTGAGTGGTTCCCAATAGTGGGCCCGTTAGGCTGATTTGTTTTGCAAATAAGTTTTTTTGCGACGGTCAAATAATCAGTCGCAAAAACACAGACGCAAAAGTTAATGGGATGCATTGTCTTGACTATTTGGTTGAATTTGGATTTGTATCTTATGTTTGTTTAATCATGGGATTAGATGTCTGAATTGGACTATTTTTAGTGAATCTAATGTTTGGTTAGACAGACTGAATAAGGATAAATATTCACAAGACTATTTTACCCTTGCTATTTATAATTTTTGTTTAATATATAATTTTAAATTTGTAATCTATAATTTATAATCTATAATTTATAATTTAACAACACTAAAAAATTTTAATTTATAAAGCCATAATTTTTAATTTATTATGTTCAATTAAATTAAATTTATAATTTATATTTTCTATTTAATATATAATTTTAAACTAACAACACTAAAAAAATAATTTTATTTAATATATAAATTTAATTTTTAACAACACCAAAAAAATTTAATTTATAAGGCCATAATTTATAATTTATTATTTTTAATTAAATTAAATTTATAATTTATATTTTTTATTTAATATATAATTTTAAATTAATAACACTAAAAAAATAATTTTATTTAATATATAAATTTAATTTTTTAACAACACTAAAAAAAAATTGTAAGGCCATAATTTTTAATTAAATTTAATTTATAATTTATATTTTTTATTTAATATATAATTTTAAATTAACAACACTAAAAAAAAAATTACAAATGTTTAAAAGACTATTTTACCATTTTTTAATTGTTTATTAAGTAATAGCATAAGGGTAAAATGGACATTTCACCCATTAGTCCCATAGGATATCAATCACATGAAAATAATCCCACCCTCTCCCTAGGGTACAATAATTCCTCATATGAGGGACTAATAGTCAGGAGGGACTATTAATCCGAACAAAAAATTGAACCAAACAATGGACTATTAGTGGGATGGACTAATAGTCCAATCCCATGAAATAATCTCTCAAAACAAACACACTCTAACAATACACCACCAACAACGGTATAAATACTACGCCTAAAACAACAATAAAACCTAGCATGAAATTATAAATCCATGAACAATATGAAACTTTGGACACCATTTATATCTTCAATGCAAACCACTATCATGCACAATCAAAACCTTTATTTTTTAAAACCCCAAATCAAAGCCCTAATTTTTTAATTTCAAATCTTCTCTTTCCATCAAAACCATAACTCTTTAATTTAGATTTGAAATTAGATTTCAAAGTTTGGAGGAGGAAGTTGGTTCAATCTATGGCGTGAGTGTTTTTTTTTTTTTTTTGTCAGCTAGAATAGAAGGCTTTTTTGTTTTTGACAAAAGAACCAAATTGCCAAATCTTAGTAGTTACCTAAACAAACACTACTAAATAGGTTGAGAGACAACTCATTAATTTATCTATCTATCTATTTATATTTATTTATTTATACTATTATTAAAAATGAACATCTTACTCGATATCTAAGAAATTTCCTTTTGTCAGGTAGCCTTCTCTTCTTACAACAAATAAAAACAAGTGTCAATTTCTTCATCCAAAATCTCATTTTGACAAGTGATCTTATTTTCTTGCATGTCAATTTCTCCATTCAAAAGAAAAAAATAAAAAATAATAAACAATTTCTCGTCGAGAAATCTCATTTTATAAGTAACCTTCTCTTCGGGAAAAAAAAAATATATAAAAAGTATATAGAGACAAAAGAAGGGCACAAGACTTGTTAACTTTTTAAACAATATAGAAAATAGGTTATGGATTTAAAATTAAAATTTATATTTTAACCAGGTGTACTCACACCTCTAATTCTAAAAAAGGCAGGACTGTTCACTTCTTCTAATCGGTACAGTCTTCTATGGGCACCATCTATATGTATAAAGGCACAGACCAGTTCTTCTTCTTCTTCACTACCTCTGTGTTTTTCATTGGAAGCGCTATCTCTCTCTCTCTACAATGGAGGAAGACTACTCAAGCCCCCCTCTTTCTAAGGTCAATGTTGATCAAAATGGTAAACAACTTATTTTGCCATCTGGGTATATTTTTAGCCCTCTAGACTCAGAGGTTGTGGTTCACTATTTGAAGAAGAAGATACTCAATCAAGAGCTTCCTGCCCATATTATTGCCACAATTGATGTCTACTCTTATGACTCCCCAAATCAACTTCCTCTTAGTAAGTGTTGTTCTGTTGTTTTTTTTTTTTTTTTGGGTTTATGTCCTGTTTTATTTTGAAGTTAATTAGTATGATTTCCAACGTTAAAAGTCACAATTCAATGTGTTCACAGTCTCATTAGAAATCACACGTAATCCTAATTACTCATATTCATAACAGGGAGTTACTTTGTTATGCTTTTTAGGATAAACTACTATGGTACTTTAATCCTTATCAAATCTTATTGAAAATAAGTCTTAATAAAATTGTCTAAAAATAATTTTTTTATAATAATTTTTTTTGTATATATAGCTAAAAATTAACAATTATTGATTTTTTTGTCACGATTTTTATAAATTGTCACTAAAACTTACAATTGTGACTTTTTTTATGACGAATTTTTTAAACTGTCACTAAAAGTTGAAAATTAGTGAACCTTTTTTGTGACGATTTTTTTAAATTATCTCTAAAACTTATAATTAATGACATTTTTTGCAACAATTTTTAAACTATCGTTGAAAATTAACAATTAGTGATATTTTTTAATAATATTTGATGAAAAACACTATTAATTCTCACATGACCAATTGTCTAGTAAGATCTTTATGTAAGTCCTCCTTATTTTTAAATCTTAACTTATTGTTTGAGAATCAGCTATCTTAGTAACTTTTTAATTTTTTGGCTAAAATATAAGATAAAAAAAAAAAAAACAAAAATTAGTATGTTTAGAATGAATTTTTAGTTTTTTACGAAAAGATATTCAAAAAAAAAAAAAAAAAGAGAATCTTAAATTTTTTGATATAAATTATTTGATTTTTTAATTTTTTTTGACAACTTTTTAATTTTTAGCCTAAAATATTGAATTGCCAGACAAGGCGAATGACAATGGTTGAGCCACTACTCATGATTGTAATTGGTATCTTAATATCTTATCATGGGTCAGTTTGGTGTGATTTTTTATAAGTTTAAAGTTAATAATGAAAAACAAAAGTTAAATGCATACCTTTTCATATTGTTTAATAATCAATTTTTTTTTTTCTCCAACCAATTTAAGTAATTTATATTGTAGGTAGAAGTTGTATCGATCCGTTAAGTTATAAGCAGCCACCAAACTGGCCATCAAAGCATATGACGATAATTTGATCAATCCAGTGATTACTCTTTGCAAAGACAATACAACTTGACAATCTTTTTATTTTAATTAATTAATTATTTGTTTTTTTTTTATTATTAATTTTGTTTTTTGGAAGAAAAAGTGAATATAGATTATTAGGGGCCCTATGGTGATCGTCTAGGTAAATTTTTCCTTATTCGATTGTTTAGATTTTGGATTTCTAAAAATAAAAAAGTGAAAACAAATCGAAAATCCTAACACAATTTAGTGGGCAACATATACATATGGTTGTTAATAACTTGTGATAGAATCTTATTTATTTATTTATTTTTGTTTAATGTTTAATTCTATTGAAACTTCTGCATCAGAGTTTGAAGCTGAGTTTGAATTGGGAATTCTTTTTATTTTAATTAATTAATTATTTGTTTCTTTTTATTAGTAATTTGAAGCTGAGTTTGAATTGGAAATTCTTTTTATTTTAATTAATTAATTATTTGTTTCTTTTTATTAGTAATTTTGTTTTTTGGAAGAAAAAGTGAATATAGATTATTAGGGTCATATGGTGATCATCTGGGTTTTGGCATTAAAAACAGTTTGTAAATTATTCCATATTCGATTGTTTAGATTTTGGATTTCTATCCCATATTCGATTGTTTAGATTTTGGATTTCTAAAAATAGAAAAGTGGCAAATCGAAAATCGAAACACAAGATGGTTGTTGTTTACTTGTGATAGAATTTTTTTTTTTTGTTGTTGTTTAATTCTATTGAAACTTCAATAACAACTTGTGATAGAATTTGTTTTTTTGTTGTTGATTAATTCTATTGAAACTTCCACTAGCTTGATGTAAAGGTTGAAGTGGGTATAGCTAAATTATGTGATAATCTAAAAGTGTATTAATAGTTAAAAAGATATTCACTCTGTTTGGTTATGATTTTTAGGATTAACTTTTCAAAAAATTAATTTTTTTTTTGTATTTTTTTTTTTTTGCTTTTATTTATTTATTTCAATATTTTAAGCTTTTTTTTAAAATTTTTAAATACACCTAATGTAAATACACTTAAAAAATATAATATTTGTGAAAAAATCTTTAAAAAATTCACTAAATATCAAAAATATTAAAAAAAATAAAAAAATTCAGTATATTTTTCGTATTCTTATATATTTATTAATTTTTAAAAAATATTTTACTTTTTGGATACATTTAAGTAAAGTACATCTAAAAATATAAAATAAAAAAATTGCTGAAAATTTTAAAAATATTAACTAAAAAAAAATACGAAAAACAAAAAACTCAACTTTTAGAAAATTGAATTCAGAAAATTGAAACCAAACACACTCATTAAGGTCGTATGACTCAACTTTAAATTGTTTCCTATTCAATTGAACAGCAAATTGTTTTAGATTTGGAGAAGCTATTCCTTGAATTTGCCAACATATATTTTGTACTTGGAATATATATATGCAATAATAGAATTTCTCAACTCTTGAATTGATATTTTGTTTTTCACACCATGATAGAGCCAACATGAAGATACATTCATGTGTTTACATAATCTAATAAATAGTGATTGAGCAATGATGTTATAGGTGAATTCAAGTATGGGTTGCGAATGAGTGGTATTTCTTCACCACAAGATCGCCACACAATCTCTTCCTCACGAGCAATGGTGGTGGTTGGAATGAATTGGCTGGTGAAAGCGATGATTGACAATGATCAAGTCATTGGATACAAGCGAAGGCTAGCTTTCTATTTTCTTGAGCCACTTCAAGAGATGAAATGACTGGTTCATACATGAATATAGAGTTAACCCTGCCATTTTTGCACCTGATGAACTTCTTGATGACACCATTAAAGAGAAGGTGATCTTATTTTGTCTCTAATAGAGAAACTGGTAAAACTGAAAAGCTTGATCTCCTAATGAATAGAACTTATCCCTCACAAGGAATTTTTCAAACTTTTTTTTTTTTTTGGGTAAACAATTTGTAGCCAATAAGATTCCTAACAATGTATTCTCCTTGCCTTCTCTCAGATATCAAATTTTGTAGTGTGTAAAGTTTGTTATGAAGAGAAAGATCCCAGCATGGCATCAAGTGATAGCAGCACAGATTCGGACCAAGGAAAAGACAAAGAAGTAGAAAATATTGAATCTTCAATCCACACAAAACAATGAATATACATTCCTAACAATGAATATTCTCTTTTTATAGGAGTACTTTGAAGATCTCTATGGGACAGCATGATTCAATTCTAACTCTAGTATGATGCTTGTGTGGGAATCTAACTTTATTAGAGGTGTCCCTTAAAATCCCAAGGGACAAGCCAAATTGATGTCTCTCCATCATTCGATCATAACACTTGAACACAAAAAAGTGTTGTTCATAAGTACTCCTCAAAACATCTAGAACTGCCCTGAAACTCTCTCTTTGCCTGGTGTTAACTCCAACCTATTACTCCTTCCTTATATCTGCAAACCCTTTAAATTCATAACTTTGCTCACCATCAGTGATAAAAATTTACCATAATTAGCCTTCAAAGAAGCCCTTATCACTGCAGCCTTATATTGATTTTGGTTTCCAAGCTGGTACAAGGGTTTCTCCACACTAACAATGTGGTTTTCGCATCCAAAGTCAAGCAAAACTACCAACGGACTATATTCTAAACTGTCTTAAATGGCACTGTCAACAATACTTCACCATGAAACATAGAAACCTCCACTGAATCTGAAGTTCAGAAACCGGGTTTGCATTAATCTACAGAAGTTCACATCATAATTCAATCATTTGTATATATATATATATATGTTGAGTTAGTAAACCAACAGGTCTTAAAGAACCTATTAAAAGCCAAACCTTTTTCTTCGCCACCTCCTCTCTGTGCTTCTGAAAAGGCGTTTTCTTCTGCGTAACAGAGAATGAAGTCATCTTTCATCAAATACTGGAGAAGCAAATCACAGATCCACTTTAATTCAATACTCATATTCATAATCTCCAAAAATAGGCATCAAAATTCAGAACCCATATGTTAAATCTAAAGGAATTAATGTCATTATAAGCAAAACCCAAGCCCAAGCACAAGCACTGGGGGCCATAACATATGTCTGGGAGATTAAAACTGAGAAGCTAAACTTCAAGAAGAATCGAATTTAAAAGCAGAATTTTGAAGAGATGACGTGGGAAGAAGAAGAATCAAAAATCAAACCCAGATGCAAAAGTTTAAATATCACTTTTTTACTTTTCAACCAAATTATAATTTGGGTTTTCAATTTTTACAGAATTTTTCAATTGGGTTTCAACCAATTTCAGTTTAAATTTTGATACTCTCGATTGTATCAAAAAAATGTTGGAATGATTCGATGCTTGGTGCGACATAAAATTCATTGTAGTCAGCAGCAATGTGGATTGGTGTGCAGGATAGCAATGGCTTTCTTGTTCCGTATATTGAATAAATTGAGTGCTAGGGAATATTTTGAAGAACAACACTTCAAAATTTGGTATTGTGTTTGAAGATGCAAAACCTCCGTAGCAATTACAGCAGTGCAACCATACTTCTCATCTCCAACAAGAAGGTAACAAGAAACCTCTTCAATCACCATAAATCTGTCTTTGTTCTCTTTGCTATGGTGCTTGCAAGGGCTTAGACAAATTCGATAGGAAGTGGTTGTGGTGGTGGAAGGTGTGGGAGATGGTGACTACAAGCGGCAAGAAGGGCGAAGCAAAAAAACTTGAGTGATTTTAGCTCACTACTTCCTGCTTCTCTTTCCAAATATATTTTAAAACTCCATTAAATTTTAAGTATTTTAGTTGTTCAAATGATGTGGGCAATAGGCACAGTTTGAGTCCCGACCTGATCTATAATCCTATGAACTGGATGAAACAATAATCCAAGATCCATACAAAAAGTTTAAAAAATTCAAAATTTCAAATCACCAAAGTTGGATAAATTTAACAAAATATGCATTCATATATTATATATCCATCATGAGATTCACAACTACAATAAGATTGTACATCAATTCAAAAAAATAAGAAGTATGTTTGTTCTTTTTCTTTTTCTTTTTCTTTTTAAATTGTAAAAAAACATTACTTCAGAAGTGGAACTAAATTTTTCTTTTAAATTGAAACTAATTTTTTACTAGTAACATGCCCAGAAACTGCAGCTATATAGAATTAAAGTTGACACCTGAAAAAAACTTTAGATAGCCAACACATAAAAGTATTCATGTATATTAGGATAAACAACAATTTGAAATGCTTGTAGATGATGTGTCTGCTCTTCCTAGTAAAGTTCGGCACAGAATTATCGGGCCTTTGGAAGAGAAGATTTGATGTTCATATCAGAAATCATATATGCATAACAAACAAACTCCAAACACAATTCTTCACACCTTCTCAATGCCACAGGCCCTGGAGGCCAACATTCTTACCAATGCACCCATGCATGAGACTTTATTCACTATGCTTTGTTGTCTATATATTATCAATGTGGAGACACTTAAAAGAGTTTTTGAATGCAATCTCAGATGAACTTCACATAGAAAATCAAAATAAGTAGACTAATAATAACAAGGATGAGTCACTGTATTCATCAACAATACACCACCAACAACAATATAAATACTCTGCCTAAAACAACAACAATAAAAACCAAACATGAAATTATAAATCCATGAATAATATGAAACTATGGACACCATTTATATTTTCAATGCAAACCACTATCATGCACAATCAAAACTTTAATTTTTTAAAACGCCAAATCAAAGCCTTGATTTTTTAATTTCAAATCTACTCTGTCAATCAAAATCTTAACTTTTTAATCTAGATTTGAAATTAAATTTTAGAGTTCGGAGGAGGAACCTGGTTCAATCCACTACTAACAAAAACACTTTTTGCGACCGCCACATGCCGTCGCAAATAATAAAAATACAGTCGCAAAAGACTTTTTGCGACGGCCTATGCGACCGCATATGGGGGACGCAAATGTGGGGGTGGCAAATACTTTTTGCGACGGCAAAACAACGATCATGATTATTTATTTGCCTAAACTACTTTTTGCGACAGCTATTTTGCGTCATAAAAAAAAATAAAAGATAAAAAACACTTCTAGCGACCATTGTTTTTACCGTTAAATAATTATTTATTAAAAAAAAAATCATACATGGGATTGCTACAACAAAAAAATCAATTACAAGCACCAAACAATTTTTTGTAAATGAAAAATAATAAAATTAACAAATTAATTAAATTTATAACAGACATTATCCATTAACCATCCTTAAATAAACTGTACTAAAAATTCAAGTCTTAAAAACAAAAAAAAAAAACAAAAAAAAACAAAAACAAAAGCGAGCAACATAATCTTTGTTAAAAAAAAAAAAGAAAAACAAAAGAAGAGCAACATAATCTTTGGCTCCTAACATCAACCGCTCGATCATATCAACTATTCCCTCAACAAAATCTACAAAAACATATATCAAACTTGACTTGAAAATTTAATGCACTTCAATTTGTTAGTTTAGCTTGAAATAATAAAAAAAAGAAACTCAACGGCTTGCATTCCCATATATCAAACTTGGTCGAAGATCCTCGATCTCGACTAAGCGAGAAATCCTACCTAGCGAAAAATCCTACCTCAATCTCATTTAAAGTCATGGCGTTCGGAAATATATAACATCTACTCATATGCATAATCATGTGCTTATATTCCAAATAGCAGAAAAATCAAGAGAAAATTTAGATAACCTTCCATATTGTGAATACATATGGTCCTAAATTTCAAGGACTAGAAATATAAAAGAAAAACTAAGACAATTGTCAATCAAATTTTTTTTTCTTTGCATAGTTTGAGATCATGAAACATTTGTTAAGTAACATTCTGAAAAGCATGTGATCTAAAACATTACAAAAGTTATCCACCAAATTCAGGTTCCCCATGATTCATTGCTTTAAGGGAGGTAAATATGGTATTATAGCTGGGACTCATTGCCTCTCCCAAAACCTTTAGTCGCAACCCCTCTAAAGAAGTTCACCCTTCTTGATATACATAGAAAAGAAGGGACATAAAAGTTGGCGTTGTCTTTTCCAAGATCATAAAAGGGCACCAAATTCCAAATCAACCAATAAATTTCTATCTCTGGCATTATCTCCTTCATAATCAAGGCTTTCAAGTTTCAATTTATCATTTTAGCAAACTATAGACTGTAGTAGAAGAACCACTACAAAGTTTGTAGTCATATCCATAATGAATGCCAAGAAGGCCTAGATGTGAAGTGGCAAAAAGTAAGTGAATTTGAAGTAAGAAAAAATCAGTATGTATATCCCAGTTTACTTGAACAAAGAACAAGCTTATCCTGTGAGGCACAGCGCTCTAAAATAGCCAAAGAGATTATGCATCCTAAATGAATCTAGGCATGATGAACGGGAAAAATTAACCACTTCAACTGAAAGCCACTCCCAACAAAAAGATATTATGATCACGTTATGCTAAAGGAGCTTGATCACATACAGAAAGCATTTTATATCAATTTTAAACATCCCCCAGTCAATTGATACAATAGCCAGTAAATCACTGCATCAAAAACCAAAAAACAAGTAAAATTGTAAAACAGAAAGTACCTGTAATCATTTTAACATTTACTCCAAGATTTAAAGCCCTTCTTATTGTCTCTGCACTGTCATGCCTGGGTGGGTCAAAGAGAGGCATGAGACCAATGAATTGCCAAGGGCCTCCAGCACTCTCTTTCCTTCCCTCTGGAACTTCCTGCACAAAAAAGAACATAACCAATCAAAACTTCCAAAGCCAAAAAATAAAAGCAACTTCAGTTATACACAAATCATAAGGGATCATAAATGATGGAAACAGGAATCACCTGGTACGCTACAGCAAGTGAATGCAAACACCTCTCTGCAAACTTATCAATCACAGAATGAACCCTGCGTTCTATGTCTGACTTATTGTGTGTGAGATTTAAAATCTACAATCCATGTTGCAGACAATAATTAGCATAAACAACAGAGAAAGGTAAAGCCAAATACAAAAATTGGTTAAACATGATACCTGCTCTGGTGCACCTTTGCTGACTCTATGCATTTTACCTTCACTGTCAAGATAGGTCAATGCTGTTAAACTTATCAGTAGGATTGAAGGGTAGAAAATGTATCTCTTGAATGCCAGCACGTGCCTGTCATTAGGGATAATAATTGAATGAAGAAGCAACTTACATGAATCAGCACAACGCATAAAAAGCACAAGCATAAAAACCACAACACAAACCTATAAGATGATAATAAAAGTCATCTATTTACCTCTTAAATACTTAAAAACCACATAAATTCCCAAACCTTTATTCACCCAAAAAAATCCCAAACGTTTTATCAAAGCAGCACAATCCAAAATCACAAATTCTCAGAGTTTGAGACTTTCAAATTCAGAATTTTGTAATAAGTTTGTGCAGAATTAATATATCTTTCCCTTGAAAATCAATATCAACATAATGCAGAATTTCTAGCCAAGGACAAGATCACAGGGATAACAAGAAAATTAGATTTTTGCTAATGTAAACTTTGTTCATTCTCTCAATTTCATTCCTATCTAATATCTTTCACTTCTTTTACAAACCAAAATTGTTCATCAAAACAAAGATATTAAGAAATTAAGAACATCCGGGGAAAAAGAACACCAACTTATTGAAGCAAATCATCCTGAAAACAGAGTTATGGTTGAAAATTAGATGACATTAACATCTTAACATAGGGAACAACTATAAATTGAAGTTCAATTAATGGTGCCTAATCAAATTGAAGCAACAACATATCAAATTTATGCAAATGAATGATTGTATACATAAATAAAATCAAATATGACCGAAATTCAAAGATATATGGCAATTGCAAGAAAAAGTTAAAAAATATGAAAGAAAAGTTGAATTCGTAAATCAAGCAAAAGTTCAGAGACAAGACAAGACTAAAAATGTACTCACGTGTATTTCCGACATCCTTTGTAAAATTTTAAACTTCTTTCCCTCAGGGATTCAGCACTCTCCTCCAGGCATTGCATCTGTTTCACCAAAGAAGGCATCATTATGTCATTTGGAGCACAAAACAAAGTCTATAGGTAACCAACGGGTATCCTAGATGAAATCAAAATAAGGATCAGAGGGTTGTATTTAGCTCAGCCTAAATAGAAAATAAGTAGGATTGCAAGGGAGGTTAAATTCAAAGCAAACATAATTTGTAAAAAGTATGTGAAAACATATGCAGAGATGGCAATTAAGCAAGTTTTAACTATTCACAACAGGAAAAATGATTGTGGAGATTTCTTAGTTATGAGGGTAAGTTTTTTTTTTTTTTAAAAAAAAAAAAAACCCATGAAAATTAATCATGGGATCACAAGCTTCATGATCTATAAAAATGGCAAGAAATTTCTTACACATATAAAGAAACATAAGGAGGGTCAAAAAAAAATTATTTCTAAATTCTTGTCTTCCTATTTTAATGTATTATTAATTAATGAGTAATATAAAAATTTTGAGACACAAAACACTCACAACCTTCATGCTCTATACACATGGTAAAAAATTTCTTATATAGATAAAGTACAAAAGGAGGGTCAAAGATTTTACGTTTCTAAATTCTTGTCTGACTGTTTTAATGCATGATTAATTATTGAAACATATGCCAATGGAAGTTGGTTGAGTCGATAATGATTAGACTCTTCGGGTATGTTTGGTTTGAGTTTGGGAGATGAGTTTTAGAGATAAAAAGTACGAAAAGTTGTTTGGTATGATTTTTTTCAAAAGATGCTTTGGAAAATTATTTTGAGAGAGAGTTTTGAAAAAAGTGATTGATTTGATGTTTATGAGAGAGATTTATTTGAAAAACTTGTAAACCAAACAAGTTTTGGAAAATTTTTTTGAAAAAATTTGTTTGGTTTAATTACTTTTGAAAACTTATTTGTAGAATTTTTCCCAAAATTTTTGGGAAACACAAACCAAACAAGGCCTTCATCTCTATGGCTTAGATTAGATTTTAAGCTATTGAGTTCTCTTTAATGATACAAAATCGATATATGATTCAATAATTGAAAGTATATTAAAGTAGGAGAAGTAAAAATTTTGAGAAGAACATACAATCTGGTGCAATTTATAAACTCTCTCTTAGAATAAAAATTTGAGAAAAATTGATGAGAAAAAAAGTGGTCAAGAAGTAAATGACTTACTACATCATATATATCATTCCTCCACTTGGAGACTAGCATATATGTGGTTGATCTACTAATAAGACTGAAGCAGTGTATTTTCTTACTAGCTTTCTTCTTTACTATTGTGGTTGAAAATCTTTTGAAGGCTACTTGGTCCACGGATTAAAATAAGATATTAAAAAGTATTTTAAAAATGAAATGTGTATTCTATATTTAAATTTAGTAAAACACAAATATCACTACTTACAAGAAAGAATCCACCAAACAATGACTAGGAGTCATCACTTAGTACAATGGTAGATTGGTCAAGCTTCCAAAGTGAGAGCATGTCAATTCAAGTTTAGCGTGCATTGTTTTTCATAGTATATATTATGTTGAAGGTTAGGTCTATATTCCCCTACTCCCTCTCGGCACCCTTGATAATCGAAGACTACCACTGGTGGATGGTGTTTTTAGTTCATGAAACAATGGCTATATGTACAACCGTGCAGACCGACCGAATCAAAAGGTTTGCATGGCGGATAATCGATGATCCTTTGTGTCAAGGAGTAATAGTTAACAAATAAATAGGTAAGTGCATCGACCAAATTATTCTTAATCTAATTGAAAAGAGGAGATTTGTAAATCCCAAGCAAGTAAAAATGATGGTTCCAAAGTGATAAGTGAGATTATACGCAATGGGAACCAATTGAATTAAGTTGTCGAACAACTATTTTCAAGAATAAGAGGCCCAATCCATTGGAGGTTAGGTTCAAACTTGTAAGATGATTACAGGTATTTCACGAAAATAAAATAAAATAAAATAAAATATTTAAAAAATCCTCAATTAAACCCAGTATTTGATTTACTGTATCCATCTCCCAAAATTGATCATGCAATTAACTTGGAAAGCTCTTGAAGTTTTCAACTAGCTTTAGTAAATTGAGTAAAATTTTTGTTAAATTCTACACTTATAAAAAGCAATTTAAAAGGCAACCCAAAGTGATGAAACTAAAGGCAAAATAGCAGAACACAGAATCAAATCCTGCTAGTTGGAAGACAGCGATTAGAGAGTGGGGAAGAGACAACTGACCTGTTTACGGAAAATAGGAGAGTCGAGCTTTGTGAAATGCATGTTTGAAACAACAATTGATCCTCGTTTGTGCAGTGTATCTTAGTAAACATCACATCTCGATTGATCTTCTTCAGAGATTGAACCTATTCCAGTGTAGCTAATCACATCTATGATTGATCTTCTTCAGAGATTTAATGACTGAAGCATTAATGTAACATGCAACTTCCTTTTTATGAAAGAGGTAATCACAGAAATCCAACACTATAATGCCTAAAACATTAAAATTTCACAACATTTGGAGCTCAAAAGCATACTTGAGTCCACAATTAGTTAAGCAGCGTTGGCGGTGCTAAATCTAGTCATTCCACAACTTGCAGCTTATAAAGACTCATCACCAAGCCATTATTAAAAAATAAATAACCAATTCTTGTTCTTCACAATGCCTTTCACATATATCAGATGATTCATTCGTGTGGGGTACATATTTTAAGCTAACTGCTTAAAGAGAATATTTCTATGATAATGATGTTGATAATAGTTTTAATAGACTATGAATCTCAACACAGTCAAAGCAGGGCACTATCAAAATGCTAGCAACAAATTATTGCTAACTGACTTCACTAGGATACTAATTTCGCCAACTGGTCAGTTTTGCATCAATCAAATAATAAATTGGAGCATGCGCAACCATTTGATACATACTTTTTGCTATCATGAGATAAATTCAATTTCATATCGAAAATAGAACAGCTAAGGAAATCAAAATTTATGAGAAGAAGGTTATACATACATATATATATATATATCTTCAAATACGAATTACAGTGAGGAAAAATCAATAAATTGGCGAAACCGAAGCTTGTACCTATAGCAGATTGATTCAAACCAAAGCTTGTTTCCAGAATCAGACTACCTGGTGGAAAAATCAATAGATTGACAAAAAAGTGATCGAATTACAGTGAGTTCAGATGAAGAAGTTGAATACGAATTACAGTGAGTTCACTGAGTTCAAGTGATCGAAATAGAGAGATGAATAAGTTGAAATACGAATGACTGATTCGAAGAGACTCACTGAAACGAGAGAGAGAGAGAGAGTTCATACCGTTGGAGATCTCTTCTTCAGACGACCATGGTGATCTATAGAGCGAAATTGAGAGAGGAAAATCATATTCTCTTCCTCAGATCAGACACGATCGAGCGAAATCACATATGGGGGAAATGAGAGTCTAGGGCAAGTTTTACACTACCAGATTTGGGGAAAATGAAGGAAAATATAAATTAGGCTGAGTGGTTCCCAATAGTGGGCCCGTTAGGCTGATGTGTTGTTGCAAATAAGTTTTTTTGCGACGGTCAAATAATCAGTCGCAAAAAAACAGACGCAAAAAGTTAATGGGATGTATTGTGCCTTGGACTATTTGGTTGGATTTGGATTTGTATCTTATGTTTGTTTAGTCATGGGATTAGATATGCGGATTGGACTATTTTTAGTGAATCTAATATTTGGTTGAATGATTTGGATAAGGATAAATGATCAAATGATTACTTTACCCTTGTAATTTATAATTTTTTTAATATATAATTTTAAATTTGTAATCTATAATTTATAATTTATAATTTATAATTTAACAACACTAAAATTTTTAATTTATAATGCCATAATTTTTAATTTATTATTTTCAATTAAATTAAATTTATGATTTATATTTTTATGTAATATATAATTTTAAATTAATAACACTAAAAAATAATTTTATTTAATATATAAATTTAATTTTTTAACAACACTAAAAAAATTTAATTTATAAGGCCATAATTTTTAATTTATTATTTTTAATTAAATTAAATTTATAATTTATGATTTATATTTTTTATTTAATATATAATTTTAAATTGACAACACTAAAAAAATAATTTTATTTAATATATAAATTAATTTTTTAACAACACTAAAAAACTTATAAGGCCATAATTTTTAATTTATTATTTTTAATTAAATTAAATTTATAATTTATAATTTATATTTTTTATTTAATATATAATTTTAAATTAACAACACTAAAAAAATAATTTATAAATGTTCAAAAGATTATTTTACCCTTTTTCAATTGTTTATTAAGTAATAGCATGAGGGTAAAATGAACATTTTACACATTAGTCCCATAGGATATCAATCACATGAAAATAATCCCACCCCTCCCCCTAGGGTACAATAATTCCTCATATGAGGGACTAATAGTCCGGAGGGACTATTAATCCGGAGCAAAAAAATTGAACCAAACAATGGACTATTAGTCCGGATGGACTAATAGTCCAATCCCATGAAATAATCTCTCAAAACAAACACACTCTAACAATACACCACCAACAACAGTATAAATACTCTGCCTAAAACAACAATAAAACCTAGCATGAAATTATAAATCCATGAACAATATGAAACTTTGGACACCATTTATATCTTCAATGCAAACCACTATCATGCACAATCAAAACCTTTATTTTTTAAAACCCCAAA
Source organism: Camellia lanceoleosa (assembly GCA_025200525.1). NCBI lineage: Eukaryota > Viridiplantae > Streptophyta > Magnoliopsida > Ericales > Theaceae > Camellia > Camellia lanceoleosa. Next base: position 110,431,353 of record CM045769.1, read on the forward strand.
TCAAAGCCCTAATTTTTTAATTTCAAATCTTCTCTTTCCATCAAAACCATAACTCTTTAATTTAGATTTGAAATTAGATTTCAAAGTTTGGAGGAGGAAGTTGGTTCAATCTATGGCGTGAGTGTTTTTTTTTTTTTTTTGTCAGCTAGAATAGAAGGCTTTTTTGTTTTTGACAAAAGAACCAAATTGCCAAATCTTAGTAGTTACCTAAACAAACACTACTAAATAGGTTGAGAGACAACTCATTAATTTATCTATCTATCTATTTATATTTATTTATTTATACTATTATTAAAAATGAACATCTTACTCGATATCTAAGAAATTTCCTTTTGTCAGGTAGCCTTCTCTTCTTACAACAAATAAAAACAAGTGTCAATTTCTTCATCCAAAATCTCATTTTGACAAGTGATCTTATTTTCTTGCATGTCAATTTCTCCATTCAAAAGAAAAAAATAAAAAATAATAAACAATTTCTCGATCGAGAAATCTCATTTTGCCAAGTAACCTTCTCTTCGGGAAAAAAAAAATATATAAAAAGTATATAGAGACAAAAGAAGGGCACAAGACTTGTTAACTTTTTAAACAATATAGAAAATAGGTTATGGATTTAAAATTAAAATTTATATTTTAACCAGGTGTACTCACACCTCTAATTCTAAAAAAGGCAGGACTGTTCACTTCTTCTAATCGGTACAGTCTTCTATGGGCACCATCTATATGTATAAAAAGCCTGAGACCAGTTCTTCTTCTTCTTCACTACCTCATGTTTTTCATTGGAAGCGCTATCTCTCTCTCTCTACAATGGAGGAAGACTACTCAAGCCCCCCTCTTTCTAAGGTCAATGTTGATCAAAATGGTAAACAACTTATTTTGCCATCTGGGTATATTTTTAGCCCTCTAGACTCGAGAGGTTGTGGTTCACTATTTGAAGAAGAAGATACTCAATCAAGAGCTTCTGCCCATATTATTGCCACAATTGATGTCTACTCTTATGACTCCCCAAATCAACTTCCTCTTAGTAAGTGTTGTTGTTGTTTTTTTTTTTTTTGGGTTTATGTCTGTTTTATTTTGAAGTTAATTAGTATGATTTCCAACGTTAAAAGTCACAATTCAATGTGTTCACAGTCTCATTAGAAATCACCGTAATCCTAATTACTCATATTCATAACGAGGAGTTACTTTGTTATGCTTTTTAGGATAAACTACTAGGTACTTTAATCCTTATCAAATCTTATTGAAAATAAGTCTTAATAAAATTGTCTAAAAATAATTTTTTATAATAATTTTTTTGTATATATAGCTAAAATTAACAATTATTGATTTTTTGTCACGATTTTTATAAATTGTCACTAAAACTTACAATTGTGACTTTTTTATGACGAATTTTTAAAGCTGTCACTAAAAGTTGAAAATTAGTGAACCTTTTTGTGACGATTTTTTTAAATTATCTCTAAAACTTATAATTAATGACATTTTTTGCAACAATTTTTAAACTATCGTTGAAAATTAACAATTAGTGATATTTTTTAATAATATTTGATGAAAAACACTATTAATTCTCACATGACCAATTGTCTAGTAAGATCTTTATGTAAGTCCTCCTTATTTTTAAATCTTAACTTATTGTTTGAGAATCAGCTATCTTAGTAACTTTTTAATTTTTTGGCTAAAATATAAGATAAAAAAAAAAAAAACAAAAATTAGTATGTTTAGAATGAATTTTTAGTTTTTTACGAAAAGATATTCAAAAAAAAAAAAAAAAAAAAAAAAAAAAAAGAGAATCTTAAATTTTTTGATATAAATTATTTGATTTTTTAATTTTTTTTGACAACTTTTTAATTTTTAGCCTAAAATATTGAATTGCCAGACAAGGCGAATGACAATGGTTGAGCCACTACTCATGATTGTAATTGGTATCTTAATATCTTATCATGGGTCAGTTTGGTGTGATTTTTTATAAGTTTAAAGTTAATAATGAAAAACAAAAGTTAAATGCATACCTTTTCATATTGTTTAATAATCAATTTTTTTTTTCTCCAACCAATTTAAGTAATTTATATTGTAGGTAGAAGTTGTATCGATCCGTTAAGTTATAAGCGACCACCAAACGGCCATCAAAGCATATGGCGATAATTTGATCAATCCGATGATTACTCTTTGCAAAGACAATACAACTTGACAATCTTTTTATTTTAATTAATTAATTATTTGTTTTTTTATTATTAATTTTGTTTTTGGAAGAAAAAAGTGAATATAGATTATTAGGGGCCCTATGGTGATCATCTAGGTAAATTTTTCCTTATTAGATTGTTTAGATTTTGGATTTCTAAAAATAAAAAAGTGAAAACAAATCGAAAATCCTAACACAATTTAGTGGGCAACATATACATATGGTTGTTAATAACTTGTGATAGAATCTTATTTATTTATTTATTTTTGTTTAATGTTTAATTCTATTGAAACTTCTGCATCAGAGTTTGAAGCTGAGTTTGAATTGGGAATTCTTTTTATTTTAATTAATTAATTATTTGTTTCTTTTTATTAGTAATTTGAAGCTGAGTTTGAATTGGAAATTCTTTTTATTTTAATTAATTAATTATTTGTTTCTTTTTATTAGTAATTTTGTTTTTTGGAAGAAAAGTGAATATAGATTATTAGGGTCATATGGTGATCATCTGGGTTTTGGCATTAAAAAACAGTTTGTAAATTATTCCATATTCGATTGTTTAGATTTTGGATTTCTATCCCATATTCGATTGTTTAGATTTTGGATTTCTAAAAATAGAAAAGTGAAAACAAATCGAAAATCGAAAATCGAAACACAAGATGGTTGTTGTTTACTTGTGATAGAATTTTTTTTTTTGTTGTTGTTTAATTCTATTGAAACTTCAATAACAACTTGTGATAGAATTTTTTTTTTTGTTGTTGTTTAATTCTATTGAAACTTCTACAAGCTTGAAGTTAAGTTTGAATTGGGAATAGCTAAATTATGTGATAATCTAAAAGTGTATTAATAGTTAAAAAGATATTCACTCTGTTTGGTTATGATTTTTAGGATTAACTTTTCAAAAAATTAATTTTTTTTTTGTATTTTTTTTTTTTGCTTTTATTTATTTATTTCAATATTTTAAGCTTTTTTTTAAAATTTTTAAATACACCTAATGTAAATACACTTAAAAAATATAATATTTGTGAAAAAATCTTTAAAAAATTCACTAAATATCAAAAATATTAAAAAAAATAAAAAAATTCAGTATATTTTTCGTATTCTTATATATTTATTAATTTTTAAAAAATATTTTACTTTTTGGATACATTTAAGTAAAGTACATCTAAAAATATAAAATAAAAAAATTGCTGAAAATTTTAAAAATATTAACTAAAAAAAAATACGAAAAACAAAAAACTCAACTTTTAGAAAATTGAATTCAGAAAATTGAAACCAAACACACTCATTAAGGTCGTATGACTCAACTTTAAATTGTTTCCTATTCAATTGAACAGCAAATTGTTTTAGATTTGGAGAAGCTATTCCTTGAATTTGCCAACATATATTTTGTACTTGGAATATATATATGCAATAATAGAATTTCTCAACTCTTGAATTGATATTTTTGTTTTTCACACCATGATAGAGCCAACATGAAGATACATTCATGTGTTTACATAATCTAATAAATAGTGATTGAGCAATGATGTTATAGGTGAATTCAAGTATGGGTTGCCGAATGAGTGGTATTTCTTCACCACAAGATCGCCACACAATCTCTTCCTCACAGGTTATGGTGGTTGTTGGTATGTATTGGTGGCCAAGCGATAGTTGACAATGATCAAGTCATTGGATACAAGCGAAGGCTAGCTTTCTATTTTGCGAGCCACTTCAAGAGATGAAGAAATTTGGTTCATACATGAATATAGAGTCAACCACGCCATTTTTCACTGATGAACTTCTTGATGACACCATTAAAAGAAGGTGATCTTATTTCGTCTCTAATAGAAAAACTGTTAAAACTTAAAGGCTTGATCTCCTAATGAATAGAACTTATCCCTCACAAGGAATTTTTTCAAACTTTTTTTTTTTTTGGGTAAACAATTTGTAGCCAATAAGATTCCTAACAATGTATTCTCCTTGCCTTCTCTCAGATATCAAATTTTGTAGTGTGTAAAGTTTGTTATGAAGAGAAAGATCCCAGCATGGCATCAAGTGATAGCAGCACAGATTCGGACCAAGGAAAAGACAAAGAAGTAGAAAATATTGAATCTTCAATCCACACAAAACAATGAATATACATTCCTAACAATGAATATTCTCTTTTTATAGGAGTACTTTGAAGATCTCTATGGGACAGCATGATTCAATTCTAACTCTAGTATGATGCTTGTGTGGGAATCTAACTTTATTAGAGGTGTCCTTAAAATCCCAAGGGACAAGCCAAATTGATGTCTCTCCATCATTCGATCATAACACTTGAACACAAAAAAGTGTTGTTCATAAGTACTCCTCAAAACATCTAGAACTGCCCTGAAACTCTCTCTTTGCCTGGTGTTAACTCCAACCTATTACTCCTTCCTTATATCTGCAAACCCTTTAAATTCATAACTTTGCTCACCATCAGTGATAAAAATTTACCATAATTAGCCTTCAAAGAAGCCCTTATCACTGCAGCCTTATATTGATTTTGGTTTCCAAGCTTGTACAAGGGGTTTCTCCACACTAACAATGTGGTTTTCGCATCCAAAGTCAAGCAAAACTACCAACGGACTATATTCTAAACTGTCTTAAATGGCACTGTCAACAATACTTCACCATGAAACATAGAAACCTCCACTGAATCTGAAGTTCAGAAACCGGGTTTGCATTAATCTACAGAAGTTCACATCATAATTCAATCATTTGTATATATATATATATATGTTGAGTTAGTAAACCAACAGGTCTTAAAGAACCTATTAAAAGCCAAACCTTTTTCTTCGCCACCTCCTCTCTGTGCTTCTGAAAAGGCGTTTTCTTCTGCGTAACAGAGAATGAAGTCATCTTTCATCAAATACTGGAGAAGCAAATCACAGATCCACTTTAATTCAATACTCATATTCATAATCTCCAAAAATAGGCATCAAAATTCAGAACCCATATGTTAAATCTAAAGGAATTAATGTCATTATAAGCAAAACCCAAGCCCAAGCACAAGCACTGGGGGCCATAACATATGTCTGGGAGATTAAAACTGAGAAGCTAAACTTCAAGAAGAATCGAATTTAAAAGCAGAATTTTGAAGAGATGACGTGGGAAGAAGAAGAATCAAAAATCAAACCCAGATGCAAAAGTTTAAATATCACTTTTTTACTTTTCAGCAAATTATAATTTGGGTTTTCAATTTTACAGAATTTTTCAATTGGGTTTCAACCAATTTCAGTTTAAATTTTGATACTCTCGATTGTATCAAAAAATGTTGGAATGATTCGATGCGGTGCGACATAAAATTCATTGTAGTCAGCAGCAATGTGGATTGGTGTGCAGGATAGCAATGGCTTTCTTGTTCCGTATATTATTGAATAAATTGAGTGCTAGGGAATATTTTGAAGAACAACACTTCAAAATTTGGTATTGTGTTTGAAGATGCAAAACCTCCGTAGCAATTACAACGGTGCAACCATACTTCTCATCTCCAACAAGAAGGTAACAAGAAACCTCTTCAATCACCATAAATCTGTCTTTGTTCACTTTGCTATGGTGCTTGCAAGGGCTTAGACAAATTCGATAGGAAGTGGTTGTGGTGGTGGAAGGTGTGGGAGATGGTGACTACAAGCGGCAAGAAGGGGAGAAGCAAAAAAACTTGAGTGATTTTAGCTCACTACTTCCTGCTTCTCTTTCCAAATATATTTTAAAACTCCATTAAATTTTAAGTATTTTAGTTGTTCAAATGATGTGGGCAATAGGCACAGTTTGAGTCCCGACCTGATCTATAATCCTATGAACTGGATGAAACAATAATCCAAGATCCATACAAAAAGTTTAAAAAATTCAAAATTTCAAATCACCAAAGTTGGATAAATTTAACAAAATATGCATTCATATATTATATATCCATCATGAGATTCACAACTACAATAAGATTGTACATCAATTCAAAAAAATAAGAAGTATGTTTGTTCTTTTTCTTTTTCTTTTTAAATTGTAAAAAAACATTACTTCAGAAGTGGAACTAAATTTTTCTTTTCGAGTGAAACTAATTTTTTTACTAGTAACATGCCCAGAAACTGCAGCTATATAGAATTAAAGTTGACACCTGAAAAAAACTTTAGATAGCCAACACATAAAAGTATTCATGTATATTAGGATAAACAACAATTTGAAATGCTTGTAGATGATGTGTCTGCTCTTCCTAGTAAAGTTCGGCACAGAATTATCGGGCCTTTGGAAGAGAAGATTTGATGTTCATATCAGAAATCATATATGCATAACAAACAAACTCCAAACACAATTCTTCACACCTTCTCAATGCCACAGGCCCTGGAGGCCAACATTCTTACCAATGCACCCATGCATGAGACTTTATTCACTATGCTTTGTTGTCTATATATTATCAATGTGGAGACACTTAAAAAGTTTCTGAATGCAATCTCAGATGAACTTCACATAGAGAAAATCAAAATAAGTAGACTAATAATAACAAGGATGAGTCACTGTATTCATCAACAATACACCACCAACAACAATATAAATACTCTGCCTAAAACAACAACAATAAAAACCAAACATGAAATTATAAATCCATGAATAATATGAAACTATGGACACCATTTATATTTTCAATGCAAACCACTATCATGCACAATCAAAACTTTAATTTTTAAAAGCCATAAATCAAAGCCTTGATTTTTTAATTTCAAATCTACTCTGTCAATCAAAATCTTAACTTTTAATCTAGATTTGAAATTAAATTTTAGAGAGTTCGGAGGAACCTGGTTCAATCCACTACTAACAAAAACACTTTTGCGACCGCCACATGCGTCGCAAATAATAAAAACTCTGATGCATAAAAGACTTTTTGCGACGGCCTATCTTGACCGCATATGGGGGCGCAAATGTGGGGGTGGCAAATACTTTTTGACGGCAAAACAACGATCATGATTATTTGCATTTGCCTAAACTACTTTTTATGACTATTTTGCGTCATAAAAAAAAATAAAAGATACAAAACGCTTCTAGCGGCCATTGTTTTACCGTCGCAAATAATTATTTATTAAAAAAAAAAATCATACATGGGATTGCTACAACAAAGAAAGCAATTACAAGCACCAAACAATTTTTGTAAATGAAAAATAATAAAATTAACAAATTAATTAAATTTATAACGAGACATTATCCATTAACCATCCTTAAATAAAAGCGTACTAAAAATTCAAGTCTTAAAAACAAAAAAAAACAAAAACAAAAACAAAAACAAAAACGAGCAACATAATCTTTGTTAAAAAAAAAAAAAAAAAAAAAGAGCAACATAATCTTTGGCTCCTAACATCAACGCTCGATCATATCAACTATTCCCTCAACAAAATCTACAAAAACATATATCAAACTTGACTTGAAAATTTAATGCACTTCAATTTGTTAGTTTAGCTTGAAATAATAAAAAAAAGAAACTCAACGATTTGCATTCCCATATATCAAACTTGGTCGAAGATCCTCGATCTCAGCTAACTGAGAAATCCTACCTAAGCGAAAAATCCTACCTCAATCTCAGCTAAAGTCATGGCGTTCGGAAATATATAACATCTACTCATATGCATAATCATGTGCTTATATTCCAAATAGCAGAAAAATCAAGAGAAAATTTAGATAACCTTCCATATTGTGAATACATATGGTCCTAAATTTCAAGGACTAGAAATATAAAAGAAAAACTAAGACAATTGTCAATCAAATTTTTTTTTCTTTGCATAGTTTGAGATCATGAAACATTTGTTAAGTAACATTCTGAAAAGCATGTGATCTAAAACATTACAAAAGTTATCCACCAAATTCAGGTTCCCCATGATTCATTGCTTTAAGGGAGGTAAATATGGTATTATAGCTGGGACTCATTGCCTCTCCCAAAACCTTTAGTCGCAACCCCTCTAAAAGTTCACCCTTCTTGATATACATAGAAAAGAAGGGACATAAAAGTTGGCGTTGTCTTTTCCAAGATCATAAAGGGCACCAAATTCCAAATCAACCAATAAATTTCTATCTCTGGCATTATCTCCTTCATAATCAAGGCTTTCAAGTTTCAATTTATCATTTTAGCAAACTATAGACTGTAGTAGAAGAACCACTACAAAGTTTGTAGTCATATCCATAATGAATGCCAAGAAGGCCTAGATGTGAAGTGGCAAAAAGTAAGTGAATTTGAAGTAAGAAAAAATCAGTATGTATATCCCAGTTTACTTGAACAAAGAACAAGCTTATCCTGTGAGGCACAGCGCTCTAAAATAGCCAAAGAGATTATGCATCCTAAATGAATCTAGGCATGATGAACGGGAAAATTAACCACTTCACCTGAAAGCCACTCGCAACAAAAAGATATTATGATCACGTTATGCTAAAGGAGCTTGATCACATACAGAAAGCATTTTATATCAATTTTAAACATCCCCCAGTCAATTGATACAATAGCCAGTAAATCACTGCATCAAAAACCAAAAAACAAGTAAAATTGTAAAACAGAAAGTACCTGTAATCATTTTAACATTTACTCCAAGATTTAAAGCCCTTCTTATTGTCTCTGCACTGTCATGCCTGGGTGGGTCAAAGAGAGGCATGAGACCAATGAATTGCCAAGGGCCTCCAGCACTCTCTTTCCTTCCCTCTGGAACTTCCTGCACAAAAAAGAACATAACCAATCAAAACTTCCAAAGCCAAAAAATAAAAGCAACTTCAGTTATACACAAATCATAAGGGATCATAAATGATGGAAACAGGAATCACCTGGTACGCTACAGCAAGTGAATGCAAACACCTCTCTGCAAACTTATCAATCACAGAATGAACCCTGCGTTCTATGTCTGACTTATTGTGTGTGAGATTTAAAATCTACAATCCATGTTGCAGACAATAATTAGCATAAACAACAGAGAAAGGTAAAGCCAAATACAAAAATTGGTTAAACATGATACCTGCTCTGGTGCACCTTTGCTGACTCTATGCATTTTACCTTCACTGTCAAGATAGGTCAATGCTGTTAACTTATCAGTAGGATTGAAGGGTAGAAAATGTATCTCTTGAATGCCAGCACGTGCCTGTCATTAGGGATAATAATTGAATGAAGAAGCAACTTACATGAATCAGCACAACGCAAAAAGCACAACGCATAAAAACCACAACACAAACCTATAAGATGATAATAAATGCGTCATCTATTTACCTCTTCATCGCAAAAACCACAACGCAAATTCCCAAACCTTTATTCACCCAAAAAAAATCCCAAACCTTTTATCACCGCAGCACAATCCAAAATCACAAATTCTCAGAGTTTGAGACTTTCAAATTCAGAATTTTGTAATAAGTTTGTGCAGAATTAATATATCTTTCCCTTGAAAATCAATATCAACATAATGCAGAATTTCTAGCCAAGGACAAGATCACAGGGATAACAAGAAAATTAGATTTTTGCTAATGTAAACTTTGTTCATTCTCTCAATTTCATTCCTATCTAATATCTTTCACTTCTTTTACAAACCAAAATTGTTCATCAAAACAAAGATATTAAGAAATTAAGAACATCCGGGGAAAAAGAACACCAACTTATTGAAGCAAATCATCCTGAAAACAGAGTTATGGTTGAAAATTAGATGACATTAACATCTTAACATAGGGAACAACTATAAATTGAAGTTCAATTAATGGTGCCTAATCAAATTGAAGCAACAACATATCAAATTTATGCAAATGAATGATTGTATACATAAATAAAATCAAATATGACCGAAATTCAAAGATATATGGCAATTGCAAGAAAAAGTTAAAAAATATGAAAGAAAAGTTGAATTCGTAAATCAAGCAAAAGTTCAGAGACAAGACAAGACTAAAAATGTACTCACGTGTATTTCCGACATCCTTTGTAAAATTTTAAACTTCTTTCCCTCAGGGATTCAGCACTCTCCTCCAGGCATTGCATCTGTTTCACCAAAGAAGGCATCATTATGTCATTTGGAGCACAAAACAAAGTCTATAGGTAACCAACGGGTATCCTAGATGAAATCAAAATAAGGATCAGAGGGTTGTATTTAGCTCAGCCTAAATAGAAAATAAGTAGGATTGCAAGGGAGGTTAAATTCAAAGCAAACATAATTTGTAAAAAGTATGTGAAAACATATGCAGAGATGGCAATTAAGCAAGTTTTAACTATTCACAACAGGAAAAATGATTGTGGAGATTTCTTAGTTATGAGGGTAAGTTTTTTTTTTTTTTTTTAAAAAAAAAACCCATGAAAATTAATCATGGGATCACAAGCTTCATGATCTATAAAAATGGCAAGAAATTTCTTACACATATAAAGAAACATAAGGAGGGTCAAAAAAAAAATTATTTCTAAATTCTTGTCTTCCTATTTTAATGTATTATTAATTATTGAGTAATATAAAAATTTTGAGACACAAAACACTCACAAGCTTCATGATCTATAAACATGGTAAAAAATTTCTTATATATATAAAGTACAAAAGGAGGGTCAAAGATTTTCTGTTTCTAAATTCTTGTCTTTCTGTTTTAATGCATTATTAATTATTGAATCATATGTCAATGGAAGTTGGTTGAGTCGATAATGATTAGACTCTTCGGGTATGTTTGGTTTGAGTTTGGGAGATGAGTTTTAGAGATAAAAAGTACGAAAAGTTGTTTGGTATGATTTTTTTCAAAAGATGCTTTGGAAAATTATTTTGAGAGAGAGTTTTGAAAAAAGTGATTGATTTGATGTTTATGAGAGAGATTTATTTGAAAAACTTGTAAACCAAACAAGTTTTGGAAAATTTTTTTGAAAAAATTTGTTTGGTTTAATTACTTTTGAAAACTTATTTGTAGAGAATTTTTCCCAAAATTTTTTGGGAAACACAAACCAAACAAGGCCTTCATCTCTATGGCTTAGATTCGATTTTCGCTATTGAGTTCTCTTTAATGATACAAAATACGATATATGATTCAATAATTGAAAGTATATTAAAGTAGGAGAAGTAAAAATTTTGAGAAGAACATACAATCTGGTGCAATTTATAAACTCTCTCTTAGAATAAAAAATTTGAGAAAAATTGATGAGAAAAAAGTGGTCAAGAAGTAAATGACTTACTACATCATATATATCATTCCTCCACTTGGAGACTAGCATATATGTGGTTGATCTACTAATAAGACTGAAGCAGTGTATTTTCTTACTAGCTTTCTTCTTTACTATTGTGGTTGAAAATCTTTTGAAGGCTACTTGGTCCACGCGGATTAAAATAAGATATTAAAAAAGTATTTTAAAAATGAAATGTGTAATCTATATTTAAATTTAGTAAAACACAAATATCACTACTTACAAGAAAGAATCCACCAAACAATGACTAGGAGCCATCACTTAGTACAATGGTAGATTGGTCAAGCTTCCAAAGTGAGAGCATGTCAATTCAAGTTTGACGGCATTGTTTTTCATAGTATATATTATGTTGAAGGTTAGGTCTATATTCCCCCTACTCCCTCTCAGCACCCTTGATAATCGAAGACTACCACTGGTGGATGGTGTTTTTAGTTCATGAAACAATGGCTATATGTACAACCGTGCAGACCGACCCGAATCAAAAGGTTTGCATGGCAGATAATCAGTGATCCTTTGTGTCAAGGAGTAATAGTTAACAAATAAATAGGTAAGTGCATCGACCAAATTATTCTTAATCTAATTGAAAAGAGGAGATTTGTAAATCCCAAGCAAGTAAAAATGATGGTTCCAAAGTGATAAGTGAGATTATTCTGCAATGGGAACCAATTGAATTAAGTTGTCGAACAACTATTTTCAAGAATAAGAGGCCCAATCCATTGGAGGTTAGGTTCAAACTTGTAAGATGATTACAGGTATTTCACACGAAAATAAAATAAAATAAAATTTTTAAAAAAATCCTCAATTAAACCCAGTATTTGATTTCTGTGTATCCATCTCCCAAAATTGATCATGCAATTAACTTGGAAAGCTCTTCAGAAGTTTTCAACTAGCTTTAGTAAATTGAGTAAAAATTTTTGTTAAATTCTACACTTATAAAAACGAATTTAAAAGGCAACCCAAAGTGATGAAACTAAAGGCAAAATAGCAGAACACAGAATCAAATCCTGCTAGTTGGAATACAGCGTCGAGAGTGGGGGAAGAGACAACTGACCTGTTTACGGAAAATAGGAGAGTCGTCGAGCTTTGTGAAATGCATGTTTGAAACAACAATTGATCCTCGTTTGTGCAGTGTATCTTAGTAAACATCACATCTACGATTGATCTTCTTCAGAGATTGAACCTATTCCAGTGTAGCTAATCACATCTATGATTGATCTTCTTCAGAGATTTAATGACTAAAACATTAATGTAACATACAACTTCCTTAATATGAAAGAGGTAATCACAGAAATCCAACACAATAATGCCTAAAACATTAAAATTTCACAACATTTGGAGCTCAAAAGCATACTTGAGTCCACAATTAGTTAAACGCGTTGGCGGTGCTAAATCTAGTCATTCCACAACTTGTAGCTTATAAAGACTCATCACCAAACCATTATTAAAAAATAAATAACCAATTCTTGTTCTTCACAATGCCTTTCACATATATCAGATGATTCATTCGTGTGGGGTACATATTTTAAGCTAACTGCTCAAAGAGAATATTTCCATGATAATGATGTTGATAATAGTTTTAATAGACTGTGAATCTCAACACAGTCAAAGCAGGGCACTATCAAAATGCTAGCAACAAATTATTGCTAACTGACTTCACTAGGATACTAATTTCGCCAACTGGTCAGTTTTGCATCAATCAAATAATAAATTGGAGCATGCACAACCATTTCATACATACTTTTTGCTATCCTGAGATAAATTCAATTTCATATCGAAAATAGAACAGCTAAGGAAATCAAAATTTATGAGAAGAAGGTTATACATATATATATATATCTTCAAATACGAATTACAGTGAGGAAAAATCAATAAATTGGCGAAACCGAAGCTTGTACCTGTAGCAGATTGATTCAAACCAAAGCTTGTTTCCAGAATCAGACTACCTGGTGGAAAAATCAATAGATTGACAAAAAAGTGATCGAATTACAGTGAGTTCAGATGAAGAAGTTGAATACGAATTACAGTGAGTTCACTGAGTTCAAGTGATCGAAATAGAGAGATGAATAAGTTGAAATACGAATGAATGATTCGAAGAGACTCACTGAAACGAGAGAGAGAGAGAGAGTTCATACCGTTGGAGATCTCTTCTTCAGACGACCATGGTGATCTATAGAGCGAAATTGAGAGAGGAAAATCAGATTCTCTTCCTCAGATCAGACACGATCGAGCGAAATCAGATATGGGGGAAATGAGAGTCTAGGGCAAGTTTTACACTACCAGATTTGGGGAAAATGAAGGAAAATATAAATTGGGCTGAGTGGTTCCCAATAGTGGGCCCGTTAGGTTGATTTGTTGGTGCAAATAAGATTTTTTGCGACGGTTAAATAATCAGTCGCAAAAAAACAGATGCAAAAAGTTAATGGGATGCATTGTGCCCGGACTATTTGGTTGGACTGGATTTGTATCTTATGTTTGTTTAGTCATGGGATTAGATGTCTGGATTGGACTATTTTTAGTGAATCTAATATTTGGTTGGACGGACTGGATAAGGATAAATGATCAAATGATTACTTTACCCTTGTAATTTATAATTTTTTTTTAATATATAATTTTAAATTTGTAATCTATAATTTATAATTTATAATTTATAATTTAACAACACTAAAATTTTTTAATTTATAATGCCATAATTTTTAATTTATTATTTTCAATTAAATTAAATTTATGATTTATATTTTTTATGTAATATATAATTTTAAATTAATAACACTAAAAAAATAATTTTATTTAATATATAAATTTAATTTTTTAACAACACTAAAAAAATTTAATTTATAAGGCCATAATTTTTAATTTATTATTTTTAATTAAATTAAATTTATAATTTATGATTTATATTTTTTATTTAATATATAATTTTAAATTGACAACACCAAAAAAATAATTTTATTTAATATATGAATTAATTTTTAACAACACTAAAAACTTATAAGGCCATAATTTTTAATTTATTATTTTTAATTAAATTAAATTTATAATTTATAATTTATATTTTTTATTTAATATATAATTTTAAATTAACAACACTAAAAAATAATTTATAAATGTTCAAAAGATTATTTTACCCTTTTTCAATTGTTTATTAAGTAATAGCATGAGGGTAAAATGAACATTTTACACATTAGTCCCATAGGATATCAATCACATGAAAATAATCCCACCCTCCCCTAGGGTACAATAATTCCTCATATGAGGACTAATAGTCCGGAGGACTATTAATCCGAGCAAAAAATTGAACCAAACAATGGACTATTAGTGGGATGGACTAATAGTCCAATCCCATGAAATAATCTCTCAAAACAAACACACTCTAACAATACACCACCAACAACAGTATAAATACTCTGCCTAAAACAACAATAAAACCTAGCATGAAATTATAAATCCATGAACAATATGAAACTTTGGACACCATTTATATCTTCAATGCAAACCACTATCATGCACAATCAAAACCTTTATTTTTTAAAACCCCAAATCAAAGCCCTAATTTTTTAATTTCAAATCTTCTCTTTCCATCAAAACCATAACTCTTTAATTTAGATTTGAAATTAGATTTCAAAGTTTGGAGGAGGAAGTTGGTTCAATCTATGGCGTGAGTGTTTTTTTTTTTTTTTGTCAGCTAGAATAGAAGGCTTTTTTGTTTTTGACAAAAGAACCAAATTGCCAAATCTTAGTAGTTACCTAAACAAACACTACTAAATAGGTTGAGAGACAACTCATTAATTTATCTATCTATCTATTTATATTTATTTATTTATACTATTATTAAAAATGAACATCTTACTCGATATCTAAGAAATTTCCTTTTGTCAGGTAGCCTTCTCTTCTTACAACAAATAAAAACAAGTGTCAATTTCTTCATCCAAAATCTCATTTTGACAAGTGATCTTATTTTCTGGCATGTCAATTTCTCCATTCAAAAGAAAAAAATAAAAAATAATAAACAATTTCTCGATCGAGAAATCTCATTTTGCCAAGTAACCTTCTCTTCGGGAAAAAAAAAATATATAAAAAGTATATAGAGACAAAAGAAGGGCACAAGACTTGTTAACTTTTTAAACAATATAGAAAATAGGTTATGGATTTAAAATTAAAATTTATATTTTAACCAGGTGTACTCACACCTCTAATTCTAAAAAAGGCAGGACTGTTCACTTCTTCTAATCGGTACAGTCTTCTATGGGCACCATCTATATGTATAAAGGCACAGACCAGTTCTTCTTCTTCTTCACTACCTCTGTGCTTTTCATTGGAAGCGCTATCTCTCTCTCTCTACAATGGAGGAAGACTACTCAAGCCCCCCTCTTTCTAAGGTCAATGTTGATCAAAATGGTAAACAACTTATTTTGCCATCTGGGTATATTTTTAGCCCTCTAGACTCAGAGGTTGTGGTTCACTATTTGAAGAAGAAGATACTCAATCAAGAGCTTCCTGCCCATATTATTGCCACAATTGATGTCTACTCTTATGACTCCCCAAATCAACTTCCTCTTAGTAAGTGTTGTTCTGTTGTTTTTTTTTTTTTTTTGGGTTTATGTCCTGTTTTATTTTGAAGTTAATTAGTATGATTTCCAACGTTAAAAGTCACAATTCAATGTGTTCACAGTCTCATTAGAAATCACACGTAATCCTAATTACTCATATTCATAACAGGGAGTTACTTTGTTATGCTTTTTAGGATAAACTACAACAGGTACTTTAATCCTTATCAAATCTTATTGAAAATAAGTCTTAATAAAATTGTCTAAAAATAATTTTTTTATAATAATTTTTTTTGTATATATAGCTAAAAATTAACAATTATTGATTTTTTTGTCACGATTTTTATAAATTGTCACTAAAACTTACAATTGTGACTTTTTTTATGACGAATTTTTTAAACTGTCACTAAAAGTTGAAAATTAGTGAACCTTTTTTGTGACGATTTTTTTAAATTATCTCTAAAACTTATAATTAATGACATTTTTTGCAACAATTTTTAAACTATCGTTGAAAATTAACAATTAGTGATATTTTTTAATAATATTTGATGAAAAACACTATTAATTCTCACATGACCAATTGTCTAGTAAGATCTTTATGTAAGTCCTCCTTATTTTTAAATCTTAACTTATTGTTTGAGAATCAGCTATCTTAGTAACTTTTTAATTTTTTGGCTAAAATATAAGATAAAAAAAAAAAAAACAAAAATTAGTATGTTTAGAATGAATTTTTAGTTTTTATTTAAAAGATATTCAAAAAAAAAAAAAAAAGAAGAGAATCTTAAATTTTTTGATATAAATTATTTGATTTTTTAATTTTTTTTGACAACTTTTTAATTTTTAGCCTAAAATATTGAATTGCCAGACAAGGCGAATGACAATGGTTGAGCCACTACTCATGATTGTAATTGGTATCTTAATATCTTATCATGGGTCAGTTTGGTGTGATTTTTTATAAGTTTAAAGTTAATAATGAAAAACAAAAGTTAAATGCATACCTTTTCATATTGTTTAATAATCAATTTTTTTTTTTCTCCAACCAATTTAAGTAATTTATATTGTAGGTAGAAGTTGTATCGATCCGTTAAGTTATAAGCAGCCACCAAACTGGCCATCAAAGCATATGACGATAATTTGATCAATCCAGTGATTACTCTTTGCAAAGACAATACAACTTGACAATCTTTTTATTTTAATTAATTAATTATTTGTTTTTTTTTTATTATTAATTTTGTTTTTTGGAAGAAAAAGTGAATATAGATTATTAGGGGCCCTATGGTGATCATCTAGGTAAATTTTTCCTTATTCGATTGTTTAGATTTTGGATTTCTAAAAATAAAAAAGTGAAAACAAATCGAAAATCCTAACACAATTTAGTGGGCAACATATACATATGGTTGTTAATAACTTGTGATAGAATCTTATTTATTTATTTATTTTTGTTTAATGTTTAATTCTATTGAAACTTCTGCATCAGAGTTTGAAGCTGAGTTTGAATTGGGAATTCTTTTTATTTTAATTAATTAATTATTTGTTTCTTTTTATTAGTAATTTGAAGCTGAGTTTGAATTGGAAATTCTTTTTATTTTAATTAATTAATTATTTGTTTCTTTTTATTAGTAATTTTGTTTTTTGGAAGAAAAGTGAATATAGATTATTAGGGTCATATGGTGATCATCTGGGTTTTGGCATTAAAAAACAGTTTGTAAATTATTCCATATTCGATTGTTTAGATTTTGGATTTCTATCCCATATTCGATTGTTTAGATTTTGGATTTCTAAAAATAGAAAAGTGAAAACAAATCGAAAATCGAAACACAAGATGGTTGTTGTTTACTTGTGATAGAATTTTTTTTTTTGTTGTTGTTTAATTCTATTGAAACTTCAATAACAACTTGTGATAGAATTTTTTTTTTTGTTGTTGTTTAATTCTATTGAAACTTCTACAAGCTTGAAGTTAAGTTTGAATTGGGAATAGCTAAATTATGTGATAATCTAAAAGTGTATTAATAGTTAAAAAGATATTCACTCTGTTTGGTTATGATTTTTAGGATTAACTTTTCAAAAAATTAATTTTTTTTTTGTATTTTTTTTTTTTTGCTTTTATTTATTTATTTCAATATTTTAAGCTTTTTTTTAAAATTTTTAAATACACCTAATGTAAATACACTTAAAAAATATAATATTTGTGAAAAAATCTTTAAAAAATTCACTAAATATCAAAAATATTAAAAAAAATAAAAAAATTCAGTATATTTTTCGTATTCTTATATATTTATTAATTTTTAAAAAATATTTTACTTTTTGGATACATTTAAGTAAAGTACATCTAAAAATATAAAATAAAAAAATTGCTGAAAATTTTAAAAATATTAACTAAAAAAAAATACGAAAAACAAAAAACTCAACTTTTAGAAAATTGAATTCAGAAAATTGAAACCAAACACACTCATTAAGGTCGTATGACTCAACTTTAAATTGTTTCCTATTCAATTGAACAGCAAATTGTTTTAGATTTGGAGAAGCTATTCCTTGAATTTGCCAACATATATTTTGTACTTGGAATATATATATGCAATAATAGAATTTCTCAACTCTTGAATTGATATTTTTGTTTTTCACACCATGATAGAGCCAACATGAAGATACATTCATGTGTTTACATAATCTAATAAATAGTGATTGAGCAATGATGTTATAGGTGAATTCAAGTATGGGTTGCCGAATGAGTGGTATTTCTTCACCACAAGATCGCCACACAATCTCTTCCTCACAGGCAATGGTGGTGGTTGGAATGAATTGGCTGACGAAACAGTAGTTGACAATGATCAAGTCATTGGATACAAGCGAAGGCTAGCTTTCTATTTTGCAGAGCCACTTCAAGAGATGAAGACTGACTGGTTCATACATGAATATAGAGTCAACCCTGCCATTTTTTCACCTGATGAACTTCTTGATGACACCATTAAAGAGAAGGTGATCTTATTTCGTCTCTAATAGAAAAACTGTTAAAACTTAAAGGCTTGATCTCCTAATGAATAGAACTTATCCCTCACAAGGAATTTTTTCAAACTTTTTTTTTTTTGGGTAAACAATTTGTAGCCAATAAGATTCCTAACAATGTATTCTCCTTGCCTTCTCTCAGATATCAAATTTTGTAGTGTGTAAAGTTTGTTATGAAGAGAAAGATCCCAGCATGGCATCAAGTGATAGCAGCACAGATTCGGACCAAGGAAAAGACAAAGAAGTAGAAAATATTGAATCTTCAATCCACACAAAACAATGAATATACATTCCTAACAATGAATATTCTCTTTTTATAGGAGTACTTTGAAGATCTCTATGGGACAGCATGATTCAATTCTAACTCTAGTATGATGCTTGTGTGGGAATCTAACTTTATTAGAGGTGTCCCTTAAAATCCCAAGGACAAGCCAAATTGATGTCTCTCCATCATTCGATCATAACACTTGAACACAAAAAAGTGTTGTTCATAAGTACTCCTCAAAACATCTAGAACTGCCCTGAAACTCTCTCTTTGCCTGGTGTTAACTCCAACCTATTACTCCTTCCTTATATCTGCAAACCCTTTAAATTCATAACTTTGCTCACCATCAGTGATAAAAATTTACCATAATTAGCCTTCAAAGAAGCCCTTATCACTGCAGCCTTATATTGATTTTGGTTTCCAAGCTTGTACAAGGGGTTTCTCCACACTAACAATGTGGTTTTCGCATCCAAAGTCAAGCAAAACTACCAACGGACTATATTCTAAACTGTCTTAAATGGCACTGTCAACAATACTTCACCATGAAACATAGAAACCTCCACTGAATCTGAAGTTCAGAAACCGGGTTTGCATTAATCTACAGAAGTTCACATCATAATTCAATCATTTGTATATATATATATATGTTGAGTTAGTAAACCAACAGGTCTTAAAGAACCTATTAAAAGCCAAACCTTTTTCTTCGCCACCTCCTCTCTGTGCTTCTGAAAAGGCGTTTTCTTCTGCGTAACAGAGAATGAAGTCATCTTTCATCAAATACTGGAGAAGCAAATCACAGATCCACTTTAATTCAATACTCATATTCATAATCTCCAAAAATAGGCATCAAAATTCAGAACCCATATGTTAAATCTAAAGGAATTAATGTCATTATAAGCAAAACCCAAGCCCAAGCACAAGCACTGGGGGCCATAACATATGTCTGGGAGATTAAAACTGAGAAGCTAAACTTCAAGAAGAATCGAATTTAAAAGCAGAATTTTGAAGAGATGACGTGGGAAGAAGAAGAATCAAAAATCAAACCCAGATGCAAAAGTTTAAATATCACTTTTTTACTTTTCAACCAAATTATAATTTGGGTTTTCAATTTTTACAGAATTTTTCAATTGGGTTTCAACCAATTTCAGTTTAAATTTTGATACTCTCGATTGTATCAAAAAAATGTTGGAATGATTCCAAAGAACGGATGCGACATAAAATTCATTGTAGTCAGCAGCAATGTGGATTGGTGTGCAGGATAGCAATGGCTTTCTTGTTCCGTATATTATTGAATAAATTGAGTGCTAGGGAATATTTTGAAGAACAACACTTCAAAATTTGGTATTGTGTTTGAAGATGCAAAACCTCCGTAGCAATTACAACGGTGCAACCATACTTCTCATCTCCAACAAGAAGGTAACAAGAAACCTCTTCAATCACCATAAATCTGTCTTTGTTCACTTTGCTATGGTGCTTGCAAGGGCTTAGACAAATTCGATAGGAAGTGGTTGTGGTGGTGGAAGGTGTGGGAGATGGTGACTACAAGCGGCAAGAAGGGGAGAAGCAAAAAAACTTGAGTGATTTTAGCTCACTACTTCCTGCTTCTCTTTCCAAATATATTTTAAAACTCCATTAAATTTTAAGTATTTTAGTTGTTCAAATGATGTGGGCAATAGGCACAGTTTGAGTCCCGACCTGATCTATAATCCTATGAACTGGATGAAACAATAATCCAAGATCCATACAAAAAGTTTAAAAAATTCAAAATTTCAAATCACCAAAGTTGGATAAATTTAACAAAATATGCATTCATATATTATATATCCATCATGAGATTCACAACTACAATAAGATTGTACATCAATTCAAAAAAATAAGAAGTATGTTTGTTCTTTTTCTTTTTCTTTTTCTTTTTAAATTGTAAAAAAACATTACTTCGAAGTGGAACTAAATTTTTCTTTCGAGTGAAACTAATTTTTTACTAGTAACATGCCCAGAAACTGCAGCTATATAGAATTAAAGTTGACACCTGAAAAAAACTTTAGATAGCCAACACATAAAAGTATTCATGTATATTAGGATAAACAACAATTTGAAATGCTTGTAGATGATGTGTCTGCTCTTCCTAGTAAAGTTCGGCACAGAATTATCGGGCCTTTGGAAGAGAAGATTTGATGTTCATATCAGAAATCATATATGCATAACAAACAAACTCCAAACACAATTCTTCACACCTTCTCAATGCCACAGGCCCTGGAGGCCAACATTCTTACCAATGCACCCATGCATGAGACTTTATTCACTATGCTTTGTTGTCTATATATTATCAATGTGGAGACACTTAAAAGAGTTTTTGAATGCAATCTCAGATGAACTTCACATAGAGAAAATCAAAATAAGTAGACTAATAATAACAAGGATGAGTCACTGTATTCATCAACAATACACCACCAACAACAATATAAATACTCTGCCTAAAACAACAACAATAAAAACCAAACATGAAATTATAAATCCATGAATAATATGAAACTATGGACACCATTTATATTTTCAATGCAAACCACTATCATGCACAATCAAAACTTTAATTTTTTAAAACGCCAAATCAAAGCCTTGATTTTTTAATTTCAAATCTACTCTGTCAATCAAAATCTTAACTTTTTAATCTAGATTTGAAATTAAATTTTAGAGTTCGGAGGAGGAACCTGGTTCAATCCACTACTAACAAAAACACTTTTTGCGACCGCCACATGCCGTCGCAAATAATAAAAATACAGTCGCAAAAGACTTTTTGCGACGGCCTATGCGACCGCATATGGGGGACGCAAATGTGGGGGTGGCAAATACTTTTTGCGACGGCAAAACAACGGTCGCAGATTATTTGCGACTGCCTAAACTACTTTTTGCGACAGCTATTTTGCCGTCGCAAAAAAAATAAAAAGATAAAAAACACTTCTAGCGACCATTGTTTTACCGTCGCAAATAATTATTTATTAAAAAAAAAATCATACATGGGATTGCTACAACAAAAAAATCAATTACAAGCACCAAACAATTTTTTGTAAATGAAAAATAATAAAATTAACAAATTAATTAAATTTATAACAGACATTATCCATTAACCATCCTTAAATAAACTGTACTAAAAAATTCAAGTCTTAAAAACAAAAAAAAAACAAAAACAAAAACAAAAACAAAAACAGAGCAACATAATCTTTGTTAAAAAAAAAAAAGAAAAACAAAAGAAGAGCAACATAATCTTTGGCTCCTAACATCAACCGCTCGATCATATCAACTATTCCCTCAACAAAATCTACAAAAACATATATCAAACTTGACTTGAAAATTTAATGCACTTCAATTTGTTAGTTTAGCTTGAAATAATAAAAAAACGAAACTCAACGATTTGCATTCCCATATATCAAACTTGGTCGAAGATCCTCGATCTCAATTTAACCGAGAAATCCTACCTAAGCGAAAAATCCTACCTCAATCTCATTTAAAGTCATGGCGCTCGAAATATATAACATCTACTCATATGCATAATCATGTGCTTATATTCCAAATAGCGAGAAAAATCAAGAGAAAATTTAGATAACCTTCCATATTGTGAATACATATGGTCCTAAATTTCAAGGACTAGAAATATAAAAGAAAAACTAAGACAATTGTCAATCAAATTTTTTTTTTTTTGCATAGTTTGAGATCATGAAACATTTGTTAAGTAACATTCTGAAAAGCATGTGATCTAAAACATTACAAAAGTTATCCACCAAATTCAGGTTCCCCATGATTCATTGCTTTAAGGGAGGTAAATATGGTATTATAGCTGGGACTCATTGCCTCTCCCAAAACCTTTAGTCGAACCCTCTAAAGAAGTTCACCCTTCTTGATATACATAGAAAAGAAGGGACATAAAAGTTGGCGTTGTCTTTCCAAGATCATAAGAGGGCACCAAATTCCAAATCAACCAATAAATTTCTATCTCTGGCATTATCTCCTTCATAATCAAGGCTTTCAAGTTTCAATTTATCATTTTAGCAAACTATAGACTGTAGTAGAAGAACCACTACAAAGTTTGTAGTCATATCCATAATGAATGCCAAGAAGGCCTAGATGTGAAGTGGCAAAAAGTAAGTGAATTTGAAGTAAGAAAAAATCAGTATGTATATCCCAGTTTACTTGAACAAAGAACAAGCTTATCCTGTGAGGCACAGCGCTCTAAAATAGCCAAAGAGATTATGCATCCTAAATGAATCTAGGCATGATGAACGGGAAAAATTAACCACTTCAACTGAAAGCCACTCGCAACAAAAAGATATTATGATCACGTTATGCTAAAGGAGCTTGATCACATACAGAAAGCATTTTATATCAATTTTAAACATCCCCCAGTCAATTGATACAATAGCCAGTAAATCACTGCATCAAAAACCAAAAAACAAGTAAAATTGTAAAACAGAAAGTACCTGTAATCATTTTAACATTTACTCCAAGATTTAAAGCCCTTCTTATTGTCTCTGCACTGTCATGCCTGGGTGGGTCAAAGAGAGGCATGAGACCAATGAATTGCCAAGGGCCTCCAGCACTCTCTTTCCTTCCCTCTGGAACTTCCTGCACAAAAAAGAACATAACCAATCAAAACTTCCAAAGCCAAAAAATAAAAGCAACTTCAGTTATACACAAATCATAAGGGATCATAAATGATGGAAACAGGAATCACCTGGTACGCTACAGCAAGTGAATGCAAACACCTCTCTGCAAACTTATCAATCACAGAATGAACCCTGCGTTCTATGTCTGACTTATTGTGTGTGAGATTTAAAATCTACAATCCATGTTGCAGACAATAATTAGCATAAACAACAGAGAAAGGTAAAGCCAAATACAAAAATTGGTTAAACATGATACCTGCTCTGGTGCACCTTTGCTGACTCTATGCATTTTACCTTCACTGTCAAGATAGGTCAATGCTGTTCGCTTATCAGTAGGATTGAAGGGTAGAAAATGTATCTCTTGAATGCCAGCACGTGCCTGTCATTAGGGATAATAATTGAATGAAGAAGCAACTTACATGAATCAGCACAACGCAAAAAGCACAACGCAAAAACCACAACACAAACCTATAAGATGATAATCGTCGTCATCTATTTACCTCTTCGTCGCAAAAACCACAACGCAAATTCCCAAACCTTTATTCACCCAAAAAAAATCCCAAACCTTTTATCACCGCAGCACAATCCAAAATCACAAATTCTCAGAGTTTGAGACTTTCAAATTCAGAATTTTGTAATAAGTTTGTGCAGAATTAATATATCTTTCCCTTGAAAATCAATATCAACATAATGCAGAATTTCTAGCCAAGGACAAGATCACAGGGATAACAAGAAAATTAGATTTTTGCTAATGTAAACTTTGTTCATTCTCTCAATTTCATTCCTATCTAATATCTTTCACTTCTTTTACAAACCAAAATTGTTCATCAAAACAAAGATATTAAGAAATTAAGAACATCCGGGGAAAAAGAACACCAACTTATTGAAGCAAATCATCCTGAAAACAGAGTTATGGTTGAAAATTAGATGACATTAACATCTTAACATAGGGAACAACTATAAATTGAAGTTCAATTAATGGTGCCTAATCAAATTGAAGCAACAACATATCAAATTTATGCAAATGAATGATTGTATACATAAATAAAATCAAATATGACCGAAATTCAAAGATATATGGCAATTGCAAGAAAAAGTTAAAAAATATGAAAGAAAAGTTGAATTCGTAAATCAAGCAAAAGTTCAGAGACAAGACAAGACTAAAAATGTACTCACGTGTATTTCCGACATCCTTTGTAAAATTTTAAACTTCTTTCCCTCAGGGATTCAGCACTCTCCTCCAGGCATTGCATCTGTTTCACCAAAGAAGGCATCATTATGTCATTTGGAGCACAAAACAAAGTCTATAGGTAACCAACGGGTATCCTAGATGAAATCAAAATAAGGATCAGAGGGTTGTATTTAGCTCAGCCTAAATAGAAAATAAGTAGGATTGCAAGGGAGGTTAAATTCAAAGCAAACATAATTTGTAAAAAGTATGTGAAAACATATGCAGAGATGGCAATTAAGCAAGTTTTAACTATTCACAACAGGAAAAATGATTGTGGAGATTTCTTAGTTATGAGGGTAAGTTTTTTTTTTTTTTTAAAAAAAAAAAACCCATGAAAATTAATCATGGGATCACAAGCTTCATGATCTATAAAAATGGCAAGAAATTTCTTACACATATAAAGAAACATAAGGAGGGTCAAAAAAAAAATTATTTCTAAATTCTTGTCTTCCTATTTTAATGTATTATTAATTATTGAGTAATATAAAAATTTTGAGACACAAAACACTCACAAGCTTCATGATCTATAAACATGGTAAAAAATTTCTTATATATATAAAGTACAAAAGGAGGGTCAAAGATTTTCTGTTTCTAAATTCTTGTCTTTCTGTTTTAATGCATTATTAATTATTGAATCATATGTCAATGGAAGTTGGTTGAGTCGATAATGATTAGATTCTTCGGGTATGTTTGGTTTGAGTTTGGGAGATGAGTTTTAGAGATAAAAAGTACGAAAAGTTGTTTGGTATGATTTTTTTCAAAAGATGCTTTGGAAAATTATTTTGAGAGAGAGTTTTGAAAAAAGTGATTGATTTGATGTTTATGAGAGAGATTTATTTGAAAAACTTGTAAACCAAACAAGTTTTGGAAAATTTTTTTGAAAAAATTTGTTTGGTTTAATTACTTTTGAAAACTTATTTGTAGAGAATTTTTCCCAAAATTTTTTGGGAAACACAAACCAAACAAGGCCTTCATCTCTATGGCTTAGATTCGATTTTCGCTATTGACAGTTCTCTTTAATGATACAAAATACGATATATGATTCAATAATTGAAAGTATATTAAAGTAGGAGAAGTAAAAATTTTGAGAAGAACATACAATCTGGTGCAATTTATAAACTCTCTCTTAGAATAAAAAATTTGAGAAAAATTGATGAGAAAAAAGTGGTCAAGAAGTAAATGACTTACTACATCATATATATCATTCCTCCACTTGGAGACTAGCATATATGTGGTTGATCTACTAATAAGACTGAAGCAGTGTATTTTCTTACTAGCTTTCTTCTTTACTATTGTGGTTGAAAATCTTTTGAAGGCTACTTGGTCCACGCGGATTAAAATAAGATATTAAAAAAGTATTTTAAAAATGAAATGTGTAATCTATATTTAAATTTAGTAAAACACAAATATCACTACTTACAAGAAAGAATCCACCAAACAATGACTAGGAGCCATCACTTAGTACAATGGTAGATTGGTCAAGCTTCCAAAGTGAGAGCATGTCAATTCAAGTTTGACGGCATTGTTTTTCATAGTATATATTATGTTGAAGGTTAGGTCTATATTCCCCTACTCCCTCAAAGACCCTTGATAATCGAAGACTACCACTGGTGGATGGTGTTTTTAGTTCATGAAACAATGGCTATATGTACAACCGTGCGACCGCATCAATTAATCAAAAGGTTTGCATGGCAGATAATCGATGATCCTTTGTGTCAAGGAGTAATAGTTAACAAATAAATAGGTAAGTGCATCGACCAAATTATTCTTAATCTAATTGAAAAGAGGAGATTTGTAAATCCCAAGCAAGTAAAAATGATGGTTCCAAAGTGATAAGTGAGATTATTCTCGCAATGGGAACCAATTGAATTAAGTTGTCGAACAACTATTTTCAAGAATAAGAGGCCCAATCCATTGGAGGTTAGGTTCAAACTTGTAAGATGATTACAGGTATTTCACACGAAAATAAAATAAAATAAAATAAAATATTTAAAAAATCCTCAATTAAACCCAAGATTTGATTTCGTGTATCCATCTCCCAAAATTGATCATGCAATTAACTTGGAAAGCTCTTCAGAAGTTTTCAACTAGCTTTAGTAAATTGAGTAAAAATTTTTGTTAAATTCTACACTTATAAAAACGAATTTAAAAGGCAACCCAAAGTGATGAAACTAAAGGCAAAATAGCAGAACACAGAATCAAATCCTGCTAGTTGGAAGACAGCGGTCGAGAGAGTGGGGGAAGAGACAACTGACCTGTTTACGGAAAATAGGAGAGTCGTCGAGCTTTGTGAAATGCATGTTTGAAACAACAATTGATCCTCGTTTGTGCAGTGTATCTTAGTAAACATCACATCTACGATTGATCTTCTTCAGAGATTGAACCTATTCCAGTGTAGCTAATCACATCTATGATTGATCTTCTTCAGAGATTTAATGACTAAAACATTAATGTAACATACAACTTCCTTAATATGAAAGAGGTAATCACAGAAATCCAACACAATAATGCCTAAAACATTAAAATTTCACAACATTTGGAGCTCAAAAGCATACTTGAGTCCACAATTAGTTAAACGCGTTGGCGGTGCTAAATCTAGTCATTCCACAACTTGTAGCTTATAAAAACTCATCACCAAACCATTATTAAAAATAAATAACCAATTCTTGTTCTTCACAATGCCTTTCACATATATCAGATGATTCATTCGTAGGGTACATATTTTAAGCTAACTGCTCAAAGAGAATATTTCCATGATAATGATGTTGATAATAGTTTTAATAGACTGTGAATCTCAACACAGTCAAAGCAGGCACTATCAAAATGCTAGCAACAAATTATTGCTAACTGACTTCACTAGGATACTAATTTCGCAACTGGTCAGTTTTGCATCAATCAAATGATAAATTGGAGCATGCACAACCATTTCATACATACTTTTGCTATCATGAGATAAATTCAATTTCATATCGAAAATAGAACAGCTAAGGAAATCAAAATTTATGAGAAGAAGGTTATACATACATACATATATATATATATATCTTCAAATACGAATTACAGTGAGGAAAAATCAATAAATTGGCGAAACCGAAGCTTGTACCTGTAGCAGATTGATTCAAACCAAAGCTTGTTTCCAGAATCAGACTACCTAGTGGAAAAATCAATAGATTGACGAAAAAGTGATCGAATTACAGTGAGTTTAGATGAAGAAGTTGAATACGAATTACAGTGAGTTCAGTGAGTTCAAGTGATCGAAGTAGAGAGATGAATAAGTTGAAATACGAATGAATGATTCGAAGAGACTCACTGTGACGAGAGAGAGAGAGAGAGAGGTCATACCGTTGGAGATCTCTTCTTCAGACGACCATGGTGATCTATAGAGCGAAATTGAGAGAGGGAAATCAGATTCTCTTACTCAGATCAGACACGATCAAGCGAAATCAGATTTGGGGGAAATGAGAGTCTAGGGAAAGTTTTACTCTACCAGATTTGGGAAAAATGAAGGAAAATATAAATTGGGCTGAGTGGTTCCCAATAGTGGGCTCGTTGGGCTGATTTGTTGTTGCAAATAATTTTTTTTGCGACGGTTAAATAATCAGTCGCAAAAAACAGATGTAAAAGTTAATGGGATGTATTGTGCCCGACTATTTGGTTGACCGATTTGTATCTTATGTTTGTTTAGTCATGGGATTAGATGTCTGGATTGGACTATTTTTAGAGAATCTAATATTTGGTTGGACGGACTGGATAAGGATAAATGATCAAATGATTACTTTACCCTTGTAATTTATAATTTTTTTTAATATATAATTTTAAATTTGTAATCTATAATTTATAATTTATAATTTATAATTTAACAACACTAAAATTTTGTAATTTATAATGCCATAATTTTTAATTCATTATTTTCAATTAAATCAAATTTACGATTTATATTTTTATGTAATATATAATTTTAAATTAATAACACTAAAAAATAATTTTATTTAATATATAAATTTAATTTTTTAACAACACTAAAAAAATTTAATTTATAAGGCCATAATTTTTAATTTATTATTTTTAATTAAATTAAATTTATAATTTATGATTTATATTTTTTATTTAATATATAATTTTAAATTGACAACACTAAAAAAATAATTTTATTTAATATATAAATTAATTTTTTAACAACACTAAAAAACTTATAAGGCCATAATTTTTAATTTATTATTTTTAATTAAATTAAATTTATAATTTATAATTTATATTTTTTATTTAATATATAATTTTAAATTAACAACACTAAAAAAATAATTTATAAATGTTCAAAAGATTATTTTACCCTTTTTCAATTGTTTATTAAGTAATAGCATGAGGGTAAAATGAACATTTTACACATTAGTCCCATAGGATATCAATCACATGAAAATAATCCCACCCCTCCCCCTAGGGTACAATAATTCCTCATATGAGGGACTAATAGTCCGGAGGGACTATTAATCCGGAGCAAAAAAATTGAACCAAACAATGGACTATTAGTCCGGATGGACTAATAGTCCAATCCCATGAAATAATCTCTCAAAACAAACACACTCTAACAATACACCACCAACAACAGTATAAATACTCTGCCTAAAACAACAATAAAACCTAGCATGAAATTATAAATCCATGAACAATATGAAACTTTGGACACCATTTATATCTTCAATGCAAACCACTATCATGCACAATCAAAACCTTTATTTTTTAAAACCCCAAATCAAAGCCCTAATTTTTTAATTTCAAATCTTCTCTTTCCATCAAAACCATAACTCTTTAATTTAGATTTGAAATTAGATTTCAAAGTTTGGAGGAGGAAGTTGGTTCAATCTATGGCGTGAATGTTTTTTTTTTTTTTGTCGCCTAGAATAGAAGGCTTTTTGTTTTTGACAAAAGAACCAAATTGCCAAATCTTAGTAGTTACCTAAACAAACACTACTAAATAGGTTGAGAGACAACTCATTAATTTATCTATCTATCTATTTATATTTATTTATTTATACTATTAAAAATGAACATCTTACTCGATATCTAAGAAATTTCCTTTTGTCAGGTAGCCTTCTCTTCTTACAACAAATAAAAACAAGTGTCAATTTCTTCATCCAAAATCTCATTTTGACAAGTGATCTTATTTTCTTGCATGTCAATTTCTCCATTCAAAAGAAAAAAATAAAAAATAATAAACAATTTCTCGATCGAGAAATCTCATTTTGCCAAGTAACCTTCTCTTCGGGAAAAAAAAAATATATAAAAAGTATATAGAGACAAAAGAAGGGCACAAGACTTGTTAACTTTTTAAACAATATAGAAAATAGGTTATGGATTTAAAATTAAAATTTATATTTTAACCAGGTGTACTCACACCTCTAATTCTAAAAAAGGCAGGACTGTTCACTTCTTCTAATCGGTACAGTCTTCTATGGGCACCATCTATATGTATAAAGGCACAGACCAGTTCTTCTTCTTCTTCACTACCTCTGTGTTTTTCATTGGAAGCGCTATCTCTCTCTCTCTACAATGGAGGAAGACTACTCAAGCCCCCCTCTTTCTAAGGTCAATGTTGATCAAAATGGTAAACAACTTATTTTGCCATCTGGGTATATTTTTAGCCCTCTAGACTCAGAGGTTGTGGTTCACTATTTGAAGAAGAAGATACTCAATCAAGAGCTTCCTGCCCATATTATTGCCACAATTGATGTCTACTCTTATGACTCCCCAAATCAACTTCCTCTTAGTAAGTGTTGTTCTGTTGTTTTTTTTTTTTTTTTTTTTTTTTTGGGTTTATGTCCTGTTTTATTTTGAAGTTAATTAGTATGATTTCCAACGTTAAAAGTCACAATTCAATGTGTTCACAGTCTCATTAGAAATCACACGTAATCCTAATTACTCATATTCATAACAGGGAGTTACTTTGTTATGCTTTTTAGGATAAACTACAACAGGTACTTTAATCCTTATCAAATCTTATTGAAAATAAGTCTTAATAAAATTGTCTAAAAATAATTTTTTTATAATAATTTTTTTTGTATATATAGCTAAAAATTAACAATTATTGATTTTTTTGTCACGATTTTTATAAATTGTCACTAAAACTTACAATTGTGACTTTTTTTATGACGAATTTTTTAAACTGTCACTAAAAGTTGAAAATTAGTGAACCTTTTTTGTGACGATTTTTTTAAATTATCTCTAAAACTTATAATTAATGACATTTTTTGCAACAATTTTTAAACTATCGTTGAAAATTAACAATTAGTGATATTTTTTAATAATATTTGATGAAAAACACTATTAATTCTCACATGACCAATTGTCTAGTAAGATCTTTATGTAAGTCCTCCTTATTTTTAAATCTTAACTTATTGTTTGAGAATCAGCTATCTTAGTAACTTTTTAATTTTTTGGCTAAAATATAAGATAAAAAAAAAAAAAACAAAAATTAGTATGTTTAGAATGGATTTTTAGTTTTTTTTAAAAGATATTCAAAAAAAAAAAAAAAAGAGAATCTTAAATTTTTGATATAAATTATTTGATTTTTTAATTTTTTTGACAACTTTTTAATTTTTAGCCTAAAATATTGAATTGCCAGACAAGGCGAATGACAATGGTTGAGCCACTACTCATGATTGTAATTGGTATCTTAATATCTTATCATGGGTCAGTTTGGTGTGATTTTTTATAAGTTTAAAGTTAATAATGAAAAACAAAAGTTAAATGCATACCTTTTCATATTGTTTAATAATCAATTTTTTTTTTTCTCCAACCAATTTAAGTAATTTATATTGTAGGTAGAAGTTGTATCGATCCGTTAAGTTATAAGCAGCCACCAAACTGGCCATCAAAGCATATGACGATAATTTGATCAATCCAGTGATTACTCTTTGCAAAGACAATACAACTTGACAATCTTTTTATTTTAATTAATTAATTATTTGTTTTTTTTTTATTATTAATTTTGTTTTTTGGAAGAAAAAGTGAATATAGATTATTAGGGGCCCTATGGTGATCATCTAGGTAAATTTTTCCTTATTCGATTGTTTAGATTTTGGATTTCTAAAAATAAAAAAGTGAAAACAAATCGAAAATCCTAACACAATTTAGTGGGCAACATATACATATGGTTGTTAATAACTTGTGATAGAATCTTATTTATTTATTTATTTTTGTTTAATGTTTAATTCTATTGAAACTTCTGCATCAGAGTTTGAAGCTGAGTTTGAATTGGGAATTCTTTTTATTTTAATTAATTAATTATTTGTTTCTTTTTATCAGTAATTTGAAGCTGAGTTTGAATTGGAAATTCTTTTTATTTTAATTAATTAATTATTTGTTTCTTTTTATTAGTAATTTTGTTTTTTGGAAGAAAAGTGAATATAGATTATTAGGGTCATATGGTGATCATCTGGGTTTTGGCATTAAAAAACAGTTTGTAAATTATTCCATATTCGATTGTTTAGATTTTGGATTTCTATCCCATATTCGATTGTTTAGATTTTGGATTTCTAAAAATAGAAAAGTGAAAACAAATCGAAAATCGAAACACAAGATGGTTGTTGTTTACTTGTGATAGAATTTTTTTTTTTGTTGTTGTTTAATTCTATTGAAACTTCAATAACAACTTGTGATAGAATTTTTTTTTTTGTTGTTGTTTAATTCTATTGAAACTTCTACAAGCTTGAAGTTAAGTTTGAATTGGGAATAGCTAAATTATGTGATAATCTAAAAGTGTATTAATAGTTAAAAAGATATTCACTCTGTTTGGTTATGATTTTTAGGATTAACTTTTCAAAAAATTAAATTTTTTTTTGTATTTTTTTTTTTTTGCTTTTATTTATTTATTTCAATATTTTAAGCTTTTTTTTAAAATTTTTAAATACACCTAATGTAAATACACTTAAAAAATATAATATTTGTGAAAAAATCTTTAAAAAATTCACTAAATATCAAAAATATTAAAAAAAATAAAAAAATTCAGTATATTTTTCGTATTCTTATATATTTATTAATTTTTAAAAAATATTTTACTTTTTGGATACATTTAAGTAAAGTACATCTAAAAATATAAAATAAAAAAATTGCTGAAAATTTTAAAAATATTAACTAAAAAAAAATACGAAAAACAAAAAACTTAATTTTTAAAAAATTTAATTTAAAATTGAAACCAAACACACTCATTAAGGTCGTATGACTCAACTTTAAATTGTTTCCTATTCAATTGAACAGCAAATTGTTTTAGATTTGGAGAAGCTATTCCTTGAATTTGCCAACATATATTTTGTACTTGGAATATATATATGCAATAATAGAATTTCTCAACTCTTGAATTGATATTTTTGTTTTTCACACCATGATAGAGCCAACATGAAGATACATTCATGTGTTTACATAATCTAATAAATAGTGATTGAGCAATGATGTTATAGGTGAATTCAAGTATGGGTTGCCGAATGAGTGGTATTTCTTCACCACAAGATCGCCACACAATCTCTTCCTCACAGCAATGGTGGTGGTTGGAATGAATTGGTCGATTTAAACAGTAGTTGACAATGATCAAGTCATTGGATACAAGCGAAGGCTAGCTTTCTATTTTGCAGAGCCACTTCAAGAGATGAAGACTGACTGGTTCATACATGAATATAGAGTCAACCCTGCCATTTTTTCACCTGATGAACTTCTTGATGACACCATTAAAGAGAAGGTGATCTTATTTCGTCTCTAATAGAAAAACTGTTAAAACTTAAAGGCTTGATCTCCTAATGAATAGAACTTATCCCTCACAAGGAATTTTTTCAAACTTTTTTTTTTTTTGGGTAAACAATTTGTAGCCAATAAGATTCCTAACAATGTATTCTCCTTGCCTTCTCTCAGATATCAAATTTTGTAGTGTGTAAAGTTTGTTATGAAGAGAAAGATCCCAGCATGGCATCAAGTGATAGCACAGATTCGGACCAAGGAAAAGACAAAGAAGTAGAAAATATTGAATCTTCAATCCACACAAAACAATGAATATACATTCCTAACAATGAATATTCTCTTTTTATAGGAGTACTTTGAAGATCTCTATGGGACAGCATGATTCAATTCTAACTCTAGTATGATGCTTGTGTGGGAATCTAACTTTATTAGAGGTGTCCCTTAAAATCCCAAGGGACAAGCCAAATTGATGTCTCTCCATCATTCGATCATAACACTTGAACACAAAAAAGTGTTGTTCATAAGTACTCCTCAAAACATCTAGAACTGCCCTGAAACTCTCTCTTTGCCTGGTGTTAACTCCAACCTATTACTCCTTCCTTATATCTGCAAACCCTTTAAATTCATAACTTTGCTCACCATCAGTGATAAAAATTTACCATAATTAGCCTTCAAAGAAGCCCTTATCACTGCAGCCTTATATTGATTTTGGTTTCCAAGCTTGTACAAGGGGTTTCTCCACACTAACAATGTGGTTTTCGCATCCAAAGTCAAGCAAAACTACCAACGGACTATATTCTAAACTGTCTTAAATGGCACTGTCAACAATACTTCACCATGAAACATAGAAACCTCCACTGAATCTGAAGTTCAGAAACCGGGTTTGCATTAATCTACAGAAGTTCACATCATAATTCAATCATTTGTATATATATATATATATGTTGAGTTAGTAAACCAACAGGTCTTAAAGAACCTATTAAAAGCCAAACCTTTTTCTTCGCCACCTCCTCTCTGTGCTTCTGAAAAGGCGTTTTCTGCGTAACAGAGAATGAAGTCATCTTTCATCAAATACTGGAGAAGCAAATCACAGATCCACTTTAATTCAATACTCATATTCATAATCTCCAAAAATAGGCATCAAAATTCAGAACCCATATGTTAAATCTAAAGGAATTAATGTCATTATAAGCAAAACCCAAGCCCAAGCACAAGCACTGGGGGCCATAACATATGTCTGGGAGATTAAAACTGAGAAGCTAAACTTCAAGAAGAATCGAATTTAAAAGCAGAATTTTGAAGAGATGACGTGGGAAGAAGAAGAATCAAAAATCAAACCCAGATGCAAAAGTTTAAATATCACTTTTTTACTTTTCAACCAAATTATAATTTGGGTTTTCAATTTTTACAGAATTTTTCAATTGGGTTTCAACCAATTTCAGTTTAAATTTTGATACTCTCGATTGTATCAAAAAAATGTTGGAATGATTCCAGTAACGGTGCGACATAAAATTCATTGTAGTCAGCAGCAATGTGGATTGGTGTGCAGGATAGCAATGGCTTTCTTGTTCCGTATATTATTGAATAAATTGAGTGCTAGGGAATATTTTGAAGAACAACACTTCAAAATTTGGTATTGTGTTTGAAGATGCAAAACCTCCGTAGCAATTACAACGGTGCAACCATACTTCTCATCTCCAACAAGAAGGTAACAAGAAACCTCTTCAATCACCATAAATCTGTCTTTGTTCACTTTGCTATGGTGCTTGCAAGGGCTTAGACAAATTCGATAGGAAGTGGTTGTGGTGGTGGAAGGTGTGGGAGATGGTGACTACAAGCGGCAAGAAGGGGAGAAGCAAAAAAACTTGAGTGATTTTAGCTCACTACTTCCTGCTTCTCTTTCCAAATATATTTTAAAACTCCATTAAATTTTAAGTATTTTAGTTGTTCAAATGATGTGGGCAATAGGCACAGTTTGAGTCCCGACCTGATCTATAATCCTATGAACTGGATGAAACAATAATCCAAGATCCATACAAAAAGTTTAAAAAATTCAAAATTTCAAATCACCAAAGTTGGATAAATTTAACAAAATATGCATTCATATATTATATATCCATCATGAGATTCACAACTACAATAAGATTGTACATCAATTCAAAAAAATAAGAAGTATGTTTGTTCTTTTTCTTTTTCTTTTTCTTTTTAAATTGTAAAAAAACATTACTTCAGAAGTGGAACTAAATTTTTCTTTTCGAGTGAAACTAATTTTTTTACTAGTAACATGCCCAGAAACTGCAGCTATATAGAATTAAAGTTGACACCTGAAAAAAACTTTAGATAGCCAACACATAAAAGTATTCATGTATATTAGGATAAACAACAATTTGAAATGCTTGTAGATGATGTGTCTGCTCTTCCTAGTAAAGTTCGGCACAGAATTATCGGGCCTTTGGAAGAGAAGATTTGATGTTCATATCAGAAATCATATATGCATAACAAACAAACTCCAAACACAATTCTTCACACCTTCTCAATGCCACAGGCCCTGGAGGCCAACATTCTTACCAATGCACCCATGCATGAGACTTTATTCACTATGCTTTGTTGTCTATATATTATCAATGTGGAGACACTTAAAAGAGTTTTTGAATGCAATCTCAGATGAACTTCACATAGAGAAAATCAAAATAAGTAGACTAATAATAACAAGGATGAGTCACTGTATTCATCAACAATACACCACCAACAACAATATAAATACTCTGCCTAAAACAACAACAATAAAAACCAAACATGAAATTATAAATCCATGAATAATATGAAACTATGGACACCATTTATATTTTCAATGCAAACCACTATCATGCACAATCAAAACTTTAATTTTTTAAAACGCCAAATCAAAGCCTTGATTTTTTAATTTCAAATCTACTCTGTCAATCAAAATCTTAACTTTTTAATCTAGATTTGAAATTAAATTTTAGAGTTCGGAGGAGGAACCTGGTTCAATCTATGGCGTGAGTACCTCTATTTTTTTTTTTAAATTATTTTTTTTCCAGCTAGAATAGAAGGCTTTTTTTTGTTTTTATCAAAGCACCAAATTGCCAAATCTTAGTAGTTACCTAAACAAACACTACTAATAGATTGGGTGACAACTCATTAATTTATCTATCTTTGTATTTATATTTATTTATTTATACTATTATTAAAAATGAACAGCTCACTTAGTGTCCAAGAAATTTTCTTTTGTCAAATGGCCTTCGTGTCAATTTGTCCATCCGGAAATCTCATTTTGCCAAGTGGCCTTCTCTTCTTGCGTCAAGGGTCAATTTCTCCATCTAAAAAATAAAAAAAATAAATAAATAATAGATGATAATTTCTCCATCCAGAAATCTCATTTTGCCAAGTGGCCTTCTCTTCTTATGCTAAGGGTCAATTTCTCCGTCCAAAAGAAAAAACAAAAAACAAAATATAATTTCTCCATCCAGAAATCTAATTTTTCCAAGTGATTTTGTCTTTTTCTGTCAAGTGTTAATTTCTCCCTCCAAAAGAAAAAAAAATAAAAAAATTAATAGATAAAAGAGGAGTATGTGACTTAAACTTAAACTATTCATTTAACTTGGTAAAAAACACTTTCATTATTTAAACAATATAAAAAATAAATTATGAATTTAAAATTAAAATTTATATTTTAACCACACCCGATGGTGGACTCACACCTCTAATTTAATTCTAAAAAGGCAGGACTGTTCCCTTCTTAATCGGTACAGCCTTCTACGGACACCATCTACATGTATAAAAGCACAGACCAGTTCTTCTTCTTCTACTACTACCTGTGTTTTGTATTGGAATCTCTCTCTCTCTCTCTCTCTCTCCAATGGAGGAAGAGTACTCAAGCCCCACTCTTTATAAGGTCAATGTCGATCAAAATGGTAAACGACTTATTTTGCCATCTGGGTATACGTTTAGCCCTCGAGACTCGGAGCTTGTGATTCACTATTTGAAGAAGAAGATACTCAATCAAGAGCTTCCTGCTCATATTATTACCACAATTGACGTCTACTCTTATGACTCCCCAAATCAACTTCCTCTTAGTAAGTGTTGTTATGGTTTTTTTTTTTTTAATGTCATGTTTTATTGTGAAGTTATTTGTATGATTTCCAACGTTAAAAGTCACAATTCAATGTGTTTAGAATCTCATTAGAAATCACTCGTAATCCTGTTTAATCATATTATGTCATAACAGGGCATAATTTTAAGAGTTTGTTACTTTGTTATGCTTTTTAGGGTAAACTACAATATATTCTTTTAATTCCCATTAAATCTTATTGATAATAAGTTTGGTAAAATTGTTTAAAAATAATTTTTTAATAATTATTTTTTATATGTCACTAAAAATTGATAATTAATAACTTTTTTTGGTCGTGATTTTTATATACTGTCGCTAAAACTTGAAATTGTAACATTTTTCTGTAACGAATTTCTTAAACTGTCGTTAAAAGTTGAAAATTAGTGAATTTTTTTGTGATGATTTTTTTAAATTGTCTCTAAAACTTATAATTTATGACATTTTTTGTCACAATTTTCAAACTGTCATTGAACATTAACAATTAGTGACGTTTTTTAATAGTATTTGATGAAAAACACTATTAATTCTCATAGGACCTATTATATAATAAGTTTACCAATTAAGACCTTCACGTAAGTCCCCCTTATTTTTAACTCTTAACTTATTGTTTATAAATATGTTATTTTAGTAATTTTTTGATTTTTTGACTAAAATACGAGGTTAAAAAAAATTTAATATGTTTGGAATGACTTTTGATTTTTTAAGAAAAGATGTGCAAAAAGTATAAAAAAAAAGAGAAATTTTGACTTTTTGATATAAATTGTTAACTTTTTAATTTTTTAATAACTTTTTAATTTTTAAACTAAAATATTGAGTTGTCAAACGAAACCATTCATGACAATGGTTGAGCGGCTACTCATGATTGTGATTGGTATTATGACATCTTATCATGGGTCTGTTTGGTGTAATTTTTTATAATTTTAAAGTTAATAACGAAAAATAAAAGCTAAAAGCATACATTTTCTTAATAATCAATTTTTTTTCTCCAAATTATTTAAGTTATGTATACTTCATTCATTGTAAGTAGATGTTGTACCAATCTGCTAAGCTATAAGCAACCACCAATGATTACTGTTTGCAAAGACAATTCAACTAGGCAATCTTTTTATTTTAATTAATTAATTATTTGTTTCTTTTTATTGTTAATTTTTTTTTATTTGTTCCTTATTCGATTGTTTGGATTTTGAATTTGTAAAATTAGAAATTTGAAAACGAATCGAAAATCCAAACATAATTTAGTGGGCAACATATGGGGATTGTTGTTAATAACTTGTGATAGAATCTTTTTTTTTTTTGGTTTGTTTAATTCTTTTTTTGCTTAATTCTATCGAAACTTCTGGAACGGAGCTTGAAGTTGAGTTTGAATTGGGAATAACCAAATTATGTGATAATCTAAAAGTGTATTAATTTTGACAAACAGTTTGAAAAGATGTTCACTCTATTTGGTTATGATTTTCAGGATTTACTTTTCAAAAAATTAATTTTTTAATTTTTTTTTTTACTGAATTTT
Organism: Camellia lanceoleosa; assembly: GCA_025200525.1. Lineage (NCBI taxonomy): Eukaryota > Viridiplantae > Streptophyta > Magnoliopsida > Ericales > Theaceae > Camellia > Camellia lanceoleosa. Next base: position 110,470,750 of record CM045769.1, read on the forward strand.
TTTTAATATTTAAAGTAATTTTTTTAATTTTTAGATACACATAATGTAAATACACTTGACAAGTATAATATTTATGAAAAAATCTTTAAAAAATTCACTAAATACCAAAAATATAAAAAAAATACAAAAATTCAATATACTTTTTGTATTCTTGTTTATTTATTAATTTTTAAAATTATTTTTTGAAATATTTTACTTTTTAGATACATTTAAGTAAGGTACATCTAAAAATATTTTAAAAAATGCTTAAAATTTTAAAAATATTCCCTAAAAATAAAAAATACGAAAATTAAAAACTCAACTTTTAAAAAATTAAAACCAAACATACTCATTAAGGTTGTATGGCTCAACTTTAAATTGTTTCATATTCAATTGAATATTTAGCCTCCGTTGGGAAGTGAGTTGACTTTTTGGCTTTTTGACTTTTTTAGCTATTTTAGCCTAGGTTAAAAAGTTTGGTTTGGGAAGGACTTTTGGCTTTTTGACTTTTTTGACTTTTTTTTGTAAGAGAAGAGTGTAATGATTATGGATTGGATGTGATGTTTTGTTTGTTGTGCTAAAATAGCCTATTTTGTTTTTTATGACTAAAATAGCCAAAAACACCCCAAACCAAGCTTCCCAAACGAAGCCTAGATTTGGAGAAGCTATACCTTGAATTTGCCAACGTATATTTTGTACTTGGAATATATATATGCAATAATAGAATTTCTCAACTCTTGAATTGATATTTTTGTTTTTCACACCATGATAGAGCCAACATGAAGATACATTCATGTGTTTACATAATCTAATATATAGTGATTGAGCAATGATGTTATAGGTGAATTCAAGTATGGGTTGCCGAATGAGTGGTATTTCTTCACCACAAGACCGCCACACAATCTCCTCCTCACAGGCAATGGTGGTGGTTGGAATGAATTGGCTGACGAAATAGTAGTTGACAATGATCAAGTTGTTGGATACAAGCGAAGGCTGGCTTTCTATTTTGCAGAGCCACTTCAAGAGATGAAGACTGACTGGTTCATACATGAATATAGAGTTAACCCTGCCATTTTTGCACCTGATGAACTTCTTGATGACACCATTAAAGAGAAGGTGATCTTATTTTGTCTCTAATAGAGAAACTGGTAAAACTGAAAAGCTTGATCTCCTAATGAATAGAACTTATCCTTCATAAGGAATTTTTTCAGACTTCGTTTTTTTGGTGAACCTTTTGTAGCCAATAAGATTCCTAACAATGTATTCTCCTTGCCTTCTCTCATATATCAAATTTTGTAGCGTGTAAAGTTTGTTATAAAGAGAAAGATCCCAGCATGGCATCAAGTGATAGCAGCACAGATTCGGACCAAGGAAAAGACAAAGAAGTAGAAAATATTGGATCTTCAATCCACACAAAACAATGAATATTCTATTTTTATTCAAGTTCAAGATTCAAACACAGTTATCTCAACAACAAAAAAAAGATTCAGACACAGTGATAATGTACAAATAGTTAGAAGCCTATTTTTTTCTTTTGAACATTAGTTTTTCTATTTATTTAAACAATATCTTTTAATACGAAATGTGTTTAGTTTAGATGTGGGTGTTTTTAAGTTCCAAACTGCTAATAGTGTACCAATGCCACATATTCAGTTCACTCCTAGATGATGAATCTGATCAGTAGCCAACGGAAATAAGTGGGAATTTTCAAATAGCTTTGCAGCTCTCTATGGGACAGCATGTTCAATTCTAACTATAGTATGATGCTTGTGTGAGAATCTAACTTTACTAGAGGTGTCCCTTAAAATCCCATGGGACAAGCCAAATTGATGTCTCTCCATCATTCAGCAGACAAAATACTACTTATAAGTACTCAAAACACTCATAACTGTCCTGAAACTCTCTCTTTGTCTGGTGTTTACTCCAACTTATTACTCCTATTTTGTATCTATATATAAACCCTTAAAATTCATGACTTTGCTCACCATCAGTGACAAATTTACCATTATTAGCCTTCAAAGAAGCCCTTCTCACCGCAGCCTTATATTGATTTTGGTTTTCAAGCTTGTACAAAGGGTTTCTTCACACTTGGCCTATGTAAGTTTGGTAGCAAAACAAAATATCCTACCTTTCATTAACTCAAACAGATGGAGCATGAGAAATAGAGAAAACGGCACGAAGAGGAGGCAATGGTTTTAATAATAGAATTTTCATGGATGGACATCTTACCTGTAGAATACAACGATTACTACACACAAAATTGCACAACTTACTCTGTGTACAGTGAACCAATTTGTGCTTTGCACTCTCATAATTTAGACTCTAAAAAATATGCAGAAAGATGCAAAAGGAGGAAGAAGGGAAAACATAGTCCGAATTCAATTTTTTGACTCAAGTGAAGGGGGATAAAATTTATAGACTCATCCGTGCCACTTAAGAAAGGTTGCAACCATTCACTAAGAGTTGTGACTCTCCAAAAGGACAAACCCTTCCAATTCAAGAAGAAACACAACGTTGGAGTCAATTTTTATTCAAATTTTCCAACAAAAAGAAGTCAGAAAATACGCTTACAATGCTTAGTACTGTTTTTCTTTCTTTATTTTACTTTTCTTTTGTCTTTCATTTTGGGTACAGTGGAAACCAAAAGCCTAAACAAAACCATAAAGTAGGTATAGGCAAGCTGCCCTCCCAAATTAGAACACACACCAGAATAATGGTGCTCTCTGGTGCAGTGCAACATAAAATCTTGAGGTACAAAGTAGGCTGGAATAGCAGAGTTGTGGAATACAAAGAAATGTTTTATGGGACAGTTTTTACACTTCGAATCCAATTTCTACCAGAATGACTGGCTGAGATTAATCCACATTGACCTAGGACAGATTCTTAAGGATATGGTGGGCTAGGCATTCACTTTTATTTTAGGCTTTTGATTGACAAGGTAAGCTTAAGGCTTAAGAATGGATTTTAAGTAGAACTGGGTAAAGCTTAAGATTGACACATGGTTACATGAGGGGAAACTAGACTCAATTAAGTTGCCACTATAACTGTTAATGTATATCTTAATTAATGTATATATATCCTGATTAATGTATATCATTGATAATGTATATCCTAATTAATGTATATCATTGATAACGTATATCATAAATTAGTAATTAGAATTAGATTAGGATTGTATCACTATCCTATATATAGGAGCTCTTGTACATGGTTATTCATATAATATATCAAGCTTTTGCTTCTTTTCTCTCAACTATTGTAACATGGTATCAGAACACAGGTCTTAAATCCTAGCTCCTCTTTTCTCTTGCTTATTGCCTGTACAGACTGGCATTATCAAAGCACATAGCACAGGGTTCCAGATTACACCATTCTTTGTTTAACAAAACTATTTCATCATCGTTGTTGACCAAAATTTTACAAATTTTTTATCCTCGTGCTCGGAATTCTCTCTCGGTTCCAATGTCACCAGGCTTGTCGCCCCACACCACTAGACGCGCCCTCACGTGCTGTTTTTATCGTCGGCGCGTCCAGTTTTCCGCCGCCACTCTCCCACGCACCCACACGCGCCCTTCAGTTGTCGTTCACGTCAGCCCTTCCTACGCCCTCTGTGCGCCGCTCTTGCTACTGTGCGCCACGCGCCCTCTCTACTATCCTATGTTGCGCCTTCGTTATGCTAATGTGTGCCACACCTTCTGCTGACGTCATCTCTGCCCTTCTCTTTATTTTGCCTATTTTTGGTGATTTTGCCATTTTCTTGGCTATTTTTGATCCTCTGGATTCACTGGTATGCTCTGTTTTATCTGATTTTGCTTTTATAGTATTGTTTCTATTTAATTAGTCCTACCACAATATTGTTATGGATCGCCATGCTGCCTTCCATCCAATTTCTGTTATCCTTGATGGCTCCAATTATGTTTTGTGGGCCCAAGTCATGTATTCCTTCTTGAAAGGTAGGAAACTCTGGTGTATTATCACTAGGGATGTGACCAAATCGGTGAAAGATGCCGTTGAAACTACTACTAAGTATAAGGACTGATTAGAAGATTGGGACAGTAAGAACTACTAGATCATTACTTGGCTTCGGAATACCTCTATTACTTCTATTAGTCTTTAGTTTGGACGTTTTCAGCTTGACTCTGTTACCACTTCTACTAAAGACATTTGGAATCTTTTTAAAGAACGATACCAGACTACCAGTCTTGCCCATCAGTATCAACTTCAGAGTCATCTTCATCGCATGCGCTAAGACCCTGGTCAGTTTATTAATGACTTTCTTTCTTAGATGTAATCTGTTTGGGACCAACTTGCTCTCTCAGAACCTACCTGGCCTCAAACTGACGATGCTGCCTTATTTACTACATATCGTAATCAGCAGTGGTTGGTTCAATTTCTCATGGCTTTCATTACCCATTTTGAGCCCGTGCATGCATCTCTTCTTCATCGCACTCCACTACCCACTCTTGAGCATGCTATTTCAGAGCTGTTATCTGAGAAGACTCCTTTCGGTACTCTCCAGACTTATCATGTAGACTCTGTTCTTGCCACTCTTTAGTCACAGACTTCTTCCATGCTGACCCAACGATCTACTGCCTACATTTATTATCAGAATCGGGGTCTTCCTTCTACTCATCCTCTGGTTCATTGCCTAGTTAGACCCTGTCGGTACTGCAACAAAATTGGTCCTGGTCATCTGCAGCAGTATTGTTTTCACAATCCAGACTACCAGTCTTTTTAAAGAACGATACCAGACTACCAGTCTTGCCCATCAGTATCAATTTCAAAGTCATCTTCATTGCATGCGCTAAGACCCTGGTTAGTCTATTAATGACTTTCTTTCTTGGATGTATTCTGTTTGGGACCAGCTTGCTCTCTCAGAACCTACCTGGCCTCACACTGACGATTCTGCCTTATTCACTACATATCGTAATCAGCAGTGGTTGGTTCAATTTCTCATGGCTTTCACTACCCATTTTGAGCCCGTGCATGCATCTCTCCTTCATCGCACTCCACTACCCACTCTTGAGCATGCTATTTCAGAGTTGTTATCTGAGAAGACTCATCTCGGTACTCTCCAGACTTATCATGTAGACTCTGTTCTTGCCACGCTTTAGTCACAGACTTCTTCCATGCTGACCCAACGATCCACTGTCTACATTTATTATCAGAATCGAGGTCTTCCTTCTACTCATCCTCTGGTTCATTGCCTAGTTAGACCCTGTCGATACTGCAACAAAATTAGTCCTGGTCATCTGCAGCAGTATTGTTTTCACAATCCCTCCCGGTCATCTTCTACTGGCCCTTCCTCTCGCGGTGGCTCTTCCAAGGGTAGTTCACATCGTTCTAGGAATCAGTCTAGATCTTTGCCTGCTTATCACACTGTTGCTGCCTCTGAGGATTTCTCTGAGTCTCTCGATCTGTTTACCCCTATCTTTTTCCAAACTGATGTTGAGGCCTTGTTGAAACAATTTCTCTCCACCTCTGGTACACCTCCCCCTACTGCTTTTTCTACGACTTCAGGTAAATCTTCTTAGTATTTTGACTCTGCTTGCTGTAATCATATGAATTCCAATTCTACTATATTTTCTTCCATCTCTCCATGTTCTCCTATTCCCTCTATTCATACTGCCGATGGGTCTCTCATGTCCATAAGTCATGTTGGTGCTGTATCCACCTCTAATTTGTCTTTACTACATGTTTGTTGTATTCCTACTCTTACCTAAACCTTATCTCCATTAGTCAATTATGTGAACTTGGTCTAACTGTCACATTTTTTTGCTAATGGTTGTTTGGTGCAGGACCTTCAAATGGGACAGACTCTTGGGATTGGCTGTAAGCATGGACGTCTCTATGAGCTCATTTGCTTTTATTAGAAATGTAAAAATGGCCCGCAACCCGTGGGCGGCTCGAAGCCCGCTCCATGCCCGGGATGGGCCCGGCCTATTTGGGCTCGGGCCCGAGCCCTTAGGCTTGGGCTGGGCCATTATTTTGAAGCTCGACCTGGTTCGCCTTGCCCGGCTGGTAGCCTAGCCCATTGGCTCACTTAAGGCCCACTCAAGGCTTGGCCCGTCCGGGGCCTAGTGTCTGTTTTAGTGGAAAATAATAAAATCTTGGTAGAAAAAATTAAAAAAAATGGTCAAGCCCAGGCCCACCAGCCTCGCTCGAATACCCTTAGGCCTAGGGTTGGGCCTGGGCCTAATTTTTTTGGCTCGTAGGCCAGTCTGGCCCAGCCTAAAATTTTGGCGGGAGCCCGCGAGGCCCGACATGGGCCGGGCCGAGCCAGATTTACACCCCTAACCTTCATGTTCCGAATTTCACATCGTTAGCTGCTCTTGTACCTGATTTTTCATTTTTCCTTGTTCATCTTTAGCATTGTCACTTAGGGCATATTTCTGTTAGTAGGTTAAAGTCCTTGGTTTCTAGTGGTTAGTTGGGTCATGTTCTTTCAGATAATTTTGATTTTTTGCCTTGTCAACTTGCAAAACAACCTGCTTTATCATTTAATAAAAGTACTTCTATTTCCCATGCATCTATTGATCTCATACATTCTGATATTTGGGGACCATCACCTACTACTACCACGGGGGCTCTCGTTATTTTATTACTTTTGTTGATGATTTTTCACAATTTACTTGGCTATTTCTCATGAAAAATCGATCTAACCTTAAACAACTTTATTATACCTTTGCAAAAATAGTCCAAACCTAATTTTCAAAGACCATTAAAAATTTTCGCTCTGACAATGCTATGGAGTATCGGGATACAAATTTTCTCTCTTTTCTTCAGAGTCATGGTACTCAGCCTCATTGTTCCTGTGCTGGCACATCTCAACAAAATGGACGTGTTGAAAGGAAACATTGACATATTCTCGACACTATTATAGCTTTCCTTCTCTCTTCTTCTTGTCTTGAGAACTTTTAGGGGGAAAACTGCCTTTACTGCTGTGTATACTATCAATTGTGTTCTCACTCCTGTCATCAATAATCAAACTCCTTTTGAACATCTAGATGGCATGCATCCTCTATACACACATCTTCGGTTTTTTGGGTTTGTATGTTTTGTCTTGCTTCAACCTCATCAACACACCAAGCTTGAACCTCGTTCTCGTCTTTGTTGCTTTGTTGGGTATGGAATTGAACATAAAGGCTATCGCTATTGGGACCCTCTCTCTAAACGTCTTCGTGTATCCCGTCATGTATTTTTTGGGAGCATAAAATGTTTTCCTCCCTATCCTTATTTCACTTTCATTCCCCTTCTACTTACATCATGTTTACTAATCTTTCGATAGATCTCTTCTCTAATGAATTTGATATTGGTTCCTCATTTGTAGAGATGCCTTTGCTGACTTCTAATCCCGTCCAGACTGCTCTCCCTGATGGTCCACCTCACATTACGCCTTTTAACTCGTCTCCTACCTTCCAACCGAATCTTTCCACAGGTCGTCCTCATCAGGTAACTCAACCATCTGTTCATCTTCGTGATTATATTGTCAAGTCTACTGCCTTTTCTACTTATGAACCTACCTCCTATCGTGAGGCTTGTACTAATTCTCTTTGGCAACAAGCTATGATTGATGAACTACAGGCTTTAGCCAAAACTCATACTTGGGACGTGGTTGATCTTTCTCGTGGAAAGACTGCGATTGGTTACAAATAGGTATACAAAATCAAGATCCATTTTGATGGCTCTATTGAGTGCTACAAAGCTCGTTTTGTTACAAAGGGCTTCACCTAGGAATATAGCATTGATTATGAGGAGACTTTTGCTCCTGTTGCTTGGCTTATCTCTGTTCGTAGCTTGATTGTTGTTGATGCTGTTTGCCACTAGGAGCTTTTTCAAATGGATGTCACAAATGCATTCCTTAATGGTGATCTTCTTGAGGAGGTCTACATACAACCTTCCCCTGGCTCTACTTATCTGGCTCATAAGGTTTTCCAACTACAGCGTGCTCTCTATGGTCTCAAGCAAGCCCCACGAGCTTGGTTTGCTAAGTTTAGCTTTACCATTCATGATTTCGGCTTCACCTCCAGCTCATATGATTATGCTCTATTTGTTCGGACCACTACTCACGGCATCACTCTTTTTTTTTCTTTACGTAAATGATATGATTATCACCAGTGATGATGTGGTTGGTATTCTTAACCTCAAATAATTTCTCATTCATCAGTTTGAGATGAAAGACCTTGTTACTCTCAATTATTTCTTAGGGCTTGAAATCTCTCATGATTCCACTGGTTACTATTTGTCACAAGCCAAATATGCATCTGATTTTTTGGCACGTGATGGTCTTACCGATTGCAAGATTACTTCTACTCCAGTTGATCCTCAGACTCGTCTCACTTCTCTAGATGGGGATCTTCTGTTACGACCCAAACCCGCCCTTATAGATTTAGCATCATAACCGACAAGTAATTCTCAGATTACCAAAGGCCTCCAAACATGATAAACAAAATACAGAGGCTAGCGGAAGCAAATAATAAAATATAATGTCCATAGAGCTGTGCAGATATACATATAAACAACAGTCTTATGTCACTTCACTTACAGATAACCAAAATGGGACTTAGCCCAACATACAAATAAAACAAAAGAAAACTTAAATGAAATTATGGATCACAAAACATCGACCACAAGCTGTTTTCGAAACCTCCACAAGAGGCACTATTGTTGGCTAAACAAAACTGACCTCTAGGCAATAGCTTAGGCCTGCTCATGCGCCTGATTACTTACATACATAAATAACACAATGAGCTGGAGTCTAGTAAATAACAACAAAGTAAAGGTTTTATGAATGATGTTCGAACAATCTCAAAAATCAGAATTCATATCAGAACAGATTCAGATTCATATATTCATTAGAAATCATAAGTAATTATATGTGGTACATCCATTAGCCTTCATATCATTTTGGTCCTGGAACCCATATGCATAGTCGGTATAGACGACCCCAGAGGTCCATATCTTGTGCACAAGTAGCCATGGTATTGTTTCCCCCAAGCAAGAGCCATGTATAAACCAAGATATTTTTTCCCTCGGGTAAAGGCCATATGATCATAAGCCACGGTATTATTTTCCTCGGGTTAGAGCCATATAAACATATGCCACGGTATTGTTTTCCCCTGGCGAGGACATATGAACTAAAGATGCCATAAATACATTTCAAAAAATTGGACATTCATTCACTATTCATAAAATAACATTTCATAAACAGATCATATCTTATCATTCTGAAATTATTTATAGTCAAACATAGCTTTACAGAGTTGTTACTCACAGATAGCCTCGATAGCAAAATGGACAGAGTAGATAGATCGGATAGCCTATGGCGTGTGACCTACACAAACACATAACAAAGGCACATTGAAACACACTCTCGAAAAACACATAACTCATTTCATTTCTATCTTGGTGTGTTTCAAATCTTTATCCTCGTTATTATGTCTTAATTAAGGCTTAGGAATGCCTAAGATGCAATGAGGATACTAAAATGTAACTTGAAACACTTAGTCAAATTTTAAAAAACAGGGCAGTTCACTCGAGCGCAACATCGGTGCTCGAGCGGTTTGCAAAGTCTGCAAAAATACTAGTTACACGATTTTTACGCTCGACTATTGTTTGAGCGCAAGACTGGGTAAACAAGTTCTCCGCTCGAGCACAACTTCCTATGCTTGAGCGATCTGTAAAAGTCTATAAAACTTTTGGGAGCTCTCATTTTATGCTTGAGCGCAACTTAGGTCGCTCGAGCAGAGAGTCAAAAATAAGGGTTGTCGCTCGTGTGCAGGTTATGTCGCTCGAGCCAACCCCCAAACTCTGCAAAAGTATTGGGAACTCGTATTATCCGCTTGAGCGCAAACTCCACCGCTCGAGCAGATGATGCAAATTCTGGAATTTTTAGATCGCTGATTCAAGTTCAAAACTCAATTTCAAAGCTTTAAAACACATCATTTTGGGCCAAAACTTGGTAAAACATTGAGAAACTCATAATACATGATGAATTACAAACCATTTCACAAAATCAAGCCCAGAAGTTGTCAATTATATAAAACAAAACTTGAAACTTCCAAAATGTAACATGCATGTATTGTCATGAACTCCAACCTTCTAAAACATGATCAAATGATATGAAACGGCATGAAACTTGATGAATTTCCAAAACCAAGGTGAAATAATGACATGCATGAGAGAATTACTTGAAATCAACTTCAAAATGCCATGAAATATGCATGCATGTATGATTGTTCTCCTTTTCTACACTCTTAAGCTCAATTCATGTATGATTCAACTTGATTCATATGTTAAGTGTCTTAATTACAAGGCTAAAGGCTTGAATTCTTACCTTAAGTGTTCAATTGTACTCTAGATGTCCAATTCTTTGAGCTAGGAGGCCAATTCCCAACTCTCCTTCTAAATTCTCCCTATCCTCTCTTATTTGATGAATTCAATCCTCAAGCTCTTCCTCTCCTTCTCTTCTCACGTTTTTGAGCTCAAAATAATTGAAGAGAGTGTACATAAGGATGAGTCTAAAAGTGTAGAGCCAACTATAAGCTTTATATAGGCTTGGTTAGAATTAGCTAAGTAAATGTGATTAGTTCTAATTAATTAATCCTACTTATTTGGTTCCGAATTGAATTTTAATCAAATCTACCATAAAATTCTAAAAATCTCAAATAACACATAACCCAAGTCAATTTCATGATCAGATGCTGATAAGGCCTTCAATTCGCATAATGAAATAGAAACACAGACAGATCTTCATACGCCAAACATATATAAGCACATATAACACAATATACATGCAATTAACTCATAAATTCCTCTTACTTACTTATTAGGCATGCTTAATCATGGTTTAATAGTTGATCATAGGTCGGGATTATTACATCTTCTCTCTGATGCTACTCTTTATCGCCAACTGGTAGGTAGTCTTGTCTATCTCATCATGACTCGTCCTGACATTGCATATGTTGTCCATCTTGTTAGTCAGCATATGTCAGCTCCCCGCACCCTGCATTATATTGCTCTACTCTGCATACTTTGCTACCTCAAAGGCACTTTATTCCATGGACTTCACTACTCTTCTCACTCTTCTCTCAAGCTTTGTGCCTTTTCTGATGCTGATTGGGCTGGGGATCTTACTGATCGATGCTCCACTACAGGTTTTTATTTCTTCTTAGGGGATTCTCTTCTTACTTGGTGTAGCAAGAAATAGCTCCTCACTGCTCGCTCTAGTACTGAAGTTGAATACTGCGCTCTTGCTGACATTATTCAGAAACTTCTATGGCTTTGCTAGTTTCTTGCTAACATAGGTGTTTTTTCCCCTAATTCTACCTCTCTCTATTGTGACAATTAGAGTTCCATTCAGATTGCTCACAATGACATCTTTCAAGATCGCACCAAACATATTATAATTGATTGTCATTTTCATTCGATAGCATGTTACACGTGGTATTGTTCATCTTCTTCCTATTGCTTTTGCTGATCAACCTATTGATAATTTCACCAAGGCCCATCTTCCTGGTCGTTTCAGTGATCTAGTTTCCAAACTCAAGTTAGTTGATGTTTACTCACCTTGAGTTTGAAGGGGGCTGTTAATGTAAATCATTGATAATGCATATCCTAATTAATGTATATTAATGTATATCATAAATTAGGAATTAGAATTAGATTAGAATTGTATCACTCTCCAATATTTAGGAGCTCTTGTACATGGTTATGCATATAATATATACGGTTTTTTCTTCTTTTCTCTCAACTATTGTAACAATAACAAAGATATGGGTTGAGGAGGTCGCAAGGGAGACACTGCAATGTAACAAGTCGAGCTTAGTTCTCTGTCACTTGCTATTGCCTCTAGAAATAACAATCTAATCATAAGAATAGTTAAGAGAGATATTGGGTAAATTACAAATAGATACCCTGAGGTATATTTAAAATATGAATTGCTTTTTATAATTTAAAAAATTATAAATATCTCTTTTTAAGAATTTTTTATTTAATAAAATTATGTAGAAAAACAAAAAAAATTCTCAATTACTCTCATATACAATAATAAAATTACCTAAATTATTAATTGAAATATATTTCTAATATCATTAAAACCTGTTAATTGACTTGATGATTTATTGATAAAAAAGTTATTTGTTATGAAATTAGAAATTTCAAAAGACAAGATGTAATTTCTAAAACTATATGGAATAATTTATATTTTAAGAAAACTTTAAGAATTATATTTATAATTTATCCTAAGATATTCAATGACCAAGAAAAGATATCAAAAATTAAAACCCCCTCCCCCCCTCCAAAAAAAAAAAGAAAAAAGAAGTGGTCATCATGAGTGACTATAGATGGTGGTGCACTTATATGCAAAACGAACCTGTGTTAATGAAAATGTACAATTTTCCATGAAGTTTCAAGTGGTCCCCATCTTTGCGTGAACATAATCAACACTATTTCTATGTTAGTACTAGTACTACCTTTGTAACAAAGGTATGACCTTTACTTTTGATTAAGCATGACATATCCGACATGTAGGGGTGTTCAAGCAACCGAATCATCCAACAAATCCGACCCGAACCGACTGACCCGAAGACATCATAGATGGTTTCGAGCTTAAATTTGGTCGGAGGTGGGCCTGTTTTCAAAATTAAATTCGATTTTCAATCAGTTTACGGTTCCATAGAATTAAAAATAACTAAACCTGAACCGACTGTATATTACTGATAATGATGCAAAATGATGGTGCCACATGCATTTATCTAATTGGTTTGACATATTACACTCAACTTCCAACACCCTTATCTCTTCCTCTTCTCCACATTTACAGACATCTCTATCTCAAAGAACTCAAAAGACAGAACATGATGATGATTTCACCAACCTCCCTTTCGTCTCTCTCTCTCTCTCCCTCTCTCACAGTCACAAATTTCAAACCATCTTGTATCTCAAAAAACTCAAACAGCAGGTAAATGATGATGAGCACCTACCTACCATTCCTCTCTCTCTCTCTCTCTCTCTCTCTCTCTCTCTTTATATTTATATATATATATATATATCCCTCTCAGGCTCTCACTTTCTTCATAAATTTCCCACGTTCTCTCTCTCTGTATCTCTTTCTCTCTCTCTGTTTCTCTTTGAAACCCTAATGCATCCATAGTTTCTCTCTAATGGTCTAACCCATAAATCTGAACTCAATCTTTAATTTGAAACCCTAAATACTCTATATATTGAAGATCAACTATGAAAACCCTATTTGATTCAAGGCTGCTAATGAAGAAAACCTTCTAACTTCAAAGTATTGAAGTTTCAAATTTCTCGACTCAACAATCAACCAAACCCAGGTACAATTTTATGAAAATTTTGTAATTTTTTTTGTTAATAGTTCATCATTGTTTTAATAAATTTTACTCAAACCTTCCAACCCATTCACAAATTATTCTCTCTCTCTCTCTCTCTCTCTCTCTCTCTCTCAAAAGTAAAAACACACACATATATTACATACATATACCTACACACTATGTTTTTCTCTCCTCACTGCCTCTGTACATGAACTTGGATTTTGAGTTCTGTCCGTTCGGATTTTCTCGAGAAAATTAAAGAGTGATTTGGGAAAAGCTTTTTTCCAAATATGGAAACATAAAGATTTCTCAAATAGATTAGTACTTTTTTTTTCTTTTTCAAGATTTTGGTTTTTTTTAGTGCTAAAATATGGTAGATGTTAATTAAAGGTTTGAAATATAGTAGATGATAATGGATATAAAAGGCTGATTTGTTGTTTTTGTATATTTTCGATCTATTCACTTAAGTTGACTTGTATTTTTTTTTAGATGGTTAGATATTAATTAAAGGTTTAAAATGTTTCTGTCGACTTGTTTAAAATGTTTAGATGGTTAGATATTTGATTATTGTTTTGGATGTAAAGGTTTAAAATATTTCTGTTGACTCGTATTTTTTAGATGGTTAGACATTGGAAGTTGACTAGTTTTTGTGTATTTTTCAGTTTTGTATTTTTTTTTTTGTTAAAGTTCTGTTTGAAAATACATTGAGCTACAACTTATGATTACATTGAACTTCATTTATTTTTTGTAATTGGTTTAGACAAATCAAATATATTTATTTGTTGGGTTATAAGTTTTAAAAAAATAGTCTTTGAGTTTTTTGTTTTTTAGTTTTTAGGAATTGGTTTTAAAAAAAAAATCAAAATGTGTATTATTTTTTAAATGTTGTTTTGATTTTTGTTTAAGTTTGTCATGTTTTTGTATCATTACTTTTAAATTGTTCATGCAGTCTTTGTAATAGATAATGGATCATCCAAATCAACCTACTGCCCAAGATGCTACTGTTACTCCCCATTCTACTATCCAAGACCCTATTGATAATCCTTCAAAACCACCTAAGGTGCGTGCAAAAGGTACTGGGAGAAAACCTTCAAGGGCATGGGATCATTTTGATAAAATCAAGTCTGAAGATGGAATAACTAGGGTTGTTTGTAAATATTGTCAAAAGGAGTATTTGGCTGATTCGAAGGGGCATGGGACATGCAACTTGATGAGTCACTTGACTTCTTGTCGAAAATATCCTCACAGAGATGTGGATGATAATGGACAACAAACTTTGTCTTTTCAGTCCAAAAAAGATGGAGATGAGGGTGTTAATCTTGCGGCAACGAGCTTTAGTGTAGAAGCTGCAAGAAGAGCTCTTACTGAGATGATAGTGCAAGAAGAGCTTTAGGGTTTAAGAGATTTTGTGCTATTTTGCAACCAAAGTTTAAGAACATTCCATCTCGTGTTACCATTGCTAGAGACATTGTAGAGATTTTCAACAATGAGAGGGATAAGTTGAGGAAATTATTGAAAGAGCGTAAGATTTGCCTTACCATTGACACGTGGATCTCAATTCAGAACTTAAACTATATATGTCTCACAGCCCACTTTATAGATGATGACTGGAAATTGCAAAAAAGAATCATAAACTTTGGTCAAGTAGAAGATCATAAGGGAAAGACAATTGGTAAAAAACTTGAAATGTGCTTACTCAAATAGAACATTGGTAGCATATTTACATTGACTGTAGACAATTCTAGTTCCAACAGCACCACAATTAAGTTTTTAAAGCGGAAAACAAGGGACTGGAAAAGGGACTGTTTTGGGGCATGAGTTTGTACACATGCGTTGTTGTGCGCATATTCTGAACTTTATAGTGGGAGATGGTTTGAAAGAGCTTCATACATCCATTGCTAGAGTTCGTGAAGTTGTGAGGTATGTGAGGTCCTCTCCCAATAGATATGAAGTTTTTAAGAAGTGTGTTGAAAAACAAAAAATTGTGTCAAAAAGTCTATGTGTCTTAATGTGCCAACTAGGTGGAACTCCACCTACCTAATGTTGGAAGCTGCTGAAAAGTTTGAAAAGACTTTTGAGAGATTAGAGGACGAGGACACCAATTATCGAGCTTACTTCAAGGTTTGCGAGGGTGAGGATGGAGATGGGCATGTGTTTGGGGATGGAGATGAAAATATGGATGAGGATGGGAATGGGGAAAATAGGAGGAAAAAATCAAGGAGATCTCCAACAGTAAGAGATTAGAATAATTGCAGAATTTTTTTAAAGCTCTTAAAACATTTTTACAATGCAACCAAACAATTTTCAGGTTCTGTTTTTGTTACTTCCAATTACTTCTTTGATAAGATGTTTGTCATCCAAACCAAGATAGAGCAATTAATCCAAAAGGATGACAAACTTTTGTCCACAATGGCACAAAACATGAAAGAAAAATTTGAAAAGTATTGGGGAGAAAATCAACTTACTTGTGTATGTTGTTGTTTTACTTGATCCTAGGAAGAAACTGAGGTATCTAAAATTTTGTTTTGCACAATTGCTTGTTGAAAGAGTAGTGAATGAGATGACAGGTCGGGTAAAGGATTGTCTGTCTCGTTTGTACGAGCGTTATGCTTCTCATGATTCGGTAACTGTCGAAATGTCTAATGTGTGTGAAAGATCAGCGATGAAGGTTGATGATGATTGTGATGATCCACATATATTAATTGCTTCTCAATTAAATACTTAATTGAAAGAGGAATGCTCTAGTTTGTGTAAATCTGAGGTTGATAGGTACTTGGCAGACGGGTGTGAAGCTTCTAATGAAGAAAAGTTTGATATATTGGGATGGTCGAAGGTCAATTCTTCCAAGTATAGAGTATTGTCCCAAGTTACACGTGATGTCTTGGCAATACCCGTCTCTATAATAGCTTCCAAATCAGCCTTTAGTACATGAGGACGCATTCTAGACCCATTTCGTAGTTCATTATCTCCAATGATGGTGGAGGCTCTGATATGTACACATAATTGGTTTCAAAGCATAGTTCTTATTTCTCTTCGGAAGGCAATGGATGATGTGGAGGAACTTAAACAATATGACCCTGCAGGTAACTTTTTGATTTATTTTTATATTTATGTTTTGTACTAAATACAACATAACATTGTTTTAAATTTGAATTAATTGTTCTATTGCTTGTAGCTCTTTTTGAATTGGCATCAACCTCAAACCCAAGTCCAAATATGACCACACTCTAGTATGACTTGGTAAAGTTACTCAATTCTATATCTTTAATTTTTACTTCTTACTTAATTAATAAAATCTATTTGCAATATGTTCTCATCTTATATGTTTTTTGGATTTGCAGGCATCGATCTTTTTGGTTTCATGGGAAGTTAACTAACTTTCTTGACTTTTGGTTTTATACAATTAACATAGATTAGTACTCTTCTTTTTGACTTTATGAACAAATATTTTTGCATATGGATTGTGATTGGGATAACTATAGTTGTGAATGTTTTGAGGGATTACTGTAATTATGATAGACTAAAAATGGATGATGACAAACTAAGTAGTTAGCTTATTTTGTTAGTTTTAATGTGGCTGGTGGCAGCAAGTGGAATTTTTTTGGCAATACTGCTTATTACATTTGATGTATTTTGGACAAATTCTATTCCTAGTGCTTCAGATTATTCATTTAGTATTTATTATGTTAGTGCTTCAAATTATTCATTTGGATAGATGTTATTCCTAGTGCTTCAAATTATTCATTTAGCATGTATTTAGTTAGCTTACTTTGATGTATCTCTTTGGCAGCAGGTTGTTTGTTTTTGGATTGATTTTACACAGGTTATTCATTTAGTATGCCAAATTATTTTTTATTTTTGGATGAATGAAATGTTTAGTTTGGGTTGTTTATGCTTGAATTTATTTTACAAGTTATTTATTTTATTCATAATGGGCTGTGTGGACTAATTTTAAATAAATTATTATGTTTTTTTTTTTAATGGACTTATCTGTAGAAAGGATTGTTTGGGCCATTTTTCAAAGCAAAACATAACTAAATTATAAAATTAGGCTGTTTGAATGTTGAATGGGCTAAAAATAATATTAATGCATAAAGGCCCAAAATTGAAGGCCCGACCCGCCCAACTGAACCGAACTCGACTGTTAAATTGAAAATCATTTATAGGCGGTTTCGACAACAAATCTGGTCTGCAACGGTTGATTTTTTTATCCACCCGCATTATTAAAATTGATAAACTTTTTCCCTAATTTTATATATATTTTTTAAATTGCAATTTCCCTAAAAAAAAAAAAAAATTTGTGTAATTTGCGTGTAATATGTTAGTTTTTGGATAGCTATGATCCTTGATATACAATTTGTAACTTTCCAATTATATAATCTAACAAAGAAATTGTTATTTGTAGAATTTGATAAAGATCTCAATTTTCACAGCTATGACAAAGAAATTGTCTTTGTTTTTGAAATACTGAAATTTTATAATAAAAAAAAAAATCTTAGTTTTTGAAATTGCGAAATTTCACAAAAGTTTCTCGCTTGTAAAAACTATGAAATTTTACAAAACTAAGGTATTTCTTGTTCTTAAAAAATTGTGAAATTTGTCAATTTCAAATTGTGAAATTACTCAAATTATAAAATTTTAGTAAGAAATTTCTATGTTCCAAAATTGAATCTGTGAAAATTGGCACATTTCTCAATTTTGAGAAACTTCCTCCAATTCATTACCAAAGAATGTGAAAATATGTAATAAAAAACTAAAAATTGTATAAATTTCTTATTTTTGGAAACTGAATTTCTTGAAACTTAAAAAAAAAATTTAATTTTCTAAATGAAAAATTATTAGTTTTTGAATTTGTAAAATTTCACAAAACTATGAAATTTTTCATTGTTAAAAATTAGGGGAAAAAAAAATCATTTTTTGAAGGGGTTTTTTTTTTTAAGCTCCCTAATAATAACAATTTTCTGCATAAAGGACATTACAAAATGTAATACTGCCTCAAGTCCCTAATCAAAATACCAGCGCATTTTATCAATTTCTTGGACCAAAATACCCTACGCCCTGCTCATCCTCAGAGATGAGTTGAATTTTTCGGCGAAAAAAAAACAAATTCAAAGAAACAAAAGCACTAAGTTTGACAAATTTGATTTTCTAGGTAAACAAACAGAGTGGAGTGGAGTTGATAGATGTATATATATATATATATGATACATATATATATATATATACAATCTGTTGCTTACTGTCTTGACTAGTATATATATGATAATTAATCAATTAAGACCATTTGCAACCATAATCAAACAGTCACTCTTCGTTATCTTATCTATGGTTGCAAACATATATATATATATGATACATACATATATATATATATATATACAATCTCAGCATATATATATATCCAGTGTTGAATATAACATCTTCAGGTTCAAAATTTCTCTGAGTATTGAATATAACGTCTTTTGATTTTTTGGGTTTAGTAGAATTGGAGTTATTTCTGGAAAAGCAATATTTGGACTCCTACTTGAAAAATATTGGAAAAAGAAGCTTGAGGAAGATGCAGTGATCCAGAGAATTTCTCTGGATTCAACTCAAAGAAATTCATAGCATTAAGTTTAAAGAAAATCTATCACAAACTTATAGAAGAACTATTAATTTGTTTGTACAGGAAATTGTGATTGAATCAGCAGCAGCAAAACCAAAGACAAATTGATCAAATCAGAGTTTTCTAGACCAGAGAAATTTGAATTTTCTCTAGGTTGAATCCAGAGAAATTCTTTGGAAGTCGATTTCCGTACTTTTACTTCCAACCGATGATGGGTTGCTTTCCTTCCAACCGCAAAATTGCATTTGGGGCTTCTTATTGAAGCTTCTTGTGTTCTTGTTTTTGTTAATTTCTCTACATTTGTGTTTCTCTATTGTGTAATTTTATCCGCATGTTTATGTTTCTTCATTATTTTCTCAAGCAAATTATCTGTGGCTTACTACTCTATTGGTGTGTCTAATTTTCTCTGGCATTTATAATTTTCTCTGGCCAAATTACTTTTCTTACTTGTGTGTCTAATTTTCTCTTATAATTTTCTCGCCACATTATGTTTATGTCTTGTGTCTAATTTTCTCTAGCATGTTTATTTTGTTCAATGCTCCATTTCCTCAAAAATTTCTCTGTGTGTAATTTTCTCTGTATGTTTATGTTACTACCTTGTAATTTTCTCTAATCACTGCTACCTTGTAATTTTCTCTGGGATTTAATGTTTATGTTTTCATTCTATAGAAATGGCAAAGCGAGCAAGACAACCCCCCCAAAAAAAAAAAAAAAAAACTAAAGTCTGAATCGTGGCTTATGATCTTAGATCAAAATACGAGAGCAGAACACCACAAAAAAAATAAGTTCAAGTTGAAGAAGCAATAAGCATCAAGATCAAGACACCAACTTCAAGAGTGATTTTCACTCAACTACAAGATTAACATTTTCTCTGTCATTTTCAATGGATTATAATAACAAACCTAAGATTTTCTCTATACTACAAAGAAAAGTCCAGAAACATGAATAGTGCAAAAAAAAAAATAATAAAAGTGCAAAGAAAACATATCAGAAAACTTTGAAAAAGTGCAAACACATAAAAACACATAAAAACACAACATATAAGTCCAGAGAAATTTGTAATACTTATCATTTGTAATACAATCATATGATTTTCTCTGGACTACAAAGAAAAGTCCAAAGAAATTTGTGAACTTATATTCACTTTCAATATAACAAAAACAAAAACACATTAACATCAAGAGACAAAAATTTATTAAACACAAGCACATAAAAAAATCACAGAGAAAATCTGTTATGTTCACAAAACATTCAATTCAAAAAAAATTTTAAAAAAAAACAAAGCACTTACTACTCTATTGCTACGTCTGTAAATTTCTCTGCCTACTTACAATTTTCTCTGTGATTTTTTTCTTTTACTACTACAATTTTCTCTGTGATTTGAGTTCAATTATAGTAACAAACTTTTCTACACTACACAAAAAATACAAAGTGAACAAAAAATGAGCACAAAAACGCAAAAAAACAAAAAGCAACTCATAAGCATGTTGAGAGAGTAAAAAGCAACTCCAAAAATCAAAATCAACTCCATCGAAAATGCATCAATAACAGATAATGAAAAATTAACTTCAAAAATAAAAAACAACTACACTGAGTTCGTCTCTCTCACATTGATCAAAACTAAAAACAAAAACCTAATTCAACACCTACACGATCAAATCAAATCAAAAATTGAAAACTTATCTAATTCAACTCCACATGAAATCAAATCAAACACAATGAACCAGATTTCAACTCCTACACGATCGATCAACACCTACAAACAACGAATATGATTTCAACTCGTATAGGATTTCAACACCTACAAACAACGAACAAGATTTCAACACCTACAAAAACCCTAGAAAATCTCCACAAAAATCTAAATCGTCAAAATCATCCTCACGTAATCTCCCACAAAATATCAATATGATCTTTAGCTGCCAAATTCAAAACAACGTATATTATAAACAAGGGTAAGACAGGTATTTTACACTCTAAAATAACATTGAGGGACCTTAGGCTACAAAAGAACACATTATGGACCTAATCTATTACTAAAAGTTGGATAAGGACCTTAAACCGATTTTCCCTTTTTTGAACCTGTGGAATTTCTCATTTTTCCAAATATGAGAAATTTCATAAGTAGTTTTCTATATTATTATTTTCACAATTACTGCATATAAAGTGTGAAATTTTATAATTTATGCAAAAGAGTTAAGAAATTTCTCAATTTTTTCAAAATTACGAAATTTTATAATTTCTATGTAATAGAGAAACTGTGAAATTTCAGTTTATGTATAATCTATTCTTTCACAATATATAATTAATTAATTATTTATTTATTTATAATATGCATATTGAACTTTGCTAATAAAAAAAAAAAAGAAAAAGAAAAGTATATGTAGGGAAGAATTTTGAGATGATGCCACGTGGCTAACGTGACGCTGAGGTGTCAGCCAA
Organism: Camellia lanceoleosa; assembly: GCA_025200525.1. Classification (NCBI taxonomy): domain Eukaryota; kingdom Viridiplantae; phylum Streptophyta; class Magnoliopsida; order Ericales; family Theaceae; genus Camellia; species Camellia lanceoleosa. Next base: position 110,492,110 of record CM045769.1, read on the forward strand.
GATGCCACGTGGGAAGATCATGTTTGTCGAGATGTTTAGGGCATTGCCGAGGTATTCTGCTGGTAGAGTCCTAAATGATATCAAGCTACCTATTTGGATAGAGATGGAACTCTTGAGAGAGTTTATCTTAATCTAAATAGTGTGAGTTGTGATAGATATTATCCTTGTAAAGGATAGAGTCCCGTGAAGTGAGACTTCTAAGGGAAGTTAGACACTGATCATTATAAAAGTAAGGCACCCTCGTGGGTCTAAGGTATGATTTGATTTGTGATGCTTTTATGCTTTTATTTGTGAAGTTATTTCTTGTGTGTTTAAGCACAATTTGCTATCTTTAAGAGATATTGATTACTGACTTAATCGTCGGAGTGCCCCTGGGTAGACAAACTACCGCGGGAATTCTCATCTTCTTGTTATAGGTTGTTGGGCTTAATCTATTCTGACAATGTTTTCCAGCTGAGTTCTCCCTTTGGTTGTGTGGTCGGAAATTAACACCCACAATTTGGCACCATCAGTAGGAACTTAGTAAGGATAGATGGCCAACACTGGACAGGAATTAAGGACCACTACGCCAAAATTGGGCTTTAGCGGCGGTTTTTACCGCAAAAAGTCAGAAACCGATTAAAGCCTTTTAAGATAATCTGCGTTTCATTATCGCCGTTTATGCTCGTGTCGGAAAAAGTGAAACCGTCGTAAAAAGGCAAATTACCGTCGTTAAAAGTCGACCAAAAACGGCGGTTTTTTACCGCCGTAAATAGGTTCAAATTTTTCAAAAAATAATTCTTTCTTCTTGCACTCTCCAAGTTTTGAACCCAAGACCTCTCATCCACCCACACCAACTACTCTGCCACAGCCACTCTTCATGAAATATATTCCCTAAATAAATATTTAAACATTACTTTTACTTTATTGTAGATGGTTTCGCCGGAACTCGCCGGAGTTCACGAACCTGGAGTTTCGCGAGCTCATGGCGGCCGCCATCATGCGGCGGTAATGGTTGGGCATTAGCGGCGGTTTTGTTACCGCTATTAAAGTGGGCATTAATCCGTTAAAAGTGGGTTTCATTATCGTCGTGAAAGACACTTTTAGTGGCGGGTTTTTTAACGTGGCATGATACATTAACGGCGATTAATCGGCGATTTTTACCGCCGTCAATAGTACCTTTAACGGCGGTTTTCGTTACTGCCATTAAAAAAACCGCCGTTAATGCCCTGTTTTGGCGTAGTGGACTGGGGACAACATCTACACTGAGGAGGAGGTGCATGTGGATCCGAACACTGAAGGAGGGGACCATAACGAAAAAGTGAAAGAAGGGAATCCTGAGGTGAATAATGTCGCCAAAGGCCGAGAAGGGAACAAGAAGGCTAGCCGAGATGAGTACTATCATGAAAGCAACCTTCAAGTATAGAAAGACAGATGCCGGAGAAAAGACGAGGAAACTAAAAGACATGGCAAATAAGTTGACAGATCTATAGACAATGGTCAACCTCATGATGTAGAACAACGTAATGCAGCCGACATCTCCATTACAGGACATACCAACACCAGTAACCAAAATTGACACCCAGAAGACAAGATCTTGGCCTAGATGATTAGGTCCGAGAAGAGAATAGCTCAACTTGAGTGAGTAGATCCCAGATTCTAGAAGACAAGATCTCAACCTAGATGATTAGGTCCGAGAAGACAAGAGCTCAACCTGAGTGAGCAGATCCTAGATTCCAGAAGACAAGATCTCAACCTAGATGATTAGACCTGAGAAGAGAAGAGCTCAGCCTAAGTGAGCAGATCCCAGATTCCAGAAGACAAGATCTCACCCTAAATGATTAGGTCCGAGAAGAAAAGAGCTCAGCCTGAATGAGTAGATCCCAAATTCCAGAAGACAAGATCTCGACCTAAATAATTAGATCCGAGAAGACAAGAGCTCAGCCTGAGTAAGCAGATCCTAGATTCCTGAAGACAAGATCTCGACCTAGATGATTAGGTCCGAAGTGAGCAGATCCCAAATTCCGGAAGACAAGATCTAGCCCTAGATAATTAGGTCCGAGAAGACAAGAGCTTAGCCTAAGTGAGTAGATCTCAGATTCCAGAAGACAAGATCTCGACCTAGATGATTAGTTTCAAGAAGAGAAGAGCTCAGCCTTAGTGAACAGATCCCAGATTCCAAAAGACAAGATCTCGACCTAGATGATTAAGTCTGAGAAGAGAAGAGCTCAGCCTGAGTGAGTATATCCCAGATCCCAGAAGACAAGATCTCGGCCTAGATGATTAGGTCCGAGAAGAAAAGAACTCAACTTGAGTGAACAGATCCTAGATTCCAGAAGACAAGATCTTGGCCTAGATGATTAGGTCTGAGAAGACAAGAGCTCAGCCTGATTGAGCTCTAGATTCCAAAGGACAAGATCTCGACCTAGATAATTAGGTCTGAAAAGAGAAGAGCTCAGCCTAAGTGTGCAGATCCCAAATTTCAGAAGACAAGATCTCGGTCTAGATGATTAGGTCCAAGAAGAGAAGAGTTCAGCTTGAGTGAGTAGGTCCTAGATTTTAGAAGACAAGATCTCGGCCTAGATGATTAAGTCCGAGAAGATAAGAGCTCAGCTTGAGTGAGCAGATCCAAGATTTCAAAAGACAAGATCTCGACCTAGATGATTAGGTCTAAGAAAAGAAGAGCTCAGCCTCAATGAGCAGATCCTAGATTCCATAAGATAAGATCTCGGCCTAGATAATTAAGTCTAAGAAAAGAAGAGCTCAGCTTGAGTAAGCAAATCCCAGATTCTAGAAGACAAGATCTTGGCCTAAATGATTAGGTCCGAGAAGAGAAGAGCTTAATCTAAGTGAGCAGATCCCAGATCCCAGATGACAAAAAGGAAGCACACAAGATCAGACTGAAGTCCGCTAGGTTCTGCCTATCGGCAAAAGGCCATCTATATAGAAGGGTTTTTACTAGACCTCTATTACGATGTGTACATCCTTCCCAGGTTGAAGACTTTTTATACAAGGTCCACAAAGGAGTATGTAGAAGCCATACAAAGGGTAGATCACTTACCCACAGAGCTAGATCGCAGGGATCTGGTGGCCCTATATGCAAAAATATGCCAAAGCCTATGTAAAAAAATGTGAAAATGTTGTTGAAATCCATGATTATGTGATAAGACCGAAAAGTCTTATGACGATGTCCCCCTGGCGAACATGACGAATGACTTAGACTTGCCGAGATGGTAGAGTTGAACTAAGTTTGCGATGTTTCAGTATGAAACATGATGAATAACTTAAACTTGCCATGCTGGTAGAGTTAAACTAAGTTTGCGATGTTTCGGCATGAAACATAACGAATAACTTAGACTTGCTATACGGTAGAGTTGAATTAACACTTGCCATATGGTAGAGTTGAACTAAGTTGGTGATGTTTCCAAATGAAACATGACGAATAACTTCGACTTGCCATATAGTAGAGTTGAACTAAGTTGGCGATATTTCTGAATGAAACATGATGAATAACTTAAACTTGCCGAGATGGTAGAGTTGAACTCAACTTGCCTATAGTAGAGTTAAACTAAGTTGGCGATGTTTCTGACTGAAACATGACGAATAACTTAGACTTGCCATATGGTAAAGTTGAATTAACACTTGCCATATGGTAGAGTCGAATTAAGTTGGCGATATTTCTGAATGAAGCATGACGAATAACTTAGACTTGCCATATAGTAGAGTTGAATTAACACTTGCCATATGGTAGAGTTGAACTAAGTTGGCGATATTTCGGAATGAAACATGACAAAGAACTTAGATTTTCCATATGGTAGAGTTGAACTCAACTTGCCTATGGTAGAGTTAAACAAAATTAGCGATGTTTCTGAATGAAACATGACGAATAACTTAGACTTGCCATAACGGCAGAGTTAAACTAAGTGTGATCTAGTTAGATTAACAGAGACACAGAGGTAGAAAACCTCGGCTAAGATTTGTTTGAATTAGACTTCGGAAAAATTAAAGTTGCATGCTTAATGTGAACATACGTGATACTTAGGTTCACATTAGGAAGCATGAAGCAATATTACCCAAAAGACAACCTAAGAGGGGAGTGAATTAGGTTTTTACAATTAAAAATTAATAATACCCTAATAAAAATTATGACTAACACAATAGATAAATATAGTTAATGAAATAAAAATAATTAAAACAAGTGTTCTAACAACTATATCAGTTAATGATTTTAGCACAGTGAAAATGTGAAATATAACTACAGCAATTTAAATAAAATAAAGAGATAAGGGAGAGAAAGGAGAGAAAGGCAAACAAATTTATAGTGGTTCGGTTTCAACTCGGCCTACGTCTACTCCTCAAGCTTCACTTGAGATTTTCCACTATGCTCTAACTTCACGAGGGTGCTAGCAACCTCTTTACAAATGAAGCAATCCTCTACGGATTTTACACAGACTTTCTAAGTCAAGAACACTTAGTGTACTACACTCTTACAAGGTTGAAAAGAAGGTGTTTTTGCTTTTACAGAAAGTTACAAGAATTATCTCTCAAATATAAATATAAAAATGAAGCTCTGGTTTTTCTGTAAACCTCACACAGGAAAGATGGGTTTAAAGCTATAGATCTCAGTGTATAATTTCTGAAAGATGATATAAACAAAAATTGAAGAACAGTTCTCAGAGAATTTTTCAGAGAATAGATGTGAGTGATTATAGATCAAAAAATATTTTCTAGTTTTTTTGTAACTTGTTTACATTAGAGGCTTTTGTATATATAATGAAACTTATAGCTGTTGTAATTCATTTGAATATATAGCCGTTTATAGCCATTATATTCATTTGAATTTATAGCCGTTGTATTCCATCTTTACTAATTTGAATATCTTCCACTCCATCATTACAAATTTAAATATCTTCCACTTGAACCTTTTGGCCTGCTGCTGTACTGGACTATTTGAACTCCTGATTTAATCAAATATTAAATACATTCTAACAACATTTAGGATAAAGGTTTAGGTTAGAAATAATGGGACAAAATAAATTTTGATTCTATTTTTCTCTTTCAAATAAATCATCAAAATAAATTTTGATTCTATTTTTCTTTTTCAAATAAATTAAAATATAATTAAATAAATTATCAAAATAAATTTTAGATTCTATTTTTCTCTTTCAAATAAATTAAAACATAATTAAATAAATCATCAAAATAAATTTTGGATTCTATTTTTCTCTTTCAAATAAATTAAAACATAATTAAATAAATCATCAAAATAAATAAGTCTAACAAGCAAGAATAAGGAATATGCTTGGCACTTGTTGAAATTTACAAGTTGGAGTCAACCAAGGTATCCAGATGAAGGAAGTAGGAATAGACTTGACACTTGTTGAAATTTTTGAAAAAATTTACAAGTTGGAGTCAGTTAAGGTATCCAAATGAGGGGACGTTCGAGTTGTTAGTTACCCGAGATCACCAGCCAGGTCGTCAAACCTGGAAATGTTGAAAGGGTGAAGTCTTGATAAAAGGTAGCAAGTACAAGTAAAGAAGCAATACTTGTTGAATGTTATTCAAAGAATTTTTATAAAGGGCCCGTTGGCCGAGATCATAGTAAAAGGTGAACTCTGAGGTAAGTTGGTCCAAGGTGACCAACTAAGGGTGCACCCGAGATGAAGTGGATCCGAGGTGGTACATGTCAAATGTGTTCTAACTTGAAGTGATTACACAGTTAAAGTATACTTGAGAGAAGTACAAAAATATTCCAAGTATGGAATCATACAAGACAGTAAAGACATAGACAAGCATTCAACACTTAGTTAAAAAGAGGACTTGTATTCAAAAAGACAACTTGTTTAGATACAAAAGAAGGCACATTGGCCCAAAGCAAAACAAGATGTCAAAATGGAATTTGACTCTACCCTCGATGATAGATACTATAGGGAAGGGCATATATGTCTCTCCAAGTATCATGGGATCCTTCTCCCTAACCAACCTTAGATGAAAATCAGCTGGAATGGAGAATTCCTGACGGAAATATTCTAGTTTATTGGGGGAGTCTACCCTCCATTTGAACATCCCTATGACCTCGGCTAGGGCGATTTTGGCAAGGAAGGTTGGACTGTGAGGGTTAAAGACCTCGGTGAAACCCTAAGGACTGCTGGGTTATCAGTTTCAGGGTTCTAGGGAAGGTTTGAGGGGCAAAATTTGTTTCAGTTTTCGTAAGTGTGGATTCTAGCAAATCCCAAACCTAAGTCTATGCAAATGTACAAGATTCAGAGGCAATAATCTACTAACAAGCAAGAACAGACAGAAGAAACAAGTCTCAAAAACATGAAACAGTGATCAAACAAGAATATGAGAAAAATAGAGCATTGACAGATTCAGGGTATGAACAAAATTGATAGAATTCGGTGACAGTGTGCCAGAAGATGTGTGTCAAATACAGAAAATGTGAAGATGGGCTCAAGAACATGAAGGACAAAATATGAGTCAAAGCAAGTGAATGCATGTAGAACATTGGGATTCGAATATAAATACAAGATGGCAATGTAGATACAGATATAGATACTGTGTGTGATGTGTAACAATCCACAGAAGGAATATATTTGAAAATAGTGGAGAACTGAAGTTAAAATAAAAGAAATCAAGGACTTACCAAGCGGAGCCGAGGAAGTAAATGACGAAATAGGATTTGCCGGAGTCAGACAACGCTTTGATTAGAACGGAATTGCTGAGTGCACGCTGGAAGTGGTGACCAGAGTTGTAATAGGAAAAGCTTCGAAAGAATGGCAATGGAGACTTCTAGAGAGAGAGTGAAGGAAGTTTTGTCCAAAAATGTGCCCCTATTAGGCGACGTGGACAGCTTTGATGTGATAGAGTGATGTGTGACAAATACGAACCAAAGAGCTGATGACATAATGATCTCGGTTGAGATGTTGAATTTAGATGGGACAGAACTTGTTTGTTCTTGGTTCCTGATTTGTTGATACTAGGGTCTTAATGTTCTTAAACTAGTGAATCATGATCTTTGTTAGTAGTTCGATCTCTGTTGAGATGTTGGACCTGGATGAGATAGAACATGATGGTTCTTGGTTCTTGGTTCTTGATTCTTGATTTTTGACAAGTGGACATTTGAGTTCTTGTTTCGATATGTCGGCGAGTTATGATCTCGGTTTGAAGAGTATCTCTAGCATGTTAGAAGATAGAACGATGTAGGTTCCATCACCTCAGGTTGCTGAGGTAATAGAACCTAGAAGGCAGTTGTGGAGAAGTATTTTGAGATGACGCCACGTGGCTAAAGTGACGCTGAGGTACCATGTGGAAAAATCATGTTTGCCGAGATGTTTAGGGCATTGCCGAGGTATTCTGAGGGGATACCAAAATTCGAGATGTTTGGATAAAGGACTAGAGTCCTAGATGACATCAAGCTACCTATTTGGATAGAGATGGAACTCTTGAGGCAGTTCATCTTAATTTGAATAGTTTGAGTTGTGATAGATATAATCCTTGTAAAGGATAGAGTCCCATGAAGTGGGACGTCTAGGGGAAGTTAGACACTGATCATTATAAAAGGCACTCTTATAGGTCTAAGATATGATTTGATTTGAGATGCTTTTACGCTTTTATTTGTGAAGTTATTTCTTGTGAGTTTAAGTACAATTTGCTATCTTTGTGAGATATTGATTACTGACTTGATCGTCGGAGTACCTCCGGATGGACGAACCATCGCGGGAATTCTCATCTTTTTGTTACAGGTTATTGGGCTTAATCTATTCTACCAATACTCTCCAGCTGAGTTTCTCCTTTGGTTGTATGGTCGAAAATCAACACCCATAGTATACATAAGGATAGGATCTATAGCACTTTATAAAGATTTTATATGAAAATGATAAATATAAAATAATGTTGGTGATTGGTTTCTCTTAGAGAGAGAAGAAAGGAAAGATGAAAAAAATAATGAAGAGAAAAAGATAAATGAGTGGGGAGAAAAAGAATTTGTGAGAAGATGGAATAATATGAAGTCTTTTGAAAAAACAATAGCTGACTTTTATGTTGTATTTGGTTGGAAGATTTGAGAAAATATTTGGAAAGCGAAAGGGAAAGGAAAAGAGAAAATGTGTCTAAAATTAGGTAAATATATGTATATTTTATTCACATTTCAGCTACCTTTTTTATTTTATTTTCCAAATCCCTCCTCCAATGCCCCAACTAAACCTAACATTACGGTTTGACATTTTCAAATGGCTTGGTTTCATCTCATGTTGGGAATCTAACTTGAAATAGTGTTTAGGTTTAATGGACACATTGTAAGTTTAATCTTGGTAATTTAAACCATTTAGATTTTAGTATTCGTTGAGAAAAATATTATTGTAAAAAATCAAAATGATTAGACTTTAGTAGTTATATATTTGAATCATATTTTTTTAAAAAAAATTGATAGTTATTCTTTAAATTATATTTACCATCCATTTTTTTAAGAGAAACATTATTCCAACCTATAATTATTCTTCTTAACAAGATTTAAAAAATGAACCATTTGAATCACTTAGGTTTAAAATAGGTTCACTAATCTAAATATTCGCTCAAATTAAATCCCAAACATAACAGAAGTCAAATCCTTTTCAAAACATAAAGAAGATGGATGAAGTAGGATCTAGCAAATGGAAGTGAGAGAGGTCAAACTCACATAAAAAGCTTATAGGTATCATGATATTGGGGAAGACAGACTAGGAGTATTAATGTACGCAAGAGGGCTACGAAAAGAGCTGATGAAGCTATGACGACCGCAAACAAGGTAGGTATAAAGGCAATAAACAAAGAAGCATCAACAAGCATGTGAGGTATCATTGAGTGTAAGAAGAGAAATTGGTAGTCAACGATGGCCAAATTTGAGGTTGTTCATTGAAAACTCTGTGGATGAAAAATGTGGCACCCATCAACATTGATGGTAGTGACTGAGAGTTGTTGACGATAGGGTTAATGGAATGGACACAAGTTTATGAATAATTGTTTGACATTTGACTAAAATATTTAAAAAATTATTATAAATTATTATATTAATTATTTTTATTTTTATTTTTTACATCTTTTTATAAAAAATTAAAATTTAATTAAAATAATTACTTCTCAAACAAGATGGGTTGAGAAGTTTTTTGTGAGATTTAGGCCTTGTTTAGAGAATAACTATTTTCGTAAAAAAATCACTATAAATTATTATATCACTCTCTACGTTTCAACAACATATTTTTGTATAAATAGTTAAAAAGTTGCTAAAATAGTTTGTTTTCATATAATACCTTATAGCCTATTATAAGTTCAATTACGGGATCTATGTAAAAATTCTCCAAGAATAAAAATTTTAAAAACATAAAATAGAAATTGCACGAAGAAATAAATACTAATTATCTATAATTCTGCCATTACAACTCAACACTCACCCAAACTTTAAAAATTCCCATCACTAATTCCTTTATCAACAATCATCAAGCACCAAGCAAGTTTCATCACTTGTAAGTGAAGTGGTGACAATGGTGATAGTGATGACGATGGTTGGGAATTGTGGTAAGGGAGTAGTGGGTAGTAGGAATGGATGAAAGGGTAGCAAAAGATATAGTATGAAAATAAAATAAAATAAAAAACATTAAGAGAGCTTTAAAATACACCTCCTCACCTTTTCAATACACTCAAAATTTTTTATAAATAGGGTTAATGGGATGGACACAAGTTTATGAATAATTGTTTGGCATTTGACTAAAATATTTAAAAAACTATTATAAGTTGTTATATCATTCTTTTTATTTTTTTTTATATCTTTTTGTAAAAAATTAAAATAGTCACCTCACAAATGAGATGGGTTAAGAAGTTTTTTTGTGAGATTTAGCCTATTATAAGTTCAATTATGGGATCTATGTAAAAATTCTACAAGAATAAAAATTTTAAAACAGAAAATAGAAATTGCGCAAAGAAATAAGCACTAATTATCTAGGGTAAATTACATTTATCTCCCCTGAGGTTTTGACAAATACAGGGACCTCCCTTGTGGTTTGAATAATTGCAATAACCTCCCCTGCTTTACCTAACAATATCAAGATTCTCCCTTTCTGTCAAATTGTTCCAAACGGTGTTATTTTTTCTATAATAAATTACCTTATTGCCCTTCTTTTTAAAATATTAAAAAATATTTTTGGATTGGAGGACATGTTTGGAAAAAACAAACAATGTTTGGAACAGTATTTTTTGATTTATTTTTTTTATTTTAAATATATAATTTTTATTTAAATATTTTATTTTATTTTGTAAACGTTTTAATTTTTTTAATTTTAATATTTTCAACTCAAAACACAACTTCACACTCAAATTGTAACTAAACACATAACTCAAAACTCAATTCAAAAATTATTTTCGAACCTCATAACCAAACACATAACTCTACACTCCACACTACTTTCAAAACTCTACACTCAAATTGTAACAAAACGCATAACAAAAAAAATTAAAATATTTAAAAATATATTTATAAAATAAAATAAAATATTTAAAATAAAAATTATATATTTTAAAATTTTTTTAATATTTAAAAAAGATATTTAACCTAAGTTTATATTTTTTTAAGTTTGTGTTTGGTTATGAGTTTTGAAAATAATTTTTGAATTGAGTTTTAAGTTGTGTATTTGGTTAAGACTTTATGAGTTTTGAAAAGATTTTTAAAAATTTCTAATTGGAATTGTGATTCTAAAAGAGAACCAAGCATGTTTCTAAAAAAAATCTTTTTTTGGAACATGTTTTTACTCAAAATTCAATTCAAAAATTATTTTTAAAACTCATAACCAAACATAAACTTAAAACTCAATTCAAAACTCAAAACTAATATCTTTTTCAAAAACTCTATTTTAAAAGAAAAAAAAATTCAAAAAAAATTATTTTATTTTTTAAAATTATTTTTAGAATCATGATTTGAGTGGAGAGTCGTATTTTAAGTTTTGAGTTTTGAAAAGAAAAAATTTGTGTTATAAATTTTGAAATTTTTTGAATTAATTTTTTTAGGGTAAATATTTTATATTTTAAATATTTATTTATTTATTTACTTTAATGTGCATTATATTCCATACATCTATGTGTTGTATTTTTTTTTAATATTTTAAATATATTTTTTAAATATTAAAAAATTTTAAAAATTTTATTTTTTATTTTAAATATATAGTTTTTATTTTATTTTATAAATATATTTTTAAATATTTTAATTTTTTTTTGTTATGCGTTTGGTTACAATTTAAGTGTAGAGTTTTGAAAGTAGTGTGGAATGTTGAGTTATGTGTTTGGTTATAAGGTTTGAAAATATTTTTTGAATTGAGTTTTGAGTTATGTGTTTGGTTAAAATTTGAGTATGAAGTTGTGTTTTGAGTTTAAAATATTAAAATTAAAAAAATTAAAGTATTTACAAAATAAAATAAAATATTTAAAATAAAAAAATAATTTTTTAAACATATTTTAATATTTTTAAAAAATAAATCCAAAAATATTGTTCCAAACACTGTTTGTTTCTTCTAAGCCTGTCCTCGAATTTCTTTTAATATTTGAATCACATATTCTCAGCTCTATGAATACTTCGGTTTCAAATGCAGAAATTCGAGCAGCCTTATTTGATATGAGCCCGTCCAAAGCTCTAGGCGTCGATGGTTTAACTGCTGGATTTTATCAAGCTTATTGAGATGTGGTTGGTTCTGATGTATGTTCTGGTATCAAAGCTTTTTTCCATAATGGTAAGATGCTTTTCAGTATTAACCATACTCTTATTTCTCTTATTCCGAAAGCACCCCATCCCGTCAAAGTTTCGCAGTATCGGCCGATTAGCTTGTGTACGATTCTGTATAAAATCATTTCAAAGATCCTAGCAAAGAGATTGGCTCTGTTGCTTCCCTCTTTAGTCAGTGAAAATTAGAGTGGTTTTGTGGCTGGAAGACAAATCACAAATAATATTTTGGTAGCACATGAAGTTATGCATCATATCAAACAACGACGCCAAGGTCAATCGGGCCTCATGGCTATCAAGCTCGACATGACTAAAGCCTATGATAGAGTTAGTTAGGCTTATTTGGAGGCAATTATGCTGAAGATGGGTTTTAATTCCCTGTTAGGTCTAATGGATTATGGAGTGTGTTTCAACATTCTCTATTTTACTTAATGGTGAGTATGGAGCTGCTTTTAATCCAAAAAGGGGACTACACTAAGGCTGTCCATTGTCTCTTATGCTATTTATTTTGTATGCGAAAGGTTTCCATCTTTTACTTCAACAGGTGGAAGCCTAGCGTTAGCTTCATGGTGTTCGTATTAGTCGTTCTTGTCCACCCATATCTCATCTTTTATTTGCAGATGACTCTATCATTTTTTGCCACGCCTCGGTTACTAATAGCATTTCTATATAGAATGTATTAAACACATATGAGACAGCTTCGGGACAGGCCATCGATCGAGATAAGTCTAAGGTGTTTTTCAGTCCTAATACTCCAGCAGATCAGCGTAGCTTCATTTCGCAATCTTTAGGCATTGATTTTGTGGCTGGTGGCGGGAAATATCTTGGGTTGCCTTCTATTATTAGGCGCTTGAAGATAGAGGTGTTTCATTTCATTCAGGATCGTGTTCTCTCTCGCATTGCGAGGTGGAAAGAGAGCTTTCTTAGTCAAGCTAGAAGGGAAGTTCTGCTCAAATCAGTCTTTATGGCCATGTTGAATTATGCTATGAGCTGCTTTAAACTACCAGTTTCATTGTCCAAAAAAATCAATGCTGCTATTGCTCGGTTTTGGTGGGTAGTCAAGGTGGTGAACGGAAGGTTCATTGGTTGAGTTGGCCAAAGTTAAGTGTGTGTAAGAAAAGAGATGGGTTGGGCTTTCGAGATCTTGAATCTATGAATTTGGCATTGCTTGCTAAGCAGGGGTGACGTCTTATCTCGAGGCTGCCGTCTCTTTTTCAACGGGTTTTCAAAGCTAAATACTTCCCTAATACTTCCTTTTGGGTAGCAAGAGACTTTGCTTCCACTTTATGGGCTTGGAAGAGTATCATTGCAGGTCGAAAAGTGCTTGAACGAGATTTGTGTTGACAAGTGGGTAATTGTAGACGTCCCCAAACGCCCCGGGAGGGTTAAGTCCCGTTCCGTTCATATTGGGGTCACTACAGTTCAAGGACTCAAATGTCACGGTTCTTAATCTTGAACCAAAGAGTCCAAATCCGGCAAATCGATTTTGAAAACAGATTTTTTTGAAAAGAAGTGCCAAACATGGACTGCTTTGCCAGATACAAAGTCGCCACCTAAATGTTTTTTAATGGAAAATTTAGGAAACCCTGACTCGGTACCAAAGGCCACGTGTCCGTCATCACCAAAGTTGCCTCGGCTCGGGAACTTAGATACGATTGGGGAAGGTCATTTCGTGAGCACCCCCGCTCGTCCGGTCAAAGACCGGCCTCTACTAACCATGATATCTGATTTTGAAAACATTGTGCATTCTTATTCCGGTTATTAGCCTAGGTTACTATGTGATGCGACGATACAAGTATAAATGGATCGCCTGAATTGGAACAAAACATTTCATGCTTGTTTGTTTGAAAATGGTTTGATGGTGCTACTCGCAAGTAGGCTAAGACGTGGATTTGCCACCCTCGGGTAGGCTTAAGAAAACATGATTTTGCCACTATCTAGTGGGCTTTAAAACAAACATTTGATGAATTGTTCCAATCTAAATAACCCAACCTCCACCCACAGGCATTCAAGGCAGTTATATCACATAAGCAAATAGCCTCATGGTAAACATGCTATCATGGCAGTCACTCACACGTATGCAAGGATACTAAAGCATAAAACTCACCGAGTACTCCAAGCCAAAACAGAAACTCATTAGAAATCATGCATGATCCTAAATATACAGGATTGCCTAATGCAACACATGCAAAAATGCAACTATAGCAAGCTCGGCTATCCTAAACATGGCATATGGAATGCTACAGCTATCATGTATTCAACTTGGAATTGAAATACAAATGCAGTTAGTATGATGCGCCGAGCCCGGTGCATGCAAGACAGATGAATGAATGCAAACATGCTATCATACTGTATGCTAATTGAAATATGCCCTAATCTAACCATCATAAGCAGGTAAATAAAAGGGAAGAAAGACGGGGGATTGGAAGACGTACATCACACTCACCCACACTTATTACAATTTTGCCCTCGCACAGAGGGTCTGAATAAATATACAGTCCCGAATAAAAGAATAGTACAGTCCAAATAATATAGTCCAAATAATGTACAAATTCCTAATTAATTAACAAATTAACTAAGAAAGCTGTAAAACTGGCATGTAAGCCAGGGACTACCTTGATTCCGCTCCGGATGATGAATGATGCATGTTCGGGTTGCCTTTGTGCGGAAATCCATGACGATGCCCCAATTAGCCTCTGTTTGCACCTGTTATTGAAATGCGTGCCAAGCTCTGAAAAGTTGCTGATTCTTCATTTTGCTACAACAGAGAGCAGGAAAGGGGCATGGCAATGTATTTTCACAAATGTATGCATATCTCGATCCTCGTGCCACCAATCACGCAGATCGATGCATGATGGCCGAGGAGTCGAATTGCACAACTCAATATGAAATGAATGCATATGAAAATACAACAAAACCTAACTCCATCATGGGTAATCCGAAGTGTCGGTGACTGGAGAATTGAGACACGTTCCGTCACTCGGAGTACAAAACGCCCCTCGTTTCCCGTGCTCGGGCTAACTCCTATCCCAAACACAATGCAATATGCATGACATGCATGAATGCAAACTAAGATACAACCTAACATGCACAATGTTATGAAATGGCATACACGATGCACGAGGTAACATAGCATACACAATGCACTAATATACAACGTAGCATACACAATGCTCTGAAATGGAATGGCATACATAATGCATAATGGACTTACACCAACATGAGTGGACCTCAGCTATACTCACATAGGAGGCCATAATGAAAATGAGACAACTCGAAATACGTGCACGCGTGCACGCAAACCGAGGACCGAACCTACGGCACGGAATGCCACTCTAATGAGACATGGCAAGACATGGAATATGATACGCAAACATGCAAATTTCAGAGGCAAAATGACATGCAAAATAGCCCCGAAACATGGCGAAGTGAAACCCGATGCAAGGAACGAGTCCCGAAACATGGAATTAAGCACATGAAATGGCCTATAGCTATGCAATACATGCATGATTCGTACATGAAGTGTGAAGAAATAAGCTAGGAAGCCCCAAAACAAGAATTTTTACAGTTCGAAGCATGGCCAAACAGTGGGTACAAATAGGGAAAAATTAGCATGCAAAAATGGGGGGCCAAGAGAGGTAATGAAGCAAGTCATAGCTGCTGATCTCAAACACAGAAGGCCCCTTCTAAAATGTTTAAGAGGGGAAAAAAATATGATGTTTTACAGTTTATGAAAACCCCCAAAAACAGATACAAGTATGGCCAAATTAACATGCAAGAAATGGGCCAACAAAGGGGCAAAGAAGCAAGTGGTGCACGCTGGCCCCAAACAGGTTAGGGCCCTTCAACAATGTTGAATAGGGGCCCAAAATATTGCTGTTTACAGCTTATGATCAGACCCAAAACAGAACAAAAGCATGCTCAAAGTATGATGCAAGATGAGGCCACCAAGAGGGCTATAACATGAAGTATACCAAGGATGCTTCAAACAGCCCTATACCCTTAATGAAACATGAATAGGGGGTCATTTTAGGTCCATTTTCAGTTCGGACCAAGGTCAAAAAACAGAAGCTCAATAAGCTAATAAATCATGCAAAAATAAAGCCAAGAGAGGGGTAAAGAGACAAGTAGCAAATGGAGGCCTCAAACAGTGATGATCCCTTCAACAATGTTGAAGAAGGGCTCAAAATAGGCCACTTTACAGTTTACAACAGAGCTCAAAACAATTTACCAATAAGCCAAAAATGCTATGCAAGAAAGGGGGATACAAGAGGGGTAATGAAGCAAGTATAAGAAGAAAGCCTCAAACAGTGAGAGGCCCTTAATGAAACATGAAGAATGGCTCAAAATAAGCCTAGTTCCAGCTAGGGTCGGAGCCCAAATATGCAAGCATAAGGAGCTAAAATATAGACCAAGAAAAGAGCAAAAAGAGGGAAAATGAGACTCACCCTTGAAGACTAGTCTTTCATCAACTCTTGGCTTGAGAAAAGATGCTCCTTACCTCTGGAAATGGCCTCCGAACTGCTGGTATGGAATATGGGTTGGTTGGCTTGGAGATGGAGTAGAAAATGGATCCAAGAATAATGGGTTTTGGTACTTGGAATATAGAGAGAGAGAGAGATTGAATGAAGGAGGCTCCAAACAAATTTTTCTAACCCCTGCAAATGGAGAGGGAGTGTTGGTTTTATAGAAGAAAAAGGGCCAAGGCTTCTTGGAGAAGCCTCAAACAAAGGGTGTAAGCTTCTAAGAGAAGCTAAACCAAAAAGGTCAAGCTTCTTCAAGAAGCTAAAACAAAGGGTGCAAGCTTCTAAGAGAAGCTAAACCAAAAGGGTCAAGCTTCTTCAAGAAGCTAAAACAAAGGGTTCAAGCTTCTTGGAGAAGCTAGAACAAAAGGTTCAAGCTTCCTCAAGAAGCTAAAACCAAGGGTTCGGTCAAAAAAAGAAAAAAAAAAATGGAAGACCGACCATGACGACCGACCCATGCCGACCGACCTTGCCGACCGACCAATGCTGACCGACCTATGCCGACCAACCTTGCCGACCGACCATCACCAATGGCCGGTGGCAAGAAAAAAAAATCTGTACTGAAGGTCCAACTTCAAATGGACATAACTGCTTCATGTGAACCCCTTTTCAGGTCATTCTTGTGTCCAAATTGAAGCCTCGGAAGTTAGCTTTCCAATGGCGCAAACCTTTCATTAAAATTCCTCTTGTGAAAAAAGTTATTCCCTTTTTTGTGAAGCCGCGCAGATTCGGTCCAACCGGAGTGATGCTCTACTTCAATCAACTATATCTCCCCCGTCCGGAATTGGATTTAGGAGATTCTTGAGTGCAAAATGAAGCCCCAGAAGTCTTATTTCCAACGGTGGTGGCCTCATAGCTTGATTCCAAGTATGCAAATGAATAGGCCCGATTCGGCGAGGGCTGCTCGATTCTTTCTTAACGGTTCATGCCCATTTTCTCCCCCAACTGGATTTCTTCCCTCTTCTCCTCTTTTCTTCAACTCCAAACCCCTAAGTAAGGTATTTTGAAAGATTTTTCAAAGATTTCATCTCTCTTTCATTCATTTCCACTTTGTCCTTACTCGGTTTATCCAAAAAACGCATCATTTGACAAAATGTGAGCCTCGAAACATTGTAGAAACTTTATTTCAAAAAAAGTTTTGAAAGAGGGGGTTCTAAGGTCTAAAAACCATCCAAAATAACTTTGGTCCAAAATGGGGTGTGAAGTTGAGATTTGTCTCTCTCCTTGCCGAAGAAATTGAACCTTTGCCCTGCACACCTTCCAAAACCATCAGTCGCATCCAAGTCTTAAGGGCGGTCAAAAATGGGGTGTCTACAGTAATGGTCGAAATATTCGAATTTGGGATGATCCTTGGCTTCCTTCTCAATCTACCTTTCAAGTATTGGTCCCTAGACTAGCAAATGCCCACATTAATTGGGTGTTTGATTTGATTGATCCTGTTTCTATGACCAGGAATCAAGCTCTTATATTGCATTCTTTCTCAGAAAATGTGGCACATATGATTATAGCTATTCCCCTCAGCTATATGGGGGTTAAGGATAAACGAATTTGGCACTTTTCTTCTACTGGTGAATTTACAGTTCGCTCCGCATATGATATTGCTTCACAAGTGTGCATGAAAAAGCCTAAGGCCACTCAATTATTAGGTGAAGCTAGTTCTTCGGGCAACATTTAGCAAGTTTGGAAGTCCATCTGGAGGTTACTTATTAAGCGTAAAATTCAGCTTTTTATGTGGTGATGTGCCCACAATGTTCTCCCTACTAATCTTGCTCTTTGTCAGCGTAAAGTATTTACTGATCTGTGGTGTCCTCGTTGTGGTGTTGAATTGGAAACGTTGGATCATCTTTGTAACAACCCCGACCCAAGATTAACAATAACCTGTGTTTTAATGTGCCTAATAAAATATTAAGACCATATTTTGAATTAAATTGCAGATATGGTGCATTATTTATGTTTCCATCTGTTTATTGTAGGAATATCTGTTTGAGTTACTGCTATATTCTGTGAATTGAAGGCCTTATCAGCATCTGACTCTGAAATTGATTTGATTTATGTGCTATTTGGAATTTATAGAATTTTATGATAGGTTTAATTAAAATTCGATTTGGAACGATTAAATTAGATTGAATCGTGCTCATTTATTTTAACTTCAATTAAGGGCTGGTTTGGCTTATCATAAATAAGCCAAAAAGCTAGAAAGTTACTCCAAAATCTAAAAAGATATCACTATTCACCCAAAAAAAAAAATTAAAATACCAATTTTCTACAAAAAGTACACACACCGAAGTGATGTGTACTTTATCAATTCTTGACAATGAACATAAATGAAATGATTTGGTGTGATTTGCACACACACCGCTGTTTGGCCTGTGGGGCTATCACAGGTCCCATTTTGATAATCTGAACCGTTTAATATGTAGAACTCGTCGAGTACTATATGTCTGTAAAAAATCACATTGATCGGATATCAATAACTATATGATCAAATCAGTTATATACAACAAATGGATGCTGTTATAATTAATGATTGAAAAGTAAATAAATTTGATCAGATAGCTATCAATATCCGATCAATGTAATTTTTTATAAGCACATAGTGTTCGAGGAGTTATACGCATTGAACGGTTCAGATTATTAAAATGGGACCCGTGATGACCCCCACGGGCCAAACAAAACCGTCCAGTACAATGTCTAAAAATTAGCCAATAATTTCCTACTCCAATTCACGCACGCAGGTTGTACGGTTGGGACCCACCTCTCTCTAATCTTCTCTTACACACTTTTTTTATACAATTTTTTAATACACATTTTTCCATAAAAAGTCAAAAAGTTAACCCAAACTTCCATATTTTTTTCCTAACTTTTTTAGTCCAAAAAGACAAAAAGTGCATTTTTTTAGGACACCCCAAACTAGCCTTAACTATACTTTAACCAAGCCTATATTAGGCACCAAATGAGCCATACTTATCTATTTCCTTTCATTTGAGTACATTTGAGCCTTCTCAAGGAAGAAAAGCGTGAGAAAAAGGAGAGTAGGAAGAATTTGAGCTCAAACAAAGAATTGGCTAGGGAATTGAAGAAGAACTGGAGAATTGAACTAGGATTCGCCAAGAGCCCAAAGAATTGAAGACTTTAGGTAAGAAACCAAACCTTTAGTGTTGAAGTTGAGTTGATTCACCCATGAATTTAAGTGAATTGAGCTAGGAAATGTGTGAACCAAGCTTAAGAAGTAGAAAGGAAGACCAATTCAAACATGCATGTATATTTTATTACATTTGGAGCATGTTTACTAAGAATTCTCTCATGCATGTCTTGTCTTCACTTTAATCTTGGAAGATTATCAAGTTTCATGGTGTTTTGTAGCATTTGATCATGTTTTGAGAAGTTGGAGTTTAAAGAAATTCATGCATGTTATGTTTATAAAACATTCATAAAGTTTAAGTTAAATTTTTGAACAATTGGCATGTTTTTGGGCCTTGATTTTATGAAATAATCTTCAAAGCATGATGTTTTGTGAGTCTCTAAGTGTTTTCCAGAATTTTGGCCCAAGATGATGAGTTTTGGAGTGTTTGGTTTGAGTTTGAAGCTTGGAGATCAAATCTGAAAATTCCAGAATTTGAATCCACGCTCGAACGTAGGAGTTCATGCTCAAGCGAGCACTCTGAATGCGTGCACTTCTGCTCGAGCGACATGATACCTGCTCGAGCGTGAAATGCATGTATCCAGAAGTTCATATGTTTTGCAGCATGCTCGAGCAACGAAAGTCACACTCGAGCGAAGGTCTGAGCCTCACGCTCAAGCATGGATCAAACGTTTGTCGAGCTTGAAAAGTAAGCAACCAGTACGTTTTCCGAGTTTGCAGTCTGCTCAAGCGAGGAAAGTCACGCTCGAGCGAACCCTTACTTTTTTTGGCATGTCCGTTCGAGCGAGGAAAAACACGCTCGAGCGTGAACCCTGTTTTCAGCAAAATTTGAAAAATGTTTTCAAGTGTATTGTTGCATCCTCAATCCATCATAGGCATTCCTAGGCCATGTTTAAGATACTATAATGAGAATAAAGGCTAGAAATACACTTAAGACAAGAACATGTGTTATGTACAATTCGAGCGTATGTTTCAATGTATGTCACTGTCATGTTGTGTAGGTCATGCGTCTCAGGATAAGTGAGTTGCCTACTCTACTTGTTTACTTGGAGCCATCTATTAACTGTGAGTAATAACTCTATAAAGCTATGTTTAATTACAAGTATTTTCTGATTGATATGATACGATTTGTTTTCTGAAATGCTATTTTATGAATTATGAATGAATGTCCATTTTTCTGAAATGTAATTGTGGCACCCTTAGTTCACGTGGCCCTCGTCCGGGAGTAACAATACCGTGGCCAATATATATGTAGCCCTCGCCCAGGGGTAACAATACTGTAGCTTATATTCACGTGGCCTTCGCTTGGGTTAACAATACCGAGGCCTATATTCACGTGGCCTTCGCTTGGGGGTAACAATACAACGGCTACTTGCGCGCAAGATATGGACCTTTATGGTCGTCGGTACCGACTATACATATGGGTCTCAGGACCAAGTTGATATGATAGCTAATGGGTGTACCACGTATGATCTTATGCAAAATCTGAATATGAATACGAATATGAACATGTATCTGAATCTATTTCTGATTTGAAATCTGAATATGCATAAGACTCTGTTTTCAATAAGAATATATTTCTGATATAAACTCTGTTTTCTAACTCTGTACTGGACATCATTCATTAAAACTCTTTACCTAGTTATTATTCACTGGGCTCTAACTCACTGTATTATTTGTATGTATGTAGGTGAGCAAGCACGTGACCAGGCCTGAGATGCTGCTTGGCGAGTTTTGGTGTCAGCCAGCCATCACGCCTCCTGTGAAGGTTCCTTTTTGAGATCTACCCAAGTTTTTGTGTCCTTATGACTTTTGTACTATTTAAATATTTATGTTTGGTCTGAACACGTTTAAAAGCTTGTGTAAGTGGCTTGGGTGATGTAAGGCTACTGTATTTTCGATGCCACATCTGTATGTATATATATATGTATATGAAAAGTTTAAATTTCCTATCCCATTTATGTCTACACAGCTCTATGGACTATGTAGGTTTGTATATTTGCTTCCGCAACCCCTGTTATATATATTATTCTGTTCAGAGGCCTTCGGTAATCCATAGATTACTGGCTAGTTACGATGCTAAACCCATATGAACGGGTTTAGGTCGTGACAATCTTCTACTTCGCTGTCCTGATTCACAACTTGTTTGGAAATGCTCTCCGCTTCGATTGGAATGGCCTTCACATATTACGTTGGATGGCTTCTCTGAGTGATGGCAATATCTTGAGCATCTTCTAGCTAGCTTAGAGCATGGGGATAAGATTATACATTTGGTTTGTTATACTTGTTGGGCTCTTTGGAAGTCTCGGAATGCTTGGGTCTTATCCCAAATTCGCCAAATGCCACTGTCCATTTCCAGCTTGGCTGTAGTGGAATGGATTGAATTTTCTGATGCCTTGGATTTGGATTCTCAAGAATAGACATCATCCTTGCCAAGTGTTTCTACCGCAGCATTGTCTCATGATACTCCTATTAACCGTTGGGTGTGTCCTCCTTTTGGTTACATCAAACTAAATGTGGATGCCAGTACAAAAGAGAGGGATTTTCGTGCTGGCATAGGCATTGTGGGACGAACTTCGATGGGTGCCATTTTGTTTATCAAATTTATTCTTTTTTTCACATGTCCTTCCCCTAGAGTGCTTGAAGCTTTGGCAGTTCAAGAAGCCTTACAGCAGGTATTGATTGGCCAACATCGTAATATTATTGTTGAAGATGATACTAAGACGGTATATCAGAGCCTTAATGGTGATATGCACCCTCCTCAAGACATTGTCGTAATTGTGCAAGACTGTCAAACATTAAGGCATTGTTTGGTTTGTGTTTGTAGAGTAGTTTTTGAGATAAAAAGTACGAAATTTGTTTGGTTTGCCTTTTTTTAAAAATGGTTTTGGAAAATTGTTTTGGAGAGAGAGTTTTAAAAAAAGTGATTGATTTGATGTGTATGAGAGAGACTGATTTTGGAAAGTAGATAACCAAACAAAATTTTGAGATTTTTTTCAGAAAAATTTGTTTGGTTTGATTACTTTTGAAAATTTATTTGTAGAGAATTTTTCCCAAAAATTTTTCTGAGAAACAAACCAAACAAGGCCTGAATCTTTCTTTCTATTTAGTCTATTTTCGTTTTGTTCCACGTATTTGTAATGGAGTAGTGCATGATATTGCGCGCCATGCTTTGTCAATTGATGAGGCTCAAGTGTGGGACGTTTGTTTTCCATCCTGGTGTTTACACTCCCGTCAATCTTATATTGGGCCGCTAGACCCATTGTAATTATCTTTATGAATAAAACTCTTCTTTCTTTGGCAAAAAAAAGAATCACATTTTTGTACTTTTTAAGTTGTTCATTGAAAACTGTGATAGTAATTATATGTTTGAATCCTATTTTTGTACTTTTTAGATTGTTCATTAAAAACTTTTTAGAACTTGTTAAGATGCGAATTATATGTTTAAATTATATTTGTGTACATCATTTAGTAATTATATGTTTGAATTACATTTCATCTCATGTTGAAAATTATATGTTTGAATCATATTTTTATAAATTTTTTTATAAAAAATTAAAAAATTATTAAAATAAGATAGTCACAAACAAAACTTAAATATTCTTCTAAATTAGATCCCAACATAACAGAAGTCAAATCCTTTACAAAACATAAAGAAGATGGATGAACTAGGATCTAGCAAATGGAAGTGAAAGAGGTCAAACTCACATGAAGGTTATAGGTATCATGGTACTGGGGAAGACTGACTAGGAGTATTAATGTAAGCAAGAGGGCTATGAAAAGCGTAGAGGAAGCTATTACGACCGCAAACAAGGTAGATTTTAAAGGCAACAAACAAACGAGCATCAACAAGCATGCGAGGTATCATTGAGTAGAAGAAGGGAAATTATTAGTCAACGATGACCAAATCTGAGGTTGTTCATTGAAAACTGTGATAGTAATCCACGGCAGCAACGGTGGATGAAAAATGTGGCACTAACCCAAGGGGTTGTGGCATTGTGGTAAAGTCTTGGGGTTTAAGCCCCAAGGTCACAGGTTCAATTCCCCTCCTCTTGCCTCTCTCTTCTCGGCTGTTGGCTTTTGTTGGTTGGAGTTTGGTTTCAAAAGTTTCTTTCTTGTGGGTTCAATACTTGTCTTGGGAGGTCGGGGCAAGTTTAAGTTATAGTCTCTTTGGTGATCTCTAGAGTGAGAGGATTTCCCTGTAACAAAAAAAAAAAAAAAAATGTGGCACCCACCAACATTAATGGTAGTGACTGAGAATTGTTGACGATAGGGTTAATGGAATGGACACAAGTTTATGAATAATTGTTTCACATTTGACTATAATATTTAAAAAATTATTATAAATTGTTATATTATTTTTATATTTTTTTTTATAAAAAATTAAAATTTAATTAAAATAGTCACTTTTTAAATAAGATGGGTTATGAAGTTTTTTTGTGAGATTTAAGTCTCGTTTAGAGAGTAATTATTTTAGTTAAAAAGTCACTATAAATTATCACATTACTCTATTTATTTTTTTACATATTTTTTTATAAAAAATTAAAAAATTATTAAAATTATTTATTCCCAAATAAGGCCTTAGCCTATTATAACTTCAATTATGGGACCTATGTAAAAATTCTCCAAGAAAAAAAATTTAAAAACAAAAAATAAAAATTGCGCAAAGAAATAAGCACTAATTATTTATGATTCTACCCTTACAACTCAACACTCATCCAAACTTTAAAAAATTCCATCACTAATTCTTTTTATCAATAATCATCCAGCACCAAGCAAGTTTTATCACTTGCAAGGGAAGCAGTGACAATGGTGATAGTGACGAGAATGGTTGGGAATTGTGATAAAAGAGTAGTGGCTAGTGGGAATGGATGAAAGGGTAGCAAAAGATATAGTATGAAAATAAAATAAAATAAAAAACATTAGGAGAGCTCTAAAATACACTCAAAATTTTTTATAAATAGGGTTAATGGGATGGACAGAAGTTTATGAATAATTGTTTGACATTTGACTAAAATATTTAAAAAATTATTACAAGTTGTTATATCATTCTTTCTTCTTTTTTTTTCTTTTTTTTTTCTTTTTTTGTAAAAAATTAAAATAATCACTTCCCAAACGAGATGGGTTAAGAAGTTTTTTGTGAGATTTAGCCTATTATAAGTTCAATTATGGGATCTACGTAAAAATTCTCCAAGAACAAAAATTTTAAAAACAAAAAATAGAAATTGCGCAAAGAAATAAGTACTAATTATATATGATTCTGCCATTATAACTCAACACTCATCCAAATTTTAAAAAATTCCATCACTAATTCCTTTATCAACAATTATCAAGCACCATGCAATAAGTGAAGCAGTGACGATAACAATAGCGATGATGGTTGGAGATTGTGGTAAGGGAGTAATGGGCAGTGGGAATGGATTAAGGGTAGCAAAAGATATAGTATGAAAATAAAATAAAATAAAATAAAATAAAAAAACATTATGAGAGCTTTAACGTACACCTCCTCACCTTCTCAATACACTCAAATTTTTTTAGAAATAGGTGTAGAAAGATATTTATGGGTTGTATTTTGAAATTTTCATACAATAGAGAGAAACATGTAGTAAAATGACATATATGTCTTTAAAAAAATGATTTATGTGACGGGCATATGTTATTTTTTATCAACAAATTTAATGTTAGATTTACAGAAAAATCAAATAGCAACTTGAGAATAAAATATACGAGTGTTGACTGTTATAATTTTAAGATGATGAATTAAAAATATTGTAGGATATGTAAAAAATACGTTTTGATTTTATCTTTCTTTTTACATTATTATTTTTTTAGTAGTAGTGTGTTGGGTTGTCACATGCGAATAAACCAACATAACGGCCCAAGTGGAAATGTCGTAGATGTCCCATAAACAAATCATTAATGATTTATTTATACTAAATTTTTCGGTCGGAGTTTCTCCGAATAAGATTCTTACCGGTAAAAAACTAAGAGGATTCAGTGAAAAATTTGTGTTTATAAATGTATTATTACTGTAAACAAATATAATAATAAAGAAAATATCATACAAATAAATTTTATAAATTTTTTAATTAAATGATGTATCATATAATAATGAAAATTTTGAATTTGAAACAAGATCTACTTTAATAATGTGATAAACATTGCTCTAGTGACTAAAAATTATAAATTTTGTTAATTTGTATAGTATTTCTTTATTGACAATAACATGATGAAATATTATACAAATTAACAAATTTTATAAAAAAAAATTACTGAATTGTCAATAATATTAAAATTTAAAACATGACCCACTTCAATAGCATCACAAGTCTCTTATAGTTTTCACATAATTACACAAATTTTTATTTTCGTAAGACTAAAAAAATTAATCTATATTTATACAGTTATATAAAGCAAAGACTGGACTTTCTCTTTAAACATTTACTTCTATTCATGCCACATGGCGCGTGGATTTCTCTATTTAAAAAAAAGGTATATATAGAAGTGCACGGTCCAAACCAAGACCTTAGGTCTAAATAAGAAATTTCTTATCACTTAAGCAATGGACATATTTTGATATTAATTTATGGGTAAATTACACAGACACCCTTTAAGGTTCGGTCCAATTATATCCCACCCCCTGACATTTTGAAATTACATTCCCACCCATGTGGTTAATAATCTCATTTCACAAGGATAAGGGGTCACTGCTGTGCGTGAAGCACAGCAGCGACTGTGGTGCTCCCATTTGAGGTGTATTATGGTCTTATTTTTATGATTCAAACCGTCCATTTTGTAGGGTTTGTTGAGTACTTCATGCCTACCAAAAATCATATTAATCGGATATCAACAACTATATGATCGAATTGCATATTATTTATGTTATTTTTCAAAATAAAACTTATTATTTATTTTTTTGGTTATCGATCATATAGTTGTTGATATCCGATTAACATGATTTTTGGTAGGCATGAAGTATTCAACAAACCCTACAAAATGGACGGTTTGGATCATAAAAATAAGACCATAATACACCTCAAATGGAGGCACCACAGTCACTGCTATGCTTCACGCACAGCAATGACTCCTAATCCATTTCACAAACCTCCTTACTTATATAAAAGGTAACAACTCTTAGTAAAAAAATAGATAAAATTACATTAAAAAACAAAAAAAAAGTAAAGCAAAGCAAAAGAAAAAAAATAGAGGAAATAAAGTAAAGCAAGAAAAGAGAGGGTACATGAGTTTAATATGTTCATTCCGTTTAAATAATTATAATGATAGGAGGTTAGTATAATTTTTCAAACGTTAGGAGGTGATATGTATTAAATCCAAACCTCAAGAGATGTAAGTGTAATTTACCCTTAATTTATTTATCATTTATTTTTATTTTTACTTACTTTAATTGCACATGCATCACAAGAATAAATAAATAATATATATTAGTATAAAAAAGGATGACAATGTCATTTTTCCATCCATATAATTAACAAATTATTGATGAGAATGAGGCTAAATATTATATGAATTACAACCATAAGGTTGTGCTTAGATTATGAATTTAGATAGAAATTTGTTAAAAAAAGGTAAATATAAGAGAAGTGTGAACGAAATATAATTTTATTTTTTATTTTTTATATATATATTTCTTTTCAAATCTCTATCCAAATCTATTATGCAAACACACAGCATAAGAGAATATATAATTATTCTAAAATTATAAGACTTCTTATATATATTATTTAAATATTAAGAGGGGTAGTGCACTTTGTCTTAATTTTTTTTTCTTATTTTTTGTAAAAGTTATTAATTTTGTATAGTATTATTGTAGTGTAATAAATAACCAAGTTGGCCCCAAGTGGGAAATGCACTAGAGAATATACTATTATAGTGTAATAACTAATTCCCAATTTAATCTTTACTTTAAATTTATAATTCAAACACTTTAAGAAAATATATAATTATTCTAAAATTGTAATACTTACTGTATGTTCTTCAAACCTTAATAGTGATCAGTGTAATTTGAAAATTTATTATATAGTCTCCTAGTAGCTATGTGTCGTTGGTTATATAATGCTCTCGATCAATAGAAAGTTGCAACTTACACTAAGTGAGTCATCCATTATCTCTCAATTACCTAATAAAGATAAGTCACTATATTTTACATATATAATTTTTTACTAGTTATTAATTTAAATCACTACATAAATAATATAATGTTGCGGAAGTACCCAAGAATTAATTTAGTAATTTATCTTTTTGAAAACAAAATTTGCTAGTTATTAATTTTGTATAGTATTAACCTCAAGGTCGACCTTGTAGTTAAGGCTTGGAGGTTAAAGGTGTACACTCTTTAAAGTCTCAATTTTGAAATATCTTAAGTATAAATAATTTTTTAAGACCAGTCCATAATGAGTTATTTAACCTTTGTTTGGAAAGAACTTTTTTAGCCTAATTTTTTTAGTGATTTTTTTTTTTGGCTATTTTAACTTAGCTAAAAAAGTTTTTTTTGGAAAGAACTTTTGAAATTTTTTTTTTTGTTGTTGTAATTTTTTGTGATAGAAAATGTAAAATGATTATGGTTAACATTTTCTCTTATTAATTTTTTAACTTATTTTATTTTTTAATGGGTTAAATTAGTTCTAACTTATTTATCAAACGAGGCCTTAGAAAAAAACATGATGCTCTAAATAAGTATACTTTTTAACTTTTTACAGAACGATATGCAAAAAAATAAAGAGATGATGTGACTCAAAAAAATAAAAAAATAAAAAGTAAACTTATATAGTACACTCCTAAACAAAACCTAAATTAAGTTTTAATGGTAGTATTTTTTTTGACATGTGTTAAAATATCACATACTATTTTAACATATTATTTTATTTAAATCATAATTATTTTATTTAAATCATATCATCTTTTATTATATCACTTTAATCTCAACGCACATCTGACATTTTTTGATAAAAAAATTAGAATATATACTGACCTAACATTTCTAACAATCCCTCGTATTATTCCATATTATTGTAATGTAACCAAGTCGGGGGAAGTGGGAAATGCACTAGAAAAGTCACCCCCCAAAATTTCCATATTCCTCAATTCTTCGGATGGCCCACCAAAACCATTACCTACAAAGCTCTCTCTTTCCACGAACCTACGAAACCACGACGACGACTACGAGTTCCAGACTCGCTTTTTCCGAGTCACCCCACTCTCTCTCTCCACACGCACACTCCTCCTCCTCCGCCGCCGGCGATCTCAGAAGCGATCATCAGGTACTTTCTCTCTCTACCACACCCTTCTCTCTCTCTAAAAAAACCATTTACGGATCCAAAAATCCACGACCCTGATCCGTGAATTCGGATCTCCATAAGCGCCCCATGGCAAGAGCTGTCATACTCTTCCTAGGGTTTTTCCTCTTTCATTCGATTCAATTCTGTTCTTCAGATCCGACTTGTCCCAAGTCCAACACCACTTCTTTGCTCAATTTCCAATCTGAATTCATAATGCTTCAACACCAACTCAGAGGCCACTTTGAGTTGATTGATGATTGTTCTTTTAGGGTTTCCCAATTTGATATGCTTCAAGGCTCTGATGTGCACTTTTGGGGTGCGATCGGTGATGATTTCTCTAATTTAACTACTGGGTTTGTCATATCCGATATGAAACTTAACCAAACTTATAGAAATGATAGCTTTGTTGTCAATTTGATGAAGAATGTGAGTTGGGTTAATGTCACCGTCGTTGCTGTTTGGGACGTACCCACGGCATCGGACTTTGGACATGTTGTATTGAAAAATTTGAGAAATGGGTCGGAGAATTCTGCCCCGTCGCCTTCACCTTCACCAGGTGTTGGCGGAGACAATTCGAGTGTTTGGGTTGATGAGCAGCCCACAATGTTTGAGAATTGTAAGACTTTGTTACCAAATTATAGGATTAGGTGGACATTGAAGGTGGATGAGGGAATAATTGATATTGGCTTGGAGGCTGCTACTGGGTATCAGGATTACATGGCCTTTGGATGGGCAGTACCCAATTCATCACCCAAGTTTATGCTCGGTGCTGATGTGACGGTGACTGGGTTTAAGGAGGATGGTATGCCATTTGCTGATGATTTTTACATTACCAAGTATAGTGAATGCACTAGAGATGAGAATGGCAAAGTTCAGGGTGTGTGTCCCGACACATTGTATGAAGGGGGGTCAGATAGTGCTGATTCGGTAAACAACACGAGGTTGGTTTATGGGCATAGGAAAGATGGGGTGTCATTTATCCGGTATCAGAGGCCATTGAAGTCGGATGCTGATAAGAAGTATGATTTGTCGGTGAATCATGTGGATAACATGATTGTGATTTGGGCTATGGGTTTGATAAAGCTGCCTGATAGTATTTTTCCTTATTATCTTCCCAAAAATCATGGTGGGACTTATGGGCATTTGATGCTTAATGTTTCTGAGCGCGTGAATGATTGCTTGGGACCACTGGATGCTGAAGATAAGGAGGATCAAGATCTCGTCACTGCAGATGGAAATGCACCACTCGTTGTTACCACAGGCCCTGCTTTACATTATCCGAATCCCCCAAATCCTTTGAAAGTTATTTACATTAATAAGAAAGAGGCTCCTGTTTTGAGGGTAGAAAGGGGGGTTCGTGTGAAGTTCTCAATACAAGCTGGTCATGATGTTGCATTTTATGTTACTTCTGATCCGCTTGGTGGGAATGCAACTCTAAGAAATATGTCTGAAACTGTTTATGCTGGGGGGCCAAAAGCTGAAGGAGTCCAAGCTAGTCCTACAGAATTAGTTTGGGCACCAGACCGAAACACCCCAGATCAAGTTTACTATCAGTCAGTGTTTACACAGAAAATGGGTTGGAAAGTTCAAGTGGTTGATGGGGGTTTGTCAGATATGTATAACAACAGTGTTGTTTTAGATGATCAGCAAGTTACTTTATTTTGGACACTGTCAAAAAATTCTATATCTTTTGCAGCTCGGGGTGAGAAAAAAAGTCGTTATCTTGCAATAGCGTTTGGTAGTGGGATGATAAATAGCTTTGCTTATGTGGGTTGGGTTGATGATGAAGGCAAAGGGGGGGTTAATACCTATTGGATTGATGGAAAGGATGCCTCAAAAATACATCCAACAAATGAGAACTTGACATATGTAAGATGTAAATCAGAAAATGGCATGATCACTTTGGAGTTCACCCGTCCCTTGAATCCATCATGCACTGGGAGTGACAGGCCAGAGTGTAAGAATATTATTGATCCTACAACCCCTCTGAAAATGGTCTGGGCCATGGGTTCTCAATGGTCTGGAGACAATTTAAGTGACAGAAATATGCATTTTGTAACTAGCAGTAGGCCAGTTCGGGTCCTTCTTATGCGTGGTTCTGCAGAGGCAGAGGAGGATTTACGCCCTGTATTGGCTGTACATGGATTCATGATGTTTCTTGCTTGGGGAATTTTGCTTCCAGGTGGAATATTGGCAGCTAGGTACTTAAAACATGTTAAGGGTGATGGATGGTTCCAGCTTCATGTTTACTTGCAATATTCTGGATTAGCAATTGTCATGCTTGGCTTTCTTTTTGCCGTTGCCGAGCTTCAGGGTCTACATTTCGACTCAGTACATGTTAAGTTTGGAATGGCCGCTATTTGTTTGGCTTGTATACAACCAGTGAATGCATACATGAGACCTAAAAGGACAGCTCATGGGGAGCAGGCTTCCTCAAAAAGGCTTATTTGGGAGTATATTCATGTTATTGTTGGCAGATGTGCCATTGTTGTTGGGATCGCAGCTCTTATTAGTGGAATGAAGCATTTAGGTGATAGATATCGTGGCGAAAATGTTCATGGACTTGAATGGGCTTTGATAGCTTGGTTCTTGATTGGTGCTTTGACAGTAATGTATTTGGAATATCGGGAAAAAAAGCATAGGAGGGATAGAACTGCTGGAAGCAGCAATTGGGTGTTGGGTAATAGTGAGGATGAGGATATTGATCTCTTGAGCCCAAGTAGGGCATTTGCAGAAAAAGAATCATCTCAATCTGAAAGAATGGAAATTCAGCTAGAACCTCTTAGCAGATAAGGGATCTTTTGTTCAATTATTTTTTTTTAATATAGATTTGCTACTGCTCTTCAACAGTTTTGAATTTTTTTACTTACACAGAAGATAGCATAAGCTTTTTTATTTGCTTGTAAGGTTCCTGCCTTCTTGGATGTTACTGTTAGGGTTGAGTTTCACTTGCCAATCATTCTTATATTTCCCTCCAGCATTCATCCTGGAGATCAAATATCCTCTGATATGTATTTTGTATACTGGATACATTTATTTGCAAAATTAGAAACTCTCTCTCTCTCTCTCTCTCTCTATGTTATTTGGTAAGGTTTAATGCAATATCAAAAACATGCTGTCTTATGCAGTCAAAGCGGCTTCATTTTTTTTTTTTTTAAACTTTATACTTTCATAGTTAACTCTTCAATGCCTTTTTTCTTTTGGTTCCTCTACAATCAACTTTCTAATCTTGTATTGTTTTGGTATGTTCTTGCTAATACCAGCAATGTAGGACATGATTTTCAGTTGATTGAACATTATATTTCGTGAATAGTTGCTGTTCCATTAACTCATCTTTACTTGTTTATTCAAAAACATTTCTTTTTGTTAGTGATTACCTTACACAGGACACGCTTCCAAAATAGTATGGATTCACTCTGTTATGCTGAACTCTATTATATGGAAACTAGGTATATTCCCATTCATCAACAGAAAGTT
The DNA here is from genome assembly GCA_025200525.1 of Camellia lanceoleosa. Lineage (NCBI taxonomy): Eukaryota > Viridiplantae > Streptophyta > Magnoliopsida > Ericales > Theaceae > Camellia > Camellia lanceoleosa. The sequence continues at coordinate 110,524,267 of CM045769.1, forward strand.
TCATGAATACCACTTTTGCAAGTTGTTGAACCATTCTTGGTAGTCTTCATATTAGATAGTAGATATTTCCAGGCCTTGCTTCCTATATTTGGCTCCAAATTATCCATCTTCATATGACTTGTTTGCGATTTGATGAAAGAAAAGTTAATGTAGTGTAAGTGTAATCTCTTATCACTAGCACTTGATCTGTATTATTGTTCATCAGGAAAAACCGGACTTCTACTAGGCCTTAGAGAGATTCTAAAGTTTCTTTCATTATTTTACTTTTCAGCACAGTTGTGTAATATTTTCAGCACAACTAGCTCCTTGATGCATCAAGCAAAAAATGTGTTTATTTTATTAGTTGTTATAACAAGCTTATGATTAGCTGTAACAAAAATTTATTAGTTGCTATATGATCTCTTAAAGTGCTGCAAAAGGTTTGCTTGAATTCAAAAATGTACCAACAGTTTGGTACAATTTTGACATGTTTTATTGGGCTTTGTTTTTCCGTCCAGAGTCTTAACATCTGTAAAGGTTGCCTTTAAACAAATTTGGCAGAATTTAAATTGTTGATTTGCTACCTGTTCCTGTTGATTATAAACTTTGCATTTCATTTATTTGAGTGGTCTTTTAAACCCCTTTCCTTTTTGTTTGTGTAATGCAACTATATTTGATTTGTCAATGTTGTTGATATTGGAGATTAGTATATGTTTTGTGATTCCAATTTTTACTCAATCTTCAACACTCCCACCCCTCACAAACTCTATGGAGCGAAATAGGCTCTCAGATAAGTAACTTCATGTGGGAAACATACAAGAAAGGTTATATTTCTTGTTTTGCTCGTGGTTCATTGAGTCTATTTGATGCATTTTTTCTTATGCTGAAAGTCGATAGTCAAGCTGAAGCACCCTATCAACTTTCTTAACTTTCATAAAAGTAATTTTTGTTTTCTATTTCTTTCTATTTCACCTCCAAATTTACAACTTCTATGCAAGGTCGGGTGAACTCCATTTGGTCTTTGTTTTGCATGATTTTGTAATTCTCCCACATAATTCTTGAGAAAAAAAATTGAAAGTCATCTGTAATGCTCTGAAAATAATGGTGTGTGATGGTCCTAAAATCTCATTTTCTCATAAAACAAACAACAAATTAGCCCAAGGATAAATATTAGAGAAATAAAACTGAAAATAAAGATGGATCAGCTTAGGTTGCTGTGTTTTATTGTGGTCATTGTGGTTTCTAGTGTGGCACTTGTGTGTTCTTTGTATTGTGAGATTGCAATATCTTGAAAAAGGGTATTCTTCTCAACTCATCATCAAGGACAAAAAAAAGTAAAGGTCTTGAAGTGGATACCGATTCAAATCAGAACATTTTGAGATATATGACATGTTTTCATATATGGATCGACTCGAAATAGCTTTAATCCAAGATTGAATTCTTGTGCGGACTCTCGAAACTATGAATTCAAATGCCATGGCCGAAGATCTGGTCAGGAACCATGTTTCAACTGAGCTGAACAAGGAAATGCCTTTTCATTTAGATCTCAGTATGGATGATAATGATGTTTTCATGCCTCTCGGATAACTGTAGGTTGGGAGATAATTTTGTAAAAAGTGGTCCATCGTAATATAAGGGCCTGTCTGAAGCTATGTAAGAAAAAAATGATTATGGCCATCAACTTCTTTCTCATTGATCATAACTTCTACCAAAATTTGAAAGATGAGGGGAAATTTCGGTTATTACACTGGCTTAACTGGTCGGTTGTTGAGGTTAAGAAAAAAGGGCTGTCACAAACAAACATGCAAGTTGTTTTGGGTCTAATTTTTTTTTATTCTTCATTTTTTATAATAAATATAATTCCAAATTTCATATTCCATAAATAACTATAATAACTAGCTAATAAAAGTTATTTTTTAACACAGAAAGCATAGAATGCGAACCAAAAAAAATAAAAATAAATTAACTAATAAATAAAAAAGAACACAGTTGTCAATGCATTGCCATTCATGTTGTTTGATTAAAAGTTTATCACCACATCTCTACCAAACAATGGATGTTCATGGATCGGGGTTTCACCATTCATCTGAACTTAAGCATATTAGAAAAAATACATCTGCATCTGTCTAAGCGAACCATTGAAATAGTCCATTCTGTAGCCGATCGATTTTGGCCATTCAATTTTGAAGAGTCGAATGGATTCTTGTCTAGCCCTACTGCTAAACTGTTGTCGGCTGGTCGACAAAAGTGATTGATGGCAACAATGGTGGTTGGTAGCGGCAAATGTGATGGTGGTGATGATATGAAAAAATAATAGACTCACAGTATCATTTTTTTTGTCCAAGTTACTATTTGGACCTGTTTGTTTACTGTATATAAGGAGCAGATATAAGGGTAGGACTGGATATAATATGAGGTGGATCTCACAGGTTTTCTTGTCTCCCTATATCCCTGTGTTTAGTTGCTCTAGATATGAGAAGTCCGAATCGTATACGATGCAAAATGGGAGATATGCAATACCAACCCCTCATGGTATTGTATATTTTTCACCGTCGGATATAGGAAATCTTTTATCCAAACGTCAAAAATAATTACTCTCATTTTATCCCATCATATATCATATCTTAACTAAATATAATATAAGTAATTCCACATTGTATATAATCTATCTCATATCCTACAACATATTATATCTTATCTTTATCTTTAGGTATTACATATCCTGCTCAAACTCTTATATCCAATCTGGACAATCAAACGGGCCTTTGAGTCTTATCAATTTTCAATTTTGGCAACTCATTACCTATTTTTTTGGTGCTTCTAAATGCACCACAAAATATTGGTTTCATGTGTTTTTTTATTATTTAATACCACTCCACCCTTAAAGTAAATTACCAAAATAAACCTCATTTGAAACCCTAACCCTAACCCCTCTCAACTCTGACTACTACTTCCACTCTTCGCCGTCAGCACCAAAGCATTCTCTCCAGCCATTCGCTACATCTCACATTTCTTGATTCGCCTGACGCCGCTTCCTTTTCCTTTGCTATCGTCGCCATTACCTTCTTTCTATCATTGCTACCACATTTAAACAACCTGCTCCTCTCGTCGCCACCGCCGCTGCTACCACCATATGCTCTTCTCGTTGCTATCGCCGCTTCTAACTCCTTCCGTCACCGCTGTCTTTACTACCATATTCTCCTCCTATCGTCTCTTCTTCCACCTCTTCTCATTATCGCCCATACCTCCTTTGTTGCCATCGTAACCTCCCTCTCACTGTGAATCCCCAAGCCAACCCCCATCCTTTGTGAATTATCTTCTTCCTTTCCCTTAAACCCTAGATCCAGGGTTTTAGATCTGAAAATTTTAAAAACCCTAGATCTAGGGTTTAGGGAGGAGGAGAAGAAACAGAGGTGGCGGGGGTGACGATCTATAGTAACTTGCAAATCAGAAGGTAGAGGAGGGAGGAGAGATGATGACATTGCAGAGGTGGCGACGGTGAAAAGACGCAATGGAGGTTGCTACGGAAAAGTAAAGCAATGAAGGTGGAGATGGGTGGCAGAGGTGCTCTGGCAATGATGGCAATCCTAACAGTAGCTAGGTAAGATGGGTAAAGTTGAGGAAATTCTATTTCAACACACCACATTATCTTTGTGCATACAGTTAATTATTTTTATTACAAATTTTCCCTGAAATAAAATGATCAAAATAGACATCCATCTACACACTTAAACATCCAAAATAGAGATCTTTGTATACATTTTTTTCTTGTAAAAGCTCTCTGTGCACATCCACTGTCCATTTATTCACACTCATTCTCACACACTCCACTCTTTTTCACACTCTCCATTGCTACACTCTTCCTCCACTAATTCTCACATTTTATTGCATACCTTCTTCCTTTATTCTTTCTTACATACTCCATTGCCTACCTTCTTCCTCCATTTGCATCTTTTTAGGTTTTTTCATGCTCATACATAATAAAACCATATCAGCATATAGCAGGAACAAAATTACCACAGTGAGGCAGTGGTATTGGCTTCGCAAACTCCCAGTTCCGGTAATCTAAAGGGTTCAGAGACTGTGGACGAAACTATTGCGACTGACAAAACGGTTGATTTTGATTGAAAGGCAGCAGCAGTGGTGGTGGATAACTGAAATGTGGTGGTGGATGATTGAAAGTTGACAAAGGATTATGTAGCTTGCTTTTTGTGCTCCTTTCGGATACGATAGCCTTACAGTTTGGACTCCCGTGGTTTTGAATCTAATTTCACAAGTGTAACGTAAAATAGATAAACACAAATGAGTCCAAATCTGGCAATTCTTTTGGAAAATTGATTTTGAATAAAAAAATGCCAGAAATGGACTGCATTACTAGATTTTAGAGTCACTACCTAAATATTTTTGACAAATTTAGGAAACCCGTGACTCGTGCCAAAGGCCACTTATCCGTCATCACCAAAGTGTCTTGTCTCGGGAACTCAAGTATGAGAGGGGAAGGTCATGAATTGAGCACCTCACTCGCCCGATTAAAGATCGACCTCTACTAATCATGATGTGTTTTTTATGTACAGTATATGCTCTTGTTCCGACTATCAGGCTATCTTTACTATGTAATGCACATAAGTGTAGACTAATTTGCAAAAGTTAGAACACTTTGATTTATGTTTGTTTTGAAAAGAGTTTTGAATACATGTCAGTTAAAAAAAGTGAACTTGTATATGCATTAGTTAAAACATCCCAATTCAAGCAATTAGCCTTCAAACATAGGCTTCAGACAGGTATATCACTTAAGCACTTAGCCTCATGGATATGCTAGATATGGCAACAATGACACGCATGCGATATGTTAAAGCAATAAATGCTCACCTAGTACTCCAAGACAAGCCAACGAAGATAAAAATAATTAAAAGAGATGCATGCTCCTAACAATGCAAATGACTAATACAACGCATGTAAATATGTAACTACTAGGCTCAGCTACTACCATGGCATATGGATTAATTTGATAGGATGCAGTTTAAGCACGTATTCAAATGAAGAATGCGAAATAATCACAATTTTAGAATGATGAACTAAGCGTAATGCATGCAAGATGAATAGATACAAGTCATGGGAAATGCTAATTAAAACATGATGTTCTATACTATCCATTATAAGCGAGTAAGTAAAAAGGAGAAAGAAATAGGGGTTGGAAGACATACATATTATTACAATTTTGCCTTCGCGGAGGGTCCGAATAAATGTCTTAGCTAATTTCCGAATTAACTAACCATTACAATACCAAAATGAATTAACTACACTAGCTAGTTATTACAAATTATTACAAGTTCGCTACTTTGGGCCCCGAGAAACGAGGGATGGTTCATGCATGAATGCGAATTTCCACCCAAAAATGCCTCTGTTCTGCTGCTAGAATGGTTCTGTTGTGCAGTCAAAAAATTGAACTATTTTTACCCCAGCCTCTGCTCTGTTTTGCCATAAAAATGGCGCTGCTGGCCTAAAATGAGGTGGCCTGCCAGCCACTAGTTTTGGGTTCTCCCCTGCTGCAATAGAAAAGAAACAAAGCACAAACGAAGTATTTTTAGGGGATTTTGTCCACTCTACTTCTCCTTATCATCAAACAGATTAAAAGAGTGATAGGCTTGATTTGAAAACCATTAATTGACGCAAACTCGTTGCGTAATGGTTTATGAATAAAGGGACAAAATCTCGATAAATGACAATGAAATACCTACAAACCTCCTCCATATCATGGAATTGATCAAGGGAAGTGGTAGACCTTGAATCTTGAACCATTTTCATCACTAAAAAGTATAAAACGACTCAAGACTCAACGGGTTCAATTAATGTCCGATTGAACCCCAAACTTGATTTTATTCTTTTGTTCCATTTTAGTTCAATTTTATTGCCTCTTTTGATTACCTTCCATTCCTTAGTCATTTTAGTCCAAAAATGATAGTTAAGTCCACTAAATGGAGAGAAGTGTCAAACAAGAAGTTGTTTTAGGCATGAAAGAGAGGTAATGTCCTGGTAATGGACATCCGAAGAAATTAAACCATTTAACATTAAAGGGTCTCTTCCTCAAGCTTAAACAAAACTTGGTTGAAAACAACTCTCAAAGAAATAAAAAGCCAAGAAATGAGGGAGGTTGCAGAGGTGATTACATGTGAACACAAGTATGAAAAGCATGAAATAAAAGCTATCAACTCAAATAGATTGGTGGCTAAGGCCTAAACCACCAAACATATGAGGACAACTACACTACAAGCATGATATACAAAGCCTAAATGAAATAAACAACTTGAAATAGTCCTAAAATAGATAAAAATAGTACTGGAAATAACATGGAAAAGCTTGAAAAAGTTAGCTAAAACAATGGAGAAATTGAGCTAGTAAACAAGCATAAGGAGGAGTGGCTAACCCCTCCATTTTTGGGACCTCAAAATAATATTTTTAGCCTCTGAAAACCTCTGAAAATCAGTGGTAAAAAGTTGAGGAAAAGATGGGAAACACAAGGGGAAAAGCTTGGGAAACAAGGTTCAAAGAAGGGTGATTAACCCGTCTACCTTTTATAACTTTAAACCACAAGTTTCAGCCCATAAAAATAGTTGAAAAACAGTAAATAAAGATAGGAAAGAAGTGGTGTAAAGAGCTAGGAGTTATACCTCTTGAAGAAGAGTAACACTTTGAGTTTCAAACCAACAAATTCCTACCCTCAAGAGCTGAAATTCGAGCTCAATAATCTTATTAGCAAAGAGCCCTAAAAATTTGGTTTAGGGAGTCTAGGTAAGGAGTATATAGGTTGCAAGGTAGATAGAGAGAAATATTTTTCAAGAATTTTTCTTTACAAATTTTTCTAACCTAAATTCTAGAGAGGTGGTCAAGTATATATAGAAAAATATCTTACTATCTCAGAAATATCAGTATAGAGACAGCGGGTGCAGTGCATGCACCTGTGGGGATAGCTGGCAGCAAAATATCTGTTCTACTGAAACAACTAGCCGGCCAGCCACTCATTTCTGGCCAGCCGGCCACTAGTTGGCCTGCAGGACTCTGAGTGGTCAGGCTTAGAAAAATACTATTTTGGCCCAAAAGTGGTGCAAGGATTGTAAGCTTCTGAGAATCATAACCGAGGCTTCCTATTAAGGAAATCGAGAGTTTGTCCAACGTACAAATTCATCATTGGGTGAGCAATTGAAGGCGCACAAGTCTTAAGGGCGGTCAAAAATGGGGTGTTTATAATTGCCCCTCTTTGACAAAGCTTGAAGTCATGAAATAACGTGAGTGAATGTCAAAGCCCAAAGTCAACCCATTTGACAAGGCCGTAAGGCTTGGGCAAAAAGTCAAGACATAAAATTAAATTAGTTAAACTCGATAGTTGCCTACGTATCCCTTTGTAAGGAATCAAACCAATGTAGTTTAAGGGTAGAATGCGAAATGATACGTATGATGCGATGCAACAGTTGAGAATACAAACGAGCATACCACTCGAAAATGAGATGCAATGTAATACAACATATGAAATCAATAAACGAGAGAACTACGCTTCCATGTACCAGAAACAATCCAAATTGCACTTCCGCGCAAAAAGATTAACAAGAGACAAACCAAACTACACTTCTGCATAGAAAGGAGATAAGAACAACCAAACTACACCACCACATAGAGAAATGATCATAACTACACTTCTGTGTAGAGAGGATAATAGGAAACAACCAAACTACACTACCGTGTAGAGAGGTGATCCTAACTACACTTCCACGTAGAGAGAATAACAGGAAACAACCAAGCTACACTACCGCATAGAGAGGTGATCCTAATTACATTTCTGCATAGAAAAGATAACAGGAAACAATCAAGCTACACTTCCACGTAGAAAGAATACAAGAAATAACCAAACTACACTACCGCGTAGAGAGGTTAAAAAACAAACCAAGCCACACTTCTGCACAGCAAGGTACAAGAATGAACCAAGCTACACTTTCGCATAGTGAGGAACAAGAACAACCAAGCTACACTACCACATAGCGAGATTAAAGAACGAACCAATCCACACTTCCGCGTAACGAGGTTAAAGAACAAACCAAGCCACACTTCCGCGTAACGAGGTTAAAGAGAAAAAACCCAAATCACATTTACGTGACAATGCTGGATACAAAAACTAAAAAGCACGACGTACATGAATGCAACACAACGCGACACAATGCTATATAATTGATATGAATGCAATGCTAGCATGCTCTATGCAACAAAATAGATAATAGAAGTTGCAATGCATGTTCTATGCAAATACGAAATTAAAAAGATAAGCAGAAAACGGTGTCTGAAGGCACCTTGAAACAACCTCCGTTTTACCGCTCGATGTCTCCTCAAAATGCTCAAAAGGATACAACTTGCTCATATTTGAAATTGGGACATATTCATGCCTTAAAAGCAACGAGAACTGGAATGGTGCAACCGGAATACAACCTCGGGATCTTCGGAATCCGCACCAATTTCAATATCTCAATTCTTTTTCCCCAGATGAAAACAGGATCTTCCAAACACTATTTGGACAAGAGAGCAACAAAAATCAGCTCGGGACCACAAAAGGGACCGGTCGACCACAAAAAGGGTACGACCGACCAACAGGTGGACAGTAGGCCACCTGTGGCCACTTCGAGGGCAGTTTGGGGTTTTTGCCTTGGGTCTTCATTAAAACAACACCCAAGCTTCATTTGCACACACACACACACAAGATCAAAAATCCCCTCCCTCTCTCTCTCTAGGTGTTTTCTCTCTCTAGATTTGCGCTTTATACACATTTTCCAATGGCCCACGCTAATTTTATTCGTAAAACACCTTTAGCCCTCTACATTTAAAACTGATTAGATTTTATTTTCGTTGATTTTTTTGGGTTTTCATCACTTTAGGCTTACATCCCTCAGGTTTTTCTTGGGTTTCACGCTTTTCCCCGGGTTTTGACTTTTTTCCCATTTTCTCTTTTCTAAGGTTGACTCTTTAAGGTTTTCCCTATTTTTCCCTCACTTTCTTTATTTTTCACCCACCTTTCCACACATTTTCTAGATGTCAGATGATATCCTACATGATGGCACTCCTCTTAAGGTGTCCATATTTCCACCTACTGTTGAGGTCGAGAAGCCGATAGTTAATGAGGTTGGTGGGGCGACAGAGGACATTGCCACTGATTTTGAGGTAGAGGAGGTCTTTCCTCCAGGGCCTGAGCCAAAGGCACTGCCATTGAGGTTGAAGCCATTCAATTTGGCCATTTACCATCTACGCAAGAATGCAATGGCGCCCAAAGGCATGCTACGATTCGAGGACTTGAGGATGTTTTGTTGAGGGAGCAAGCCTCCTACCTTTCTCACAGCACTATGGAGGTATAAACTTTGCTTTCATGCACTTTACCTTGTTTCTTTATTTCATTACGGCCTTTCCTTACTGTATTGCCATCTAATTCACTCTTTCCCTGCCACATGGTGACTCTTGCTCCTGGAGAGGATATGGGGTGGTGACAGCCAGAGATTAGGACCAGGAGCTCCTTGCTCGGGTCCACGAGCTAGTTGACGAGGCGAGCTTCGACTTATTCTACACCTGGCTCTCATGACACTTGGCGGGCCTTACTCAGAGCATTGGTGGAGAGGCAGTGAGACACCACCAACTCCTTCCCCTTCTCTTCCATCGAGGAGATGACAATGACCCCCTACGATTTTTCGATGATCACTGGTTTGAGAGCGGAGGGTGATCTGATCCCTTTTGACATAGATATGGGCCGATGGGAGATGGTATGGATGTATTTGCGCGGGGCACGCCCTCTGCTAGATAGGCTGGCGATAGTGTGATACAACTGGTTTTACGAGCGCTTTCACGGGAGCCAGTTGAAGACACGAGATGAGATTGAACAGTACACACTGGGCTTTCTGATATATCTTCTCAGTACCACCTTGTTTGTGAACAGGTGGAATACCGTAGGGCTATATCTGTTGAGTGCCCTCGTGACATTACCTCGCGTGTGATTCTACAACTGGGGTGGCACTGGTCTTGCCACCCTCTATAGATACATGAGCTCCAGTTCCCGTATAAAGGGGAACAAGGTCGGAGGCTATTGGCGAGCCTAGGAGGTATGCACTGTACTTCTAATTTCTATTTGTTTCTTATGCTTTCTACTTTGCACTTTCTGTTTCTATATTTGCCCATGTATTGTGCTTTCTGCTTTGCACATTCTGTCTTCATCACTGGTCACACACTATGCCATCTACTTTGCACTTTCTATTTAATATCTGTTCGCACATATTGATTCACAACTTATCTATGCCTTACAGCTTTGGGTCTATGCTTATTTCCCGGCCCTCGCCCCAGTGCTAGTGGATGAGATAGCACCGACCGTGCCCTATTCGTGGCAGTATGATGGTAGGTGCCGCCGCAGGCGCCACGACAACATGACATTCACTTACTATCACCGATACTTCGACACGGTAGTGGCTCGCGAGGTAATCCGAAACTCATAGTCATTGCTACTTTATTTCCATTGTTACTGTTCTGATCTATACCCTGACAACTGATAGCAATGAACAACTTGTAAATTCTTCATTTGCAGATCGCATGGCAGCCGTGGGCGATGATACTGGCTAGAGTACGGGACTAGTACACTGGATTTTAGGCTACCTCCTGGTATCGAATCCTGTTAAAGGGCCCATTCTATCGAGCTTGATTTTTGGGTGAGCGGTTTGTACGCCAGACTATAGGCCTAACTACACCGGTTATTCTTACTCTGCCTCTGGCATCCATGTAAACAACTGATAGCCTCCCATTTGACGCTATCGTTCAGGATATGGCAAGGATGGACGTTGACTTCTTCAGAAGAGATGAAAATTACACGACCTTCATCCAGATCCATCTCATGCTGCCTCTGACCAGAGTTCGTGCAGGCGACACAACAGGCACCCCCTTGGTTGGAGAGGCTGCTCATGAGGCCGTTGGAGAGCCTCTCCTACTATGCATGCAGCCGGTTGGTCGGCGATTCCTATCGTGATTCCCTGTTGGCGACCGAGTGAGAAGGCCTATCAGATCCCGATAGAGCCACCGAAGGTGGAGCACGGGTATGTCAGAGCTTCGAGCGCACCGCAAGTATGGACCTCGCTTTATGGCTGGTATCTTGCATTTCCCTTTTCAGATACTAATTGTTCAACTCTACTGGTAGGCACCTATGGAGTATACGGATGGTCTCCTTCAGCTGGTTGCCTCTCTGGTTCACATGGTGCAGAGAAGAGAGATGCTGCTTGCTCTTCATAGTATCCAAGTATCCTTTCTTTTTCTCATGCATTTTATTGCTTACTCATACTGTTGCGCCCCACACTGCACCGACATGTCATACTCCCACTGATATACGATACTCATACTATATGCGATCCTCACACTGATACACTGTATACTGACATGCATTATGATATTGCCTTACCTTGCACTAATAAACTACACTGACACACTGCACTTATGCTGAATCTATCTTCTGTATCATACTCGTACTATATCTGATATTCTGATGCTTGTTTTTTAGATCCCACCTAAATCAATGGCACCAGCGGTACCTGCACCAGCAGCAGCGGCAACACCGGCGACACCTCCTCTAACAGCAGGAAGGAGAGGTAGACAGGTCCCAGCACGCAGCTAAGATGAGTGTTGAGGTCGGGACAGAGGTAGGGGTGCTCAAGGCTGGAGCAGTAAGTCCTAGACAGAGGAGACCTCCTCATCTTCCGAGCCAGTTTTGAGTGGAGATGATGTTGAGAGTAGCGGCACTGAGGAGGCAGTGAGCTGACACTCTGAGCCATTTGAGAGAGAGAGCGATGATGCTGGCTCGAGGTCAGAGAGCGACGAGGGTGCCGAGACTGGCTCTGAGGCAGGGAGTGGAGACGGCGATGTTAGCTTTGAGTCCGCTTCTTCTGATGACAGCGGTGCTGATGGAGACAGTGCCCCTGAGTTCCCTCTAAGGAAGAGGACGAAGAGAGCCTCTCGAGCTTGATACGTCAGGCGTAGATTTTTGTACTCTTTTGCTTATTTTCTTTTGTTTCGGTAGCTTAGCACTTGTATAGCTTCAGATAGGTCTGTTGCCTTTGTTTTTGAAGCACTTGTATTCTCTGTTTTTGTAAAAACTATTATCAGGGTAAAATCCTGCAGTTTTATAAAAAGAGCATTGTTTTACATCATGTGCATGGCACCACACTTGCATAGAATGAAAATAGACTGGCATTTGAAACTAAAAACACTTGCACTGGAATAATGTTCTTAACCGGGTATTGAGCCGACCAACGACTAAAATACAAAATACAACTCAATAATCAGAAAACAAAGTAAAAACAACCTAAACACAACTATTTCCATTTGCTAAAAACAAAAAACTCAAAACAAGACCTTAAAGCACAAAGACCGGAACATAACCAGACTACCGAACTGCTGGGCCAACAAAAGGGGATGGTCGGCTACTAAAAGGGACGGTCGGCCAGGAGGTGGCCAGTCGGCCAAGTGTGGTGGCTCATCAGCTGGCATCTACTCACACAACCTTTTCCTCTACAAAAGGTTTTCTTTTGCTATTTCTTCAATAGAACCTCATTTTTGCTGTTGTTTCCTCTGAAAATGGAGATATTTCTTGCCGAGAAGCTCAAAGATTGGATAGCCACTTTGGATGGCACGGAAAAAGTAAAATTTTGAGGTTTCGGCATAAATGCGCTTTTTTCATTGAGCCGTATTTCGTTTTGTTTTTCGTTCCTCCATGCCGTAGTTTGATGTTGGGACCCAAGTACACATGCATTTTGCTTCAGAGCACAGGAAATATGTCCAACTCTTGAAGAGTTTCGAGCATTGATGGAATCCCAACGCGATGAGGAGATCCTGCCTCAACCTCACTTTAGCCATGCCTAGGCTTTGGGACAGATGTGTGGGCTCACTTTGCACAAAGCCCGATCTTTAGCTCATAATGGGGAGCTAGATATTCCCAACTTGATTCATCGGTTCTCTAACATCGGGAATAGAGGCGACCTTCTTTGGCAAGGTTATCGGCAACATGCCCTTTGTTTATATATGCTTGCGTAGTTTCTTTTTGCCCCTATTTGCGGCAGAGCCAACATTAGGTTGATTGAGGTGGCCCAATGCCTGAAAAAGGGTAAGAATTGCATTGGTTTGGCACTAGCTGAGACCCTAATGGGTTTAGACACTTTTCATCGATGAGAAACCACTTGGTTCGCGAGGAGCCCACTATTTCTTCAGGTATTGTTTCCCGCCCTTTCTTATTTATGATTCTCACATCACTTGGCATTCATGTTCTATTTTCTCTTAAAGCCCATTTCTTTACTTTTCTTTCAACGTACGTCTTTTTATTTTTTAATCTCTCTTATTTTTCATCCCTTCCTAGGTGTGGCTAATGGATAAGCTGAAAGTGGTAGACCCTTGCCTCGAGTATTCAACTCGAGCCTACTTCTTCTGCCAGCGGCTAGTGGACTTTCCTTTAGAGGGATAGTAGCGTGACTAGATGTGCAGTAGATCTGCAGTCGACATAGCTTGGCGTTGCCCCTAGCTTAACTTGACTAAGATAAGCTACAGCATGTCTTGACGGCTAGGTATACAGTTGATTGGCCTCACGCACTACGTGTTTTATTTTCCATTTTAGCTCAAATGCCAGTTTGGACATAATCAGACCTGTCCAGAGGAGAGGGTGGAATACCTGGCTCCATTTTCCATTCGTGCTTCAAACCTGACTTGGTACCTCACTGCTTGGAGGATGAGAGAGCTTCTAGCTCCTGCGGTTAGTTTTAGTTACGCCCTTTTCGGCGAGTGCTTGGCTTGGCTTGAAGACGAGGCACAGCTTAGGCCGACTTTGGCTGTAGAGACTTCCGTGAGCATGAGCAGAGATGCAGGATCACTTGACTTATCTATGCCGCTAGTTTATTGCTTTGAGTTTTCTTTTCAAGTTTTATGATGTAAAAACAACTTTGACTTAAATCAAAGAGTTGGAGAATGTATTTGTGTTGAAATTAATGGAATTAAAGTTGTGAGCACTAAAAATTTTCCTTTTGATCCCAAAATGGTCTTAGTTGTAAAAGGTAAAATTTTGAGAAAAATCAATTCATTAAAACTTTTCAAAACAATTTTCGAAAATGATCACCACCTGACACACATGGAATCAATCCTCGAGATGTATAACCCCGAATCAGAAGATCATAACACCGTCTACCACTACATTCACCGTCACTGCTTTTCATTCCAACTAACCCTTTTGCTAAAATGGATATAATCACAACCAAGTTGACAGATGGTGGACAAAGATGGCTTGGTCAGACAGAAGGATAGGACAGTTGAATTGGAGATGGTTACGGCCGAACTTCAGGATGAAGTTGCCTACATATCCCAAAAATGAGAATTAGGCCTTACGTAGTTTGGTTCTAGTTCACTCGAGTATTAACTCTCTCCTTTTGCGCTCTAACTTTTGCCAAAGTCGCCATTTAGGGCTTTTAACCTTGCGAGCTCAGATTTTCTTTATGTCTAATTTTTCATACTCTAACTTTTTCCTAGATCGCCCTTTCAGGTTTTCACCTAGTGAGTCTATCAGGGATAATATTTCTTCAACTTGTCCATATTGATCGGCTATGAAAACTCCAAGCCATCTAAGTCCATAAGGATAATCCTTCCTTTGGATCAGATAGATTTGATGATGTAAGGACCAGTCCAATTAGGTTTGAACATGCTCCTAGGATCATGGATAGGAGCTCGGTTGTCTTTCAGCACCATATCTCCTTCCTTAAGATTTCTAGACTTGACTTTCTTGTTAAAATCCCTAGCAATTCTGCGTTGGTAGCCTTGGATATGATACATTGCCCTTAATCTCCTCTTATCAAACAACATCAATTCTTCGAACCTGCTCTGCTGCCAATCCACCTTCGCTAGCTGACACTCTACCATAATTCTCAGCGACGGTACCTCGATCTCAATCGGCAGAACAGCTTCCACCCCATATACTAACGAATAGGGGGTTGCCCCTGTAGATGTTCGAATTGACGTTTTGTAGCCCCAAAGAGCAAAGGGTAGATTATCCAGCCAGTCTTGGTAGGTTTCCACCATCTTCCAGACGATGTTCTTGATGTTTTTGTTAGCGACCTCAACAGTTCCATTGGGCTGTGGTCTATATGTTGATGACTTGTAAAAAGCCACATTGTATTTCCCAAGCAGATCTACCACCCCTTTCTTGAAGTGTAAGTCGTTATCTGATATGATCTCGTTCAGAACCTCATACCGGTAGATGATGTTGTTTCTGATAAACTTGGCCACATGCGATGCTTTCAACACAACATAAGACAGAGCTTCCACCCACTTCGTAAAATAGTCAATCGCCACCAAGATGAACTTATGTCCATTTGACTCCTTTGGCGAGACAACACCAATAATGTTGATTCTCCAGATTGAGAACGGCCATAGCGAAGTCATGTTGTAAAGCTTTGATGGTGGGATGTTCATATGATTGGCATGGATTTGACATCGTGACATCATCGTACAAAACCAATACAATCTTCCTCCATAGTTGACCAATAATAGCCTTATCTGAGGATCTTCCAGGCTAGCATCACACCATTCATGTATGCTCCACACTTTCTCTGGTGGACGGCCTCTATGAGACGCTTCGATTCTTCTTCTCCAACACAGAGCTTGTGCATTCCTAGAAGACCTTGCTTATACAGCTTGTTTCCATAGATGATAAATTGGACGGCCAGACGATGTATTCCCTGTTTATCCTTAGCATTTGTCCTTGGTGGATACGTATCATTTTCTAGAAAATTCCAAATATCATAATACCAGGGGTTTTTGTCTTGAACCTCATCTATTGCGGCGACGGTCTCATAAGCTGGTGTGTATTTCTTTCAATGATAATCAGACGCATCTTGACTCCAAGCGGGATGTCTACCATGGAAGATAGAGTTGCCAACGCATCAACGAACCGGTTGTTCTTCCTTAGTAGATGTATGAACATCAGTTTTTCAAACCTTGAAATCAGAATATCCAAGGTCTAATGATAAACTTTCATTTTCTCTTTTTTGACCTTCTAGTCTCCGTTTGCTTAAGAAACAACCAAGTTCGAGTCTCCGATGACATCCAACCTTATTGCCTCTAGTTCTAGGGTAGCTTCTAAACCAACAATACACACCTCATATTCTGCTTCGTTGTTAGACACTTTGAACTGAAATTTGAAGGCTAAGGGTATCTGAGAATCATTGGGTGCTATCAACAACACACTTATCCCATAACCATACTAATTGGACGCTTTGTCAAAGTACATCGTCCATGTTTCCTCTTCTACCTGCAGAATTTCTTCATCTAGGAATAAATACTCCACTGCCTCATCCCTTTCTACTGGGTGGTCTCCCAAAAATTCTGCAACGGCCCTACCTTTGACCGATTTGTGCGTGACATACTTGAGATCAAATTCAGAGAGGATAAGCAACCAACGAGCTAGCCTACCGGTAACTGCGGGTTTCTCGAAAAGATATTTGATAGGATCTAATCTCGAAACCAGGATTACAGAGTGATCTAACAAATAATGCCTCAACTTTCTAGTAGCCCATACCAAGGCTAAGCAAGCTTTCTCAAACGGAGTGTAGCGGGTCTCATGGTCCAACATCTTCTTGGTTAAATAGTAGATGGCCTTCTCCACTTCATCTTTATATTCTTGAGCTAGAATGCACCCTATGGTCGAATCTATTACCGACAAATATAGAATCAAAGGCTTCCCCGGCTCTAGCAGCGACAACACAAGCGGATTCTAGAGGTACTGCTTGACCTGCTCAAAAGCAAACTAACATCGATCATCCCATCGGAACTTCTTCCTTTTCTTCAAGAGACTAAATAGTCATTCACAAGTCAAGGTTAATTTGGAGATAAACCGTCTTATAAATTGCACTTTGCCCAGAAAGTCACGCACCTTATTTTCAGTCCTTGGTGGTGGCATTTCTAAAATGGCCTTGATTTTGGAAGGATCTACTTTAATTCCCCTCTGTGTGATCAGAAATCCCAGCATTTTTCATGCCATCACGCTAAAAGTGCATTTCGGTGGGTTTAACCTCAAATCTGTATTCCCTAATCCGTTGAAAGAATTTTTCCAGTGTAGTGTAATGGCCTTCTTGCTCTTTGGTTTTGACAATCATATCGTCCACATACACCTCAACTTCTTTATGGATCATGTCATGCAAAATGGTGGTCGTAACCTTCTAATATGTAGCCCCAGCATTTTTCAACCCAAAAACCATGACTTGGTAGCAGTAAGTATCCCATGGTGTGGTGAATGCGATTTTTTCTCTGTCCTCCGGTGCCATTAGAATCTGATTATACCCGAAAAATCCATCCATGAATGATAGCAATGCATGGCCTGCGGTGAAGTCTACCAGCTCATCAATGTGCGGCAATTGAAAGTTGTCCTTCGGACTAGCTTTGTTCAAGTCTTGAAAGTCGACACAAACCCAAATTCTGCCATCTTTTTTTAGAACTAGGACAATATTGGCCAACCAAGTTGGATACTTGGACACTAACAAGAATCCTGCATTGGTTTACTTGGTGACCTCTTGATTTTCAATGCCCAATCCAGACAGATTCTGCACAATTTTTGTTTGACTGGTAGGGCCTTAGGGTCAAGAGGGATTCAGTGTTGTACAATCTCAGGGTCGATTCCAGTTATGTCTTCATAGGACTACGAGAAAACATCTTTGAAATCTTTTAATAAAGCGATAAAACACTCGCATTCCTCCGAAGACAAGATGGACTCGATCTGGACCAAGTGTGAATCCTTCTCAGTACCCACATTAATGGCAATGATTTCATCAATACAGGGCTTAGCATGTCTCTCCTTCTCTTGATTAATTAAGTTTTTCAAAGCCAATGAAATTTCTTCCTCTTCGTTTTCATTAAAATTCTGAAAATCTTGGTCAATATCATAAATCAGCAGCACAGAGTAGTACACAGAATCTGTAGTGTTTTCATTCATAAGTTCCGGCTCTTGGGTTACAACAGACTCAAAAGAGGACGAAAAAGAGGACCTCAACAGGACCTTGGCATCTGGGTTACCACCCTCAGAAATACCAGACTTAGACTCCCCAGACTGACTTGAATCTGATTCCAACTCCACAGACTTAGTGGAATTAGATTCTGGCTGATCACCCATTTCAAAATTGGAAAAAAAAGCCTTTCTCTAGTTGCCAAGTAAGACATGGTGCCCTCGATGCATCCAGAATACCACTGGTGGGATCCACACCCGATTCCTCTCCGATCATAAAGGCAGTAATGTTATCCCCCAAGCTCTCTGTGTCGATCGCGGGATCTGTCAAGAAATCAGCCAATTTTGCCCCTATGTCAACCTTACTGTTGTTTAAGTCATCTTCTTTGCTCCACCCAGTGTTGATGCTTGGTTCAGCCTTTTTTTCATCACTGTCTTGTAACTGATGGTCAAAGAAGATCTCAAACCCAGGGACACACTTCTTCAAGGAATTTATCCAAGGCTCAAGAAAGTCACAAAAGGGGAAATCCTCTCATTCTCTAACAAACTGCCCATTCAGCGTTCCCTAGATTAACTTGTGGACGAGCTCATAATGCTTCCCAGCTCTCTTGGCCTTGGCTCTATCCCTCATTTCTTCCATCTTCCTTATCTAGTCCTCTTTTGTGGGCACGCAGCCCAACCCAAAGGCATGCGGGTTGTGTGGCACCTCTGCTAATGCTACAACACATTTCCGCCTGTTCCTTCTAAGCCCCATTCTTGGAACATGCCGCAGCTTGTTTATGAAATAGATAGATTGGGCACTGACGTACATGCCTTCGTCCATGGCTAGTATTGTCTGCATCTGCCAAAGTGAATCCATCTTCATCGCCATGATTGATCTCTAGCAGTGGTGTAGTTACCTTTGGAGGTGGATGTATGAATGATTTCCTAAAAACTGTTATTATTCCTCTACCATGAGGATACTTTAGCATTCGATGGAAGGTGGAGGATACAGCCTTCACGTGATGTAACCAAGGCTTCCCTAACAGCAGGTTAAAGGTAGCTGGCACATCCAGTACGTAGAACTTGATCTCTTGCTCGGATGGGCCCACTTGGACTCACACTTTCACTGTCCCTATGACCTCTCTACTTGTATTGTCATACGCCTGTATCACTTGGGGCCATAGGGATAAAGTCTGCTAGTTTGAGGCCTATCACATAGGCAGTGCAGGAGGAACATACATTAATAGCAGAACCAGTGTCTACCAACTCCACTAGCACCCATTTCTCTTTATATTCCACAGATATGTATAATGGTTTGTTGTGAGCCGACCCTTCTGGTGGCAGCTCTTTGCCAGAAAAAGTGAGCATTGGCTTGGTTCCACTTGGAAAGACTAGGCCCATAAATTGCTCGGGCATTGTATCAATGTATAATTTAGCTTTGTCCATTGCCAACAATACTGCCTGACGGTGCACCCGTGAAGCCATAGGGAGTCCTGCTTCAAAACTAGTTCTTCTTCCAGCTACTTCTCCTTCTCTTTCTCGACTTCCCGGTCCTTTCCTGATGGCTCTGCTTGATCTAGGTGTGGAGGTTTAAAATACCATCTACTTCTTGTGAGATGGTCTATCTCCTCATAATACCATGTATTATCCAAGATGCAGTCCTCCCAATCTTCTTTAGTATGGGCCAAATACAGATCACTATCGTCTCACCATTTGCCATTAACTACCGATAAATAGTTGTTCGACTCTACCTGAATCATCTTTACAGTATAAATGTCCCCCTTAAGGCGACATGCTATTACGGTTTTCTAACTATTTTCAACTTTTTCTCTCTCAAAATATCTCAGTGCAGCTTCCTGTTTAGTATTTATAGTCTTCACAACACCCACTTCTTGGGTCGATTTTTCCACGCATGTACCCTCTGGTAGTTTTCCTTTTTCATCAGCCTTTCCTATTACCATAGCTATTTCACTTTCTTTCCCTCTAGTTTAATCCCACTCTCTTCTTCCTTGTCCGACTCATCACTTAGCCACCCGACATTATCAATCGATCCGATCAAGTCAAACCACTCGATCTGTACATCTCCTTGATCATGCTCATCGAAGAATTGCAGGTTGTCTAGATCTTCTTCAAGATTTGCAAGGTCATCCAACCCCTGGTTCAAGCCATCCTCCCTGACCACACTAATGTCTACTAAGGTTGGTACCACTACTTCAGGCCTAGTTTGAATGGTTAGCACGATATAGCAACTCGGGTTATATGCCTTTTCAAATAAGTCCCCAGGACACTCCGACGACAAACTAGTACCTCTCTCCGTGGTTGACATTTGTTCCACTGCAAGTGTTGACGCCCCTAATCTGTGAGGCTCAGGTTGTAAGTTAGATGCGTCCATCATGCACAAGTCTGTGTCCTCAGGAATGAACAACATCAGTTTCGATAGGTGGGAGGGAGTAATATAGATGTTGGGGTCATAGGAGGCAGACAGTATATGGATAAAGTAAAGATTTCGAGGTAGAGGGACTTGGTTATGGACAGGAAGCGGGTTGGTAGCTACATTTGGTTTCTGGGATAGAGTGATGACTTTATTGTTGATGAGATCTTGAATCTCATGACGCAAGCGGAAGCATCGGTCAATTTCATGACCGTGCTACTGGTGGAATGCACAGTATTTTGTAGGGTCGTGCTTGGGTAGAAGAGGGTCAAGAAGTGGGCGAGGTTCTAAGGATTTTAGGTGCCATTTCTTGATCAGCACCTGTATGGCTTTGGATAGGGTCATGTATAGTGGGTGGTAAGTTCTACCCGCAAGTCGGGTAAGGTTGGGTAGTGTTTGTGGTCCCATGTTGGTGAAGGGGTCGGCAATTTTTGTTGAGGTGACAACACTTACGTCGAACGGCCTCGTAGTTGTGCTACCATTGGCCGCAATGGAACTACGAACAAACGGCCTCTTAGCCGGCTCCTTATCATTAGTAATAATCCCCTATTTCATGGCATCTTCAATTTTCACCCCCATTTCATAAAACTCTTTGAAGGTAAATAGGGGGAGAATAATCATTTTCTACAGCAACTTGCCATGCAGGTGCCGAACAACCATTCTGATATGGTCCTTTTCTGAAGGTCGAGTGGTCATCATGGACACTTTAG
The DNA here is from genome assembly GCA_025200525.1 of Camellia lanceoleosa. Lineage (NCBI taxonomy): Eukaryota > Viridiplantae > Streptophyta > Magnoliopsida > Ericales > Theaceae > Camellia > Camellia lanceoleosa. Next base: position 110,545,397 of record CM045769.1, read on the forward strand.
CCCTCTATCTTGTCACAAACTTGGAGAAACCTTTCTTTGGCTCTTAACGCGTAGCCTCAAGGTCATAGGTCGTGACCTCAATTTGCGTATTGTAAGAATACTAAGCAATAAAGGACTCGGCTAATTCCTTCCAGTTTTGCTTTGTAGAATCTTCCAACTTAGCATACCAGATGGTCGTTATACCTAACATAGTGCGCCCAAAGAGAGATAGCTTTTGCAATCTAGTCAAACCGATCGGTCGCAAGATATCTGAAAACAGCCGTAAGTGAACCATCAGGTCCCCGGAATGATCAAAGCGATCAATGTGCGGCATCTTAAACTGCTTGGGTAAGGTAACCATAGATTCGATGTACCCATCTTCTATGTCAGGAATATAGTTAACGCTTTGCGCTTTTTTGAACAACTTTTCCAGTTTGTTGATTTTGAATACAGTCAGGTCAACCTCAAATTCGAATGTGCCTCGGTTTAATAGACCGAGGCTCTAGAAGCTTGTGCTGGGATAGGTTTTGCTTGGACTGGGAAAATCGGAACACCTTCGGTTTGTAGATCTTGAGTAGCAGTAGTATTAACAGTGGCATCGGGCACAAGAATAGCCGCGGCGGGTACATGTGATGTAGAGGCAACAGTCGGTTGCAGTTGCGGTTGCGGTTGTTATAGCCTAGTTATAACCTCGGCCTGATGGGCCACATCATGTTGTAGTGTCTCAACTGTTTGTTACAGATGTAGTATTAATTCCTCCATATTTGCTGGGGAATACTGTGCCATTAGAATAGGTATCTTGAGTTGGACTAGAAGTAGATGACTGTTCTTGACCTAGACTGAATATAAATGAGTAGAGAGGTGATTGTTGTAAGAACGACATTGGTAAACCTTGCCTGGCCCTCATTCTCCTTGTAACCGGTGACAATGAGGCAAACACAGGTCATCCCCGAACATGATCTCCAACCTTGCAAAGTCTTCCGACGCGGGTCCAGAGTACTTGGGGGATATCAGAACCTTCTGAAGCTATGGTTTAAACTACCTAGCAAAAAGAAATAAAGAAAGAGAACAGTAATTAGAAACCGTACAACACCTCAGTTAAGATGTTATCAACACAAATATGATCAAAAGTGCAAGACTGTACTCCACACTAAATTCTGCCCCCCCAAACTCTACCACTGATATGAACATTCCTATACAGTTTCACTGTAAAGCACATACCAGTTAAAAGAGAACCAAAACACCTCTATGAGGGAGTAGGGTTACCCTGTCATAGTTTTTGTCATAAACTAGGATTCACTACTTCAATCAAGTGGTTTCACATAATCCTACATATGGGTGAGTATCATGTCCTAGTTTTGGAACAGTCACTATGGCTTTACTATATGCAGCTAGGCCAATTGGTCAAAAGGGTACCTCAGCAAGACTACCTAATATACCTCTCAGCCTTTTGGCAAGTCTTTTGGGTAAGCCTCCGAAAAACCGTCCAAGAATAGCAGATGAAAAACACTGTGATTTAAACTGCCAATGCAAATGCAATGCAAAGAACATATATTTGTAAATAAAATTTCACATCATGAAGTTTGAGTCAAGTTCTCTAAATCCCCAATAGAGTCGCCACAAACTATAGCTTGTTTTTCGAGCCCTTTCGGATATGATAGCCTTACAATTAGGACTCCCGTGGTTCTAAATCTGATTCCACAAGTGCAATGTGAAATAAATAAACACAAATGAGTCTAAATCCAACAATTCTTTTGGAAAATCAATTTTGAATAAAAAATGCCAGAAATTGACTGCATTGCCAGATTTCAGAGTCGCCACCTAAATATTTTTAGAAAATTTAAAAAACCAGTGACTCGTGCCGAAGACCACTTATCCGTCATCACCAAAGTGTCTCGGCTCGGGAACTTAGGTATAAGAGGGAAAGGTCATGAATTGAGCACCTCATTCACCCGATCAAAGATCGGCCTCTACCAATCATAATGTGTTTTTTATATACAGTATATGCTCTTGTTTTGATTATTTGGCTATCTTTACTATGTGATGAATACAAGTATAGACTAATTTGCAAAAGTTGAAACACTTTGATTTATGTTTGTTTTGAAAAGAGTTTTGAATACGCGTCACTTAAAAAAAGTAAACTTGTATTTACATTAGTCAAAACATCCCAATTTAAGCAATTAGCCTTCATCCACAGGCATTCAGACAGATATATCACTTAAGCACTTAGCCTCATGGATATGCTAGATATGGCAACAATGACACGCATGCAATATGCTAAAGTAATAAATGCTCACCTAGTACTCCAAGGCAAGCCAAAGGAGATAAAAATAATTAAAAGAGATTAATGCTCCTAACAATGCAAATGACTAATACAACACATGCAAAGATTCAACTACTAGGCTCAGCTACTACCATGGCATATGGATTAATTTGATAGGATGCAGTTTAATCGCATATTCAAATGAAGAATGTGAAATAACCACAATTTTAGAATGATACGCCGAGCCTAATACATGTGAGATGAATGGATGCAAGCCATAGGAAATGCTAATTAAAACATGATACTCTATACTATCCATTATAAGCGAGTAAGTAAAAGGGAGAAAGAAATGGGGATATGAAGACATACACATTATTACAATTTTGCCCTCGCGCAGGAGGGTCCAAATAAATGTCCTAGCTAATTACCGAATTAACTAACTATTACAATACCACAATGAATTAACTACACTAGCTAATTATTACAAATTATTACAAGTTCGCTACTTTAAGTACAACATGCTACTATAAAACATAATTTAAACAGGCCCCGAGAAGCAAGGGATGGTTTATGCATGAATGCGAATATCCACTCGAAAATGCCTCTGTTCTGCTGCTAGAATGGTTCTGTTGTACAGTCAGCAAATTAAACTATTTTTACCCCAGCCTCTGCTCTGTTCTGCCATGAAAATGGAACAGCTGGCCTAAAATGAAGTGGCTGGCCGATCAGTAAAAGTGGTCGGCTGTATAGAGAGGTGACTGGCCGGCCACTAGTTTTGGGTTCTCCCCTGCTGCAATAGAAAAGAAACATAGCACAAATAGAGTATTTTTAGGGGATGTTTGTCCGTTCTACCTCTCCTTATCATCAAACAGATCAAATGAGGCATAGGCTTGATTTGCAAACCATCAATCAACACAAACTCGTTGCATGATGGTTTATGAATCAAGGGACGAAATCTCAGTAAATGACAATGAAAGACCTACAAACCTCCTTTCTATCATGGAATTGATCAAGGAAAGTGGTACACCTTGAATCTTGAACCATTTTCATCACTAAAAAGTATGAAATGGCTCAAGACTCAACAGAATCAACTAACGTCCAATTGAACCCCAAACTTGATTTTATTCTCTTGTTCCATTTTAGCCCAATTTTATTGCCTCTTTTGATTACCTTCCATTCCTTAGTCATTTTAGACCAAAAATAATAGTTAAGTCCACTAAATGGAGAGAAGTGTCAAACAAGAAGTTTTTTTGGGCATGAAAGAGAGGTAATGCCCTGGTAATGAACCTCCGAAGAGATTAAACCTTTTAGCATTGAAAGGTCTCTTCCTCAAGCTTAAACAACACTTGGTTGAAACAACTCTCAAAGAAATAAAAATCCAAGAAAGAAGGGAGGTTGTAGAGGTGATTATATGTGAACACAAGTATGAAATAAATGACCACCCTTCTAGAATTTAGGTTAAAAAAATTTGACACAAGTAATCACATGTGAACACAAAGAAGGGAGGTTGTAAAGGTGATTACATGTGAACACAAGTATAGAAAAATATGTTACTATCTCGGAAATATCAGTATAGAGACAGCTGGTGCAATGCATGCACCTGTAGGGACAGTAGGCAGCAAAATATCTATTCTACCGGAACAACTGGCCGGCCAGCCACTAGTTGGCCTGCAGGCCTCTGAGTGGTCAAGCTTGGAAAAATACTGTTTTGATCCAAAAGTGGTGCAAGGTTTGTAGGCTTCTGAGACTCAAAATCGGGGCTTCTTGCTAAGGAAATTGAATGTTTGTCCAATGTACAAATTCATCATTGGGTGACCAATCGAAGGCGCCCAAGTCTTAAGGGCGGTCAAAAATGGGGTGTCTACAAATTGAAAGGCGGTGGAGGATTGAAATATGGTCTAGGATTGAAATGAGGCCGAGATTGAGGCCAAATAACGAAATTTGGTCCCTCCATGGGCCAAAACCCTCAATTGGCGTCACTAACAAACTGGAAGTGAGAGTCTCCGGTAACGAATTGACCTCTGCCATCGCAGCCAGTGGAGAGGTGGTCGGAGAAGTCTTTATGCCATTGATTCTGAGTAATTCTATACTATAACGAGTGAACACGAATGAAATGAGTGTTTATGCTTATAGATACAACTATATATGTATGTGAGGAGTGAAGAAGAAGAAGCTTACGGGGCGGGGAGAAGATGAAGGCTATAGGCTACTGGAGAATACCTGTTGGAAATTGAGAGGTTGGACGATGATGGAGAGACTAAACCGTGCACAGTGGAGAATGGGATGTGCAAGTTGAAGAGAGGGCTATTTTGGGAATTTGTGTGGGCCAATATGAGGGTGTGCACATATTTTTTATTAAATGGGTATATTTGGAATGTAGGGTGTGTGAATTGAGATAAATACCTAAGAATCAAATTACTAAGTATGTGGAGTGAGAAAAGATGTGCACAAAGACAATGTGGTGTGTGGAAATAAAATTTCCCATAAAGTTGGGATTAAATGGGGTATTGAACAAAAAAAGAAAAAAAATCAAATTTTCAATTGGTGTGTGCTAAGAAATAGGGTGCTCAACCAAAATTATTAGGGTTCATTTAAAGCAACGCCTATGTTTTTTTTATAAGAGTGCTGTTAAATGCCCCTACCTATTTACTTTGGACCCCTCACTTCTTTGAACCCCTACTCACATGACTGAAACCCTCTAATCTTTTCTTTGAACACCTACCTTAATACCAAATATACCCTTGTATTTGGACCCCTAACTCTTCTTTTCCATTCCACTAGCGATAGCGCCGCTCCGACAATCCCACTTCTGGTGACCCCCACATCTTTCCTCCTTTCTCTTTCTCTTCTTTCCTCTTTTTCTTCTTCTTCTTCTTCTTCTTCTTCTTCTTCTTCTTCCCTCTCTCCTCTTTCATTTCTCTCCAGTCTACGCCCTTGTCACTTTGTACGCACCTATTGTGCAACCTCCTAACCTATTCCTACTCCCTTTCCACTCTAATCATTATCACCAATAACAATTCAGTCGACGTTTCATTAGAGATTGATGGTTCTAGCCTCACTGCCATGCCCAAAGCTCGAGTTTACTCTGACGTCAATGTTCTTCGTTCCATCGAGTATTGGGATTATCAATCACTCACTATTCAATGGTCGTAAATTCGAACCAAAAAACCTTAATCTTCTTATAGTTTGCCTTTTGTTTCTTCTTCTTCTGTTTTTTTATTAGGTTCTTTGTCACAACCCAAACCCGCCCCTATAGGTTAGTGTCGTAACTAGCTAGTAATCTGTGATTACCAAAGGCCTAACTGTACAAATCAAACAAACGGGGCTAGCGGAAGCTAATATAGAAGAAATAAACCGTCCAACGAGCTATGAAAACTTACATGAGGCAAGCTGACTTACTTTATATATATATATATGCAAATGAACATGAAATCATAACAAGTTTGTCCAAACCCAACAAAAAATGGAGTACATCTTCATTCTTAATACATATGTAAGCAACGTGAAACTGTGCACAACATAAGAGCGACTGTCCAAAAGGGTGATCATTAGGCCACCCAAACGCTTCAACAAATGGGAAACTCGCCGTGAGGCACAAAAGGTAGCTTCACCAAAACTGAGGCAAGATTGCCGCCACTAAGTCCACTCCTGCACTGAATCACCTACATACATATATCAAAACATGAGCTAGAGCCCAGTGAATAACAACTATGTAAAGGGGTTCTGAATGATATCCTTGATGTAAAGCAAATCAAATCATATACTTAACAGATACTTATCTCTTACAGGAAGCATAAAAGTTATACGTGGTACATCCCAAAGCAAACTAATATAGGCGGTCTAGAAAACCGAATGGGCGGTCATGAAAACCTGTAATTAGATATGATGGCCATCAATATAGTGAACAGGAGTTCTAGGAATTGGAATTGTCAGAGATCTTTGTAACCATGTAAACAAGTGATAAGGATGCCACGATACACAGTGTAAGAAAATAGGATCATCATTCATTAAACATAAAAAGAAGCACGTCAGAACAGGGAATAAGATAAGCAGAAAAGAGACACTTTAAGTTAGACATATCTTTACAACAGTGTTACTCACAGTTGGCTCCCTGGAACATGTGGCTGAGGCATGGCGTTTGTCCTACACAGGCATAAACAAGCATGGCACGTTTAATTCACGCGTAATTATTATTTATTTAGCTTAATTGTAATGTTTATAATGCCTATGAAATTCAATGAACGTCAAATACATATGAAAACCATATGAACAGAGGCCCGGAATGTGGAAAAATAATGAGATTGGATCTGTCAAATAGCCGCACGTGCGGAGTGCCTTGGCCGCACGTACGGGGCTCTTGCCGCACGTGCGCCAGATGGTGCAATTATTTCAACATGCAAGGTTCCTCTCCCTTATTTTCCGCACGTACGGGCCTCTCTGCCGCACATGCACCACTGCTTTCTGCACGTGTGGTACTCCCTGCTGCAAGTGCGGTTCTGGGTGTTCCAGAACCGAACTTTCTACTTTGTTTTGAGCTTCAACCTTTCTAAAAATCAAACCCAATTTTGAACAAATCAAGGCCTAAAACTTACAAAAACATGATGAAAACATAAAACTCTAAGTTAAAATCAAAGTTATAGCTTTCCATTCAATCCCAATTACCTAAACACAAAATCATAACTTGACTATGGAGGAGAACAAACAAGAGTTGTGGTTTAGGGGTCAAACTTCATAAAGATTCCTACACCAACATCAAACTCATGCGAAAACATTCAAGATCAAGTGAGAATTATGAGAGATGCTGTGTTGACAATGTTCTAGGCAAGGTTTATAACTTACACTACATACACTAACCAATTTCTAATTCAACATGTGAGAATTAACTTGATCTCATGGGTTTAGAGGAGAGTTCCTCACCTTCTAGGGTTGATCTAGTGAAATTGTTTTAATCTTTTTCTTCTTTCCTCTTCTCTTCTTTCCTTCTTCTTTTCTCTTCTTCTCTTTGTTCTCTAAAACTCTAGAATTCTCTCTTCTCTCTCAGGTTATCTCTCTCTCTCTTTCTCTCCTCATTTCTTTCATGAATTCAACATGTATAAAATATTTAATTTACTTTGGCTTAGAGAAAACCAATTTACAATCACTTCAATTAAATTATTTCTTACTATAACCTGAGTTAACTTAACCCTACTTTATCTAATTAAGGTGAATTAGGCTCTAACCACCTACTCCATTATTTAATTTTGTACCCTTACAATTTAACAAATCAGATAGATCTTTTCCATAAATTAACATATCTGTCAAAAAGAACATAATGCACATAACATGTGGTGCATATTTAGCATAGAGCTAAACATCAAATTCACATAGAAATACACAATGAAAGGAACCCACAGACTTAATAGTTAAACAGGGAGGCGGGTGTTACATTCTCTCCCCCTTAAGACGTTTGGTCCTCCAAACTCAATTACCTTCTTCCGTGAAGAGTGTAGGGTCTAATGGGAAAAGCTCAAGATATTTCTTCCACATATCTTCTTTTCTTTCCCAAGTTGCATACATGCCACTTTGGTTTTGCCAGTCTACCTTTACCAACAGAATTTCTTTATTTCTCAACTTCTTGATACGACGGTTAACAATCCGAATGGGCCATTCTTCATATGTATAGTCATCACTTACAAGTACCTGCGTAGGCTTAACAACTTGTTAAGGATCTAGAAGGGATTCTCTTAACATGGAAACATGGAACACATTATGCATGTGTTCCATACTCGAAGATAGGGATACCCAATACGCTATTGGATTCAATTTCTCAATAATGTCATATGGTCCGATGTATCGAGGTGCTAACTTATCCTTGGCTCCCAAATGAGTTTGTCCCTTCATTGGCGTAACCTTGATAAAGATATGATTGCCCACCTCATATTCGACCGACATTTTCTGCCATAGAGAGCTTCGTATGGTGCCATGCCAATACTTGAATGATAGCTGTTGTTGTATGCAAATTCAACTAAAGGCAAATGTGTCTCCTAATTCCCTTGAAAATCCAGTACACATATACATAACATATCTTCTAACGTCTGTATTGTCCTTTCTGATTGACCATCTATCTGTGGATGATAGGCACTTCTCGTTCTCAATTCAGTTCCTAATGCCCTTTGTAGACTCTGCCAAAATCTCGAAGTAAACTTCGGATCCCTATCAGACACGATTGACACAGGCACTCCATGCAACATCATAATTTCATTCATATACAATGTAGCCAATTTATCCACGTTACAAGTCATTTTGATAGGTAAGAAATGAACAGATTTTGTTAATTGGTCAACAATTACCCAAATAGAATCCATACCTCTACCGGAGTGAGGCAATCCAACGAAAAACTCCATTGTAATATGTTCTCATTTCCACTCTGGTATTAATAATGGTTGAAGTGATCCCGCAGGTTGTTGATGTTCGGCTTTAACTTCCTGGCATTATAAACATTTGGACACAAAATTCGCAATTTCTCTTTTCATTCCCGGCCACCAGAAATTTCTCTTTAAGTCTTGATACATTTTTGTATTTCTCAGATGGATGGAGAACTTCGAATTGTGAGCTTCTTGCAGAAGTTGCCTTTTCAAATCATTATCATTTGATACACACAACCTTCCTTGAAATTTGAGTATATCATTCTCAAAACTAAAACCTAGCCTAGGTTTAGAATCCCGTTCATCCACTATTTTCTTTAGGAACTCATCTTGCAATTGTTTTTCTTTGATCTCTTCAAGGATTGCCGATTCATGTAGCAATGTTTTCTGTCCGGTGAGTAAGCAAGCTAAGGTTCCCATTGATTTTCGACTGAGAGCATCAACCACCGTGTTAGTTTTTCCAGGATGGTACAAAATTTATAGATCATAATCTTTAATTAACTCCAACCATCTACGTTGTTTCATGTTCAACTCCTTCTGGGTAAAGAAGTATTTAAGACTTTTGTGATCCGTGTACACTTTATATGTTGCATCATATAGATAATGGTGCCAAATCTTTAATGCAAAAATCACTGTAGCCAGTTCCAAATCATAAGTTGGGTAACTCTTTTCGTGTAGTCTTAACTGACGGGAAGCATATGCAAGTACCTTTCCATTCTGCATCAATATGCACCCCAACCCTTTATAAGAGGCATCACTGTAAATGGTAAAGCCATCCGTGTGTAGACACGCCCGTGGGCTTCACTTCTACAGTTCGGACTCCCTTTTTGTTTGTTGTTTGTTGCGGTTCGTAATTTGAACCAAAGAGTCCAACTCTGGCAAATCGTTTGAGAAAACAGATTTTGTTTTGAAAAGTAGTGCCAAACATGGACTGCTTTGCCAGATATAGAGTCGCCACCTAAATATTTTAAAATGGGAAATTTAGAAACCACGACTCGGTCTTCAAGGCCACGTGTCCGTCATCACCAAAGTGGTCTTGGCTCGGGAGCTTGGGTACGATCAGGGAAGGTCAGCTATGAGCACCCCCTTTCGCCCGGTCCGAAGACCGGCCTCTACTAACCGTGATATCCGATTTTGAAAACATTACATGCTCTTGTTCCAGTTATTAGCCTAGAATTACTATGTTATGCGCACAGCAAACAAGTATAGACTAGATTGCCTAATTTGGAAACAAACATTGCATATCCGTTTGTTTTGAAAGCGTTTCGGATTTTGCTACTCACAAGTAGGCTAAAACACGAATTTCAACGAGTTTTTCCAACTCAAGCAATCCAACCTCCACCCACAGGCATTCAAACAGTTTATCTCATATAAGCATTTAGCCACATGGTAAGCCTACTGTCATGTTAATATTCACACGCATGCGATATGCTAAAACATAAATACTTACATCGTACTCCGTGCCAAAACAATAAACTAGTTAGCAAAATATGCATGACCTAGCTCATATTAAGATGACTAATGCAACGCATACAGAGTGCAATTAGACAGGCTCAGCTATCCTAAACATGGCATGTGAAATGCACGAGTAATACGTATTCAAGTTAGATTTGAAATACAATGCAGTTTGTATGATGTACCGAGCCCGATGCATGTCAACAAATGCATGGATGCACGCATACATTGCATAAGGTATGCTAATTTTAAATATGCCCTAGTCTACCATCATAAGCAGGTAAATAAAAGGGAAGAAAGAAATGGGGGTTGGAAGACATACACACACTCACCCACACTTATTACAAATTTGCTCTCACTCGGAGAGACTGAAAGAATATACAAACCGAATAAATAATACTAAATTACTTATTACAAAACTTCTAATCTGATTAAATTAAATGCAAAGATCAGATGGCCGCAGCCCCGCCTTGGAATGCGTGTGATGATGCATGCTCGAGTCCGTCTCGCCCGGAAAACCCGTACCATGCCACTACTGCCTCTGTTTACACTGCCCTGCCTCTCCAAAGACTGCCAAAGTCCTGGGACATGTTCCTTGTATACTGTAAAGTACCATCGCCTGAGGAAAATGGCCACCGGCCCTGGTAAAAGTCCACCGGCTGCGGATGAAGCTATCGGCCATTCATCAATGGCCGGTCGGCACTAAATGTTGCCGGTCGGCAAAAACTTCCTGCAGAAAACAGTTTTGACAGCAACAGAGGACAGGTAGTGCATGGCATAGAATTTCAAGCACATGTGTGCACCAACACATCCCTTATCATGTTTGTGACTCAAAGGGACATGGTTCTCGATTCTCGGACCACCAATCGCAAGATTTCAATGCGTGATGGCCCAAGAAACCAAGTATGCATTTTGATTTCAAATGAGATGCACATCAAACAAACAAGTGAAACCCAACCTCTATCATACTCAATTCAAGAGGCAAGGTATGTATGCTCATTGCAATGCAACCTAGGCATGTTAACTAAGTATGCAACATGGGCATGCAAGCAAGTAATGCACAATGCATGTTAGGCACACAACCTAAGCGAGCAAGCATGCAAGATATGGAATAACAATGGGAGTAACAAGCATACAAGATGTGATCTAAGCATACAAGTATGCAAGGCATGCATCATGTTAAGCAACCTAAACATACAACAACACACAAGTATGCAACAACACACAAGGTAAGCATGCATCAACATGCAAAGGATGGTCTTACACTAACTTGGACAGCTCTCTACTAGGTCCAAAATAGTGGCCATAATGATGCAAGTGAGGCAACAAAATACATGGAATGCATGCACAATGCATTAACCAAGCTTAAGGCACAAAAATGCAACTCTACCAAAGCATGGCAAGGGATACAAGATGGCATATAAGCATGTGAATTTCAGTATCAAAATATGATGCTAAACAGCCCCGAAACATGGAGATATGACACCCGATGCATGAGATGAACCCCGAAATGCAAAACTAGGCACATGGAACGACTTACAGCTATACAAAGCATGCATTATTAGACTATGAAGCATGAAGAAAGAATCTTGGTAGTCCCAAAACATGGACTTTTCCAGTTCTAAGTATGGCTAAAAAGTGCTAAAAAGATGGACTAAATTAGCATGCGAATTTGACTAGCTAACATGGTTTACATGGAAAGTGTATGATGCACATGGAATCTGACCAAACCATAAAAAATCAGTGAATAAACCATGCCAAAACATGCTCAAATAACCACTGAAATGAAGCCAACACATGCAAAAATGATGAGCTCCTTTAGAGGGCTATACAAGAGGTTATTAAGCACATACATGATGGACATTCAACAAGGCCAAACCAGCTCTGGAAATGGCCTATAGGGGTCCTAAAACCCACTGAAAAATGACTGATCTGATCCCAAGAGGTGTGCAAATATAGGCTCCTTTGTAAGGCCAAAAATACAAGCAAACAAGACAACAAGGAGAGGGGATGGCCCTCTCCTTCTTAGGACCTCAAAAAAACACCCCCACCACTGAAATCCCTCAAGATTTCAGTGGTGGCAGGCCCAATACAAGGTGGTCCCGAAGCTTACAAAAAATGCACAAATAAGAGGCCAAACAAGGCCTAAGAGGGGGTAAACGACCCCAAACACAAAAGTGTCCTTAATGAAGTATCTTAAACACAAAAAAAAAGAACTTTTTTATGTTATACACAAAGCTCAAAACCACAAGCAAGATGGGATAAAATCTGATGCAAAAACGGGAAATAAAAGAGGGTTAGATGCTCACCCTTGTAGACCAACGTGGACAGCAGCCTTTGGTCCCAAAAATCAGTTTCTTAGCCTCTGAAAATGGCCTCCAAGAAGCTTAGATGGATGATGGAGAGGTGTGGTTGAGAGGTGGTGTGCAAAGGGGCCAAGAACTATGGACTTTGGAGCTTGGAATGTAGAGATATGGAGGGAAGTGTATGCTTTTTTGCCTTAGACAAATTTCTTGGAACCTCTTGAATGGAAGGAGAGGCTTTCTACTTATAGAGAAGATGGAGGTTTGAAGCTTCTAAGAGAAGCTAAGCAAAAAAAGGTCAAGGGGGTCAAGCTTCTCTTAGAAGCTTGGAGCAAAAGGGCCAAGGAGGCCAAGCTTCTTGGAGAAGCTAGACAAAAGAGCCAAGCTTCTTGGAGAAGCTAGGCAAAAAGGTTCAAGAGGTGCAAGCTTCTCTTGGAAGCTAGAAAGGTGCAAGCTTCTCCAAGAAGCTAACAAGGTTCAAGCTTCTTAGAGAAGCTAAAAAGGTCAAGCTTCTTAGAGAAGCTAAAAAGGTTCAAGCTTCTTAGAGAAGCTAAAAAGGGTCAAGCTTCTTGGAGAAACTAGAACCAAGGTTCAAAAGGTTCAAGCTTCCTCAAGAAGCTAGAACCAAGGGTTCAAAAGGTTCAAGCTTCTTGGAGAAGCTAAACCAAGAGTTCAAAAGGTTCAAGCTTCCTCAAGAAGCTAGAACCAAGGGTTCAAAAGGGTCAAACTTCCTCAAGAAGATAAAACAGGGGGTTCAAAAGGTTCAAACTCCCCTTAAGAAGAGGTCTCGGCCAACCAAATAGGTCATCGGCACAATAAAGTGCCGGTTGGCTAAACATAATGTCGACCGGCCATTATTTTTAAGAAACAATGGCCGGTGGCAAACATGTGTAGCCGGTGATGATAGGGGAGGGCCGATGAGGTGTGAGGATGGCCAACAAGCCATTCCCTGCCCTTCAAGGCAAAAACACAGGTGTTTGGTGCCAAAACCAAACACGAAACAGTCGAGTCAAGAGGTCCTGAGGCGAGGCGCGCTGCCAAGGACTCCGGGAACTCGAGACGAACACAAACATGGATAATCACAGAGTGTTCAAACGGTGACGTCCAAGTCTTGAGGACAGTCAAAAATGGGGTGTCTACAGTTGCCTCTCTTTGACAGAACTCGGAAGTCATAACAATGACGGGAGTGAATGTCAAAGCCAGAGACGACCCATTTTTGACAAGGCCGAAGACTTGGACAAACATGCAAGACAAACAAGGTATGCGCCCGAAGGCAGGGGCGAAATGCAACTGAAAATGCAAGAAGCCGAGCATAACTTATGATCATGCAAAGAAAGCTGTAACGAAGCACACATGCAACAGTTTTAAGCTAGCATACGCCAAACTACACTACAATGCAGAAAGGATGTAAGAGAATTATGCAATTCTCACAAACATGTGTGTTAGATACACAAGAGCGAACAAAGCGTGATAGATACACTAAGTGGACAAACATGTGTGATGGATACACAAAAGTGAAGAGAGTGTGATGGATACACTATATGAATAAAGTGTGGTTGATACACTAAGTGAAGCAAAGTGTGACAAACACACAAAGCAAAACGAGTGTGATGGATACACTAAGCAAATATGTGATAGATATACTAAGCAAATGTGTGTGGTGGATACACAAAGGGGGCATGTGATAGATACAAAAAGTGAACGTGTGTGGTAGATACACAAAGTGAAGCGAGTGTAATGGATACACTATATGAAGCAAAACGTGATGGATACACAAGGTGAGCGCAGTGTGATGGATACACAAGATGAGCATAGTGTGATTGATACACAAAGTAAAAGTGTGTAATGGATACACTGTATGAAGCAAAGTGTGATGGATACACAAGATGAATGAAGTGAGCAAAGCGTGATGGATACACAAAAGGCAAACACAAAGTGTGATAGATGCACTAAGTGAACAAGTGTGATGGATACACAATAGGTGAATACGAAGTGTGATCGATGCACTTAGTGAACAAAGTATGATTGATATACTAAATGTGAACACAAAGTGTGATAGATGCACTTAGTGAACAAAGTATGATGGATATACTAAAAGTGAACACGAAGTGTGATAGATGCACTAAGCGAACAAAGTATGATTGATATACTAAAAGTGAACACGAAGTGTGATAGATGCACTTAGTGAACAGGAGTATGATTGATATACTAAAGGTGAACACGAAGTGTGATAGATGCTCTTAGTGAACAAGTATGATAGATATACTAAGGGTGAACACGAAGTGTGATAGATGCACTTAGTGAACAGGAGTATGATTGATATACTAAAGGTGAACACGAAGTGTGATAGATGCACTTAGTGAACAAGTATGATAGATATACTAAGGGTGAACACGAAGTGTGATAGATGCACTTAGTGAACAAGTATGATAGATATACTAAGGGTGAACACGAAGTGTGATAGATGCACTCAGTGAACAAGTATGATTGATATACTAAATGGTGAACACGAAGTGTGATAGATGCACTCAGTGAACAAGTATGATTGATATACTAAAGGTGAACACAAAGTGTGATAGATGCACTTAGTGAACAAGTATGATTGATATACTAAAGATAATGAAGTGTGATAGATACACTAAAGTAAATGAAGTGTGTGATGGATACACTAAAGTAAATAAAATGTGTGATGGATACACAAAATGAGAACGTGTGTGATAGATACAGAAAGATGAATATGTGCGTGATAGATACACAAAATGAGGATGTGTGTGATAGATACACAAAAGTGAGAATGTGTGTGATAGATACGCAAAATGAATGAAACGTAATTGATGTACTAAGTGAATGGAGTGTGATTGATACACTAAATGAATGAAGTGTGATAGATACAGAAAGATGAGAAGGTGTGTGATAGATACACAAGAGTGAATATGTGCGTGGTAGATACACAAAAATGAGAACGTGTGTAATAGATACACAAAATGAAGAGAGTGTGATTGATACACTAAATAAACATGTGACAGATACATGAGGCAAACAGAGTGAATGAGGTGTGATGGATACACTAAAGTAAACATGTGATATGAAGAGAAGAATGGTGTGATAGATACACAAAGTGAATGAAGTGTGATTGATACACTAAGGCAAATAAAGTGTGTCAGATACACTGAGTGAATGAAGTGTGATTGATACACTATTCTGGCTTGAAGCAGACTTGATCTTGAGCTTGAGGTAGAGGTACACTCATACTTCGGAGCATTGGCAAGGCTTGAAGAGGTACACACGGGATGTAGTCTCGGAACTTACTGAAGTTGAAACGAACTCAGATACCCGACGTTTTCCTCTTTTGCTTTTGTTTTGCAGTCCGGAACCATTATAGCTTCAGATAGGTCCCGGTTCTACTGTTCTCACATGACCTGGGTTGAACCTTGCGGTTTTATGAAAGAATAAATATTGTTTTGCACAAATGTGGAGAATGGCACAACACTCTGAGCACAAGATGATTTTTTTGAAATTAACGGTGAGAATAAGTTCTCGACTGGGTATTGAGCCTACGACTGAACACATCACACCACGACTCAACAACGGAAAACAAAAAGGTAAACAACCTAAACACATCTATTGACACTCGAAACGACTCAGAACAAGAATCAAGACAGACAAAACAAAACACAAGACTCAAATGTGCACAGGGAGCCTGTTTCACCGGGTATTATTTCCCACCTTTTCTCATTTGTGATTCTCACATCACTCGGCCCTCAAGCTCTGTTTTTCTGAAAAAGCCATTTTCCTCACTTTTTCTCTCAGCGTACATCTCTCTATTCTTCAATTTCTCATTTTTCATCCCTCCCCAGAGTGGTTAGTGGATAGATAAGAAGTTGCGGGCTCTTGCCCCTAGCATTCTGCTAGATTCTTTTTCTTCTGCACACAGCAGTGAACTTTCCCACAGAGGGGTTGCGCCTGGCCGGGTGTGTAGCAAATCTGTAGTTGACATTGGTTGACGATGCTCTGCTAGGGAGTTTGGACGTGGTTAGATCTGTCCAGATGAGGAAGTGGAACATCCTGATCCATTCCAGTTCGTATTTCGCACTTGGCTTGATACCTCGTTGCTCGGAGGATGAGAGAGCTTTCTGCATTTTGTTGTTAGCTTCAGTTGTGCCCTTTCTAGCAAGTATACTGGCGACGAGGAAAAGACAGGAAGCCTGACTCAACTGTGCCCCTAGTTCATCATTTTGACCATTTTTTATTTTGCTTTCTACTAAAACAATTTTGACCAACATGAGAGTTAGATTAACATGCTTGTTCGATTTTCTGATTTAAAATCATGCAAGTCAAGCTATGAGCACTGAAAATTTTCCTTTTTTGGGTCCAAGAAAACGGTCCAGTTTTGGAAAAATGGAATAATTTTCTAGAAAATCACCAACCTCAAGAAAATTCCCAAAACTGTTTTTGCAAGCAGTCCTTTGCTCAACGTAGAACCCACTTTCGAGATGCGCAACCTCAGATTCGAAGGAAAATTGCCCCTTGCTTGAGGGGAGCTGCATGGCAACGGAAAGTTGCCCCTTGTTTGAAATGACACTGCGGCGTTTTGAATGGCAACGGAAAGTTGCCCCTTGTTTGGATGATGTCGCAGCACATTATAGTCAGTCCTCTGAGCGACGAACACAACCAGACTCTCGGATACAGAGAAGGCGAAGATGATCAAAACCATCACATGGACATAGTCGAATTTGAAGTGTTTGTGGCTGGACTTCAAAGTGAAGTTGCCTACGTATCCCAAACATGGGAATCAAGCCTTACGTAGTTCGGGGGAAGGTACACTCGGGTATTTAACCTCTCCTTTTTATGCTCTGACTTTTGCCAAAGCGCCTGTTGCAGGTTTTCAACCTTGCGAGCTTTGTTTTCTTTTTCTTTTCTCTCTTTTTTTTTGTCTTTTCATTCTTTTTTTTCTTCTCCTTTTTTACTTTTTTGTATTTTCGTATTTCTTTTTTGTATTTTGTATTTTTTTCTTTGCTCTAACTTTTGCCTGAGTCGCCCTTCCGGGTTTTCGGCCCAACGAGCCTCTCAAAGGGTAAAAGTGTAACAAGTCCATGCCAAATGGTTTTGAGATTGAAGCCCTCTGTATCCAAGAGAGTGGCTGTTGTATTGATTTGCAGAAAGACCCATCCTTGGCTCTTCGAGCACCTCGGATATATATATATATATATTTTTTTTTTGCCCCTAGTTCGAGGGGTGCTTCTGATCTAGCTTTGCAAGCTTCTTTTGTCAACATCTGATCCTCTTGATCTGACTTCGGTGCCTCTTGTTCGAGGGCTACTTCAAATCTGGCCACACAGGCCTCACATCATGATTGTCCTTTGAACGTTCTGAATCCAAGTTTAACGTTTGGAAGCGAAGAGGTTGAGTCTCGAGGCCGAGAGTGATCCTAAGCTGCACAATCTCAAGAGCGATTCCACACATGTCTTCGCAGGACCGCGCAAAACATTTTTTGAAAGTTTTTAAGAAAGCGACAAATCGCTCGTACTGAAGACAGTGTAGAACCAATCTGGATCAAAGCTAGGGTCCTTCTCAGTACTCACACTAACAAGCATGATCTCAATCATTAAGGGCTTAGCACGCCTCTCTTTTTCTCAATTTGATCAAATTTTGCAAATCCCGAGGAATTCCTTCCTCTTCGTTTTCACTGCAGTGTTCAAAAAGTATTTGGAAAACTTAGGTCGATGCAATGAATTCAAGGCACAAAAAAGACACAGCTTCTAGTCAAATACTGCCATCTCATTTGGAATTTCTGGTACAACTGGCACAGGGCAGAAGCAAACACAAAAGCATGAAAAACCACTGCTATTCATTCAAATCTGTTGGCACAACTAGCTCCCTGGCGGAGACAGACTCAAAAGAAAGCGAAAAGACAAACACAAAACAAAATGGCGATGCCCGAGGTAGCACCCCCGGAGTCACTTGACTCTGACAAAATAGGACTTACTCGATAAAACAAGACAGACCCGACTAACTCAGTATGAAAAAACCGACTCAATACAAAATGACAAGACTGACCCAATACCCAAGTCAGAAAGTACAAAACTAGCATTCGCAAATGCTCAAAACAGTGCGTGCCAAACGCCACATCTAGAGTAAACTGAGTGCCACCCGCAGGGGGTTCATCCCCTGATCACATATTTGTACTATCCCCAAAGTTCACTGATCCAGTGGTGATAGACTTTGCTGAGCTGGTACGGCAATGACCTTGTTGTCAAACAAATCTTGTACATCATGGCGCAGACGAAAGCAGCTATCGGTCTCATGACCAGTTTGTTGATGGTAGGCATGCTTAGTCTGTCATGCTTTGGAGGAGAGGATCGGGTAAAAATGTTGTTCCAATGGTTTCAGATGTCCTTTCCGGATTAAAACCTCTAGAGCCTTTGACAAAGGCATATAAAGTGGGGTGAAAACCCTCTTGACTCGAGGTGGATATTTGGTTTTCTGTGAGCTACTTCCGGACTCACCGGTGAATGGGGTAGCTTTTTGTGATGTGGTGTTAGTGACCATGCCCACTTCAGAAGATCTTGCAGCTGCATCACCACTGGTGGTCGCATTCGAACTGCGGGTAAACGCCCTCCTAGGCTGCTCCTTCATCAAGGTACAGCTTGAATACTCTGTTCATTAAGTCCATAAAAGCAGTCGGTGCATTAGTAACCCCGAAAGGCATAACAAGGAATTCATAATGGTCGTATCATGTTCGAAAAGCGGTCTTCTCCACATCTTTAGCTTTAACTTTTAACTAGTGATACCCAGATCGCAAATCAATTTTCGAAAATACCTGTGCCCCTTGTAGTTGGTCAAACAAATCGTCAATGCATAGCAACGGGTACTTATTCTTTACTGTCACCTTATTTAACTCTCGATAATCAATGCAAAACCTTAGGGTATCATTCTTTTTAGCAAATAACACTGGAGTGCCCCACGGAGACGTACTAGGCCTAATAAATTTCTTCTCTAGCAACCGTTGTAATTGAATTTTCAGTTCTTTTAGTTCAGCAGTCGAAATCCGGTACAGAGTTTTAGAAATTGGTTGTGTACCCGGTACTATCTCAATAGTAAATTCAATTTCTCAGTCAACCAAATTTCCCGACAAATCATCTGGAAACACATCTGGGAACTCTTTAATTAACTCTAACCATTTACACAATTATCTATTTTATCTGATTTTCAACTATTTCTAATATTATTTTATATTGCATTTATTATCTTTTTCTTATTCCGCCAATATTTATAATTTGTCTAGACTATAATTACTTAAATCCGTTTTTTTAATCTTTCTTGTGGTATTAATTTAAAAGATTCCCTTGGAGAGTTTCCTTGTGAGAATAATGATAATATCTGTATTATTTTTTGCAATAATAGATATCAAACTTTATGTATAATTTCTAATTGATTTTCATTAAAAATTTTGTTAAATTCTTTTAATAACCTAATTGTAATATTTTTTTGTTTTATAATTATTTGTAGTACATTACTATTATTTACATTATCTAATTCCATTTATTCAATATATCTAATGCTTGTACATTAATATTGGCAAAACTGAGAAACCAAACTCTAATATGAATTTTAAAACACACATACGGTGGATAATTAAGTTAACAATAAATTAAAATTGAGCAAATTACACTAACAGTCCCTATAGTTTAGGGCTCATGTCACTTTGGTCCCTAACTTTTCAATTGTGACATATTCGATCTTGAATGTTGTATCTTGTTCCAAATAAAGATAATTGAAAATACCATTGCATAATTTTAAGGGCAAAGTCGTCAATTTGATAAAATATAAATTAATTTGACAAAAATAAATGTCAAAAAAATATTTTTGAATTTTTAAAAATTATTTCTACCCATCAAAGATAAAATTATGTAAAATTGATAAATTTTTTACACATTTATTTATTTATTTTATCAAATTAATTTTTATTATGTGTTTGGATGATAATCATGTAATGGGTGGTTGTTAGACTTTTAATGTATAATCGATATATTTAATATATGAAATATTTTTAGTCTTGGATTTTTTGATTTAATGGATTGGTTTAATAATGATATCAAAGTTGTTGCTATATTTGACTTTTGAAAAAATAGAAACTAATATAATGAAAATAAAAACAACCACCCATTACATGATCATCATCCAAATATATAATAAAAATTAATTTGGTAAATAAATGTGTAAAAAATTTATCAATTTTACATAATTTTATCTTTGGTGGGTAGAAATAATTTATAAAAATTTAAAAATATGTTTTGACATCTATTTTTGTCATAATTTGTATTTTTATCAAATTGACAACTTTGTCTTTGAAATTGAGCAATGGTATATTTAATTGTCCTTTTTTTGAGCAAGATTCAAAATTCAGGGTCAAATATGTTATAATTAAAAAGCCAAGGACTAAAGTGATACAAGCTCCAAACTATAAAGACTTTTAGTGTAATCCACCCATTAAAATTCGGGCCTTCAAACAATTTTATATAACCTTTGGATTTTTGGATAAATTACAGATACACCTCCTAAGATTTTCTTAAAATACGAATTGCTCTATGTGGTTTGGAAAATTACAAATACCACCCTGTCAGAATTTTTTATTTAACAGAATTAATTGAAAAGTGAATTTTAACTATTCACCTATGCAATAATAAAATTATCTGAATTATTATTTGAAATAAAATTTTAATATTATTAAAAACTGTTAATTAACTTGATGATTTATTAATAAAATGACATATTTGTTATGAAATTAGAAACCTTAGGAGGCATAATGTCATTTTTAGAACCACATGAGGTAATTTGTAATTTAAGTAAACCTCAGGAGGTGTATTTGTAATTTACCCTTTATTTTTATATTATCTTCAAGACTAAATTAATTCGAATTTAATAATTTAATAGTTTAATTGACAAAATTAAAACTTTAAGGGCAAACAAAAAAAAGTGTTTAGAGATTATAATTGTAATTTATCCAAATACAAAAATACAAATTAAAAACTCATAAAACTGCATTTGAAAATTTCAAACCAAATAGGAAAAACTCATAAACACCAAAGAGTTAAAAGAAAATTAATAGTTATCACAAACATCTACAAAATAAACACACACACCAAAAAAGAAAAAAAAAAAAAAAATAGAAGGAGAAGAAGAAAGTACAACGATAGTAATATAAGTTCATCTGAGAATTGATTTTTGTAATATTTTTTAAATTTTTTATTAAAAAAAATATACAAAAAATAAAAATATATATATATTTTATAATGACTTTTTTGACTAAAATTTCATTTTGCCAAACGAGATCTAAAGTCCAGTAGCAAGAGCATCTATCCAAGGAATAATCTGTAATCCCCCACAAAAATCATCACCACAAAACCAACCACTCTAATAATTGTGTCATCTAAAATTTTTGAAGGAAAGAATCAATTTAAAAAAATAATAATAATAAAATTCATGTTTAACAAAAATAGGCTTGTTATCACATACCCAGAAAGCTTCCTGCCTCTCTAATTTTATTTATTATTATTATTTTTTTTTTTCGCAATGCCCGTTGCTGTGTTGTGTTTGTGGCAAGTTTGAAAAAAAAAAAACAAAAAAACAAACAAACACTAATTATAGTGGTATTTTGGTGATTATCTTTTGAAGGGTAAAAAAGGAATATGAAGAACTTTCTCCGCACATGTTTTAGGACTTTTACCATGAATCTCAAACTAACTTAATTCTCAAACAAAACTACACCTTAACCGAATTTATAAAAGTATTTAACCAATTTATCAACACATTTTATTTGTTCTCAACATTTTCAAAAGTCCTGGATGAACCCAACACAATGCATTTCTCAAAGTGCAATAGAATTGAAAAAATGAAATCATGGAATGTCAATTGTACGAGGGCAAAATATTCTCTGCTTTTCGTACTCCTTGCACTCCAAGTTTCTCTTGACGGCGTTTAACCTAGCAACACAGAAACGGTGAGCTGCCCGGCGGTGGTGTGCTGGATAGACCCTCCGACGATCAAGTCAGGCCACTTGAGGAAGAAGAAGGCTAGAGAGAGTGTGTTCTGTTAGAGAAAGAAGTTGCATACCTCTAACGTTCACCTTCCTCGCCCATTTCTAGGCTGGCCATGCAGCCTCAAGATCGTGCGCGCACTACCTCTGCTGTCCTTCCCTGGACAGGTGGCAATGCTCACCTCTCACCACCTTACGTGTGTGAAGGTTTTGTCCTCCAACCAGTACATGCAGAACTGCCCAACGGTATTGATGCGTGGGTGGAGCAGATGTCCTCTCCCTCACGCCATTGGCCTAGGTGGCACACCTAACTGCGGTACCACGACCGGCCTACCCCTTGCGGTGAATTGCCACATGCACACGACTGAGCTACGTGTCGCCGGACTGCCCCTTGGCAAGGAGGCCGAGAGGTGATCCTCACGGCCGGGCTGATATTGACCGGTCTATCGTGGCTTACCGGCTGCGAGACACGCCGGCCTCCGTCTGTTCCATCTTCATCCGAGATCATCTAGAATCTGCCCATCTCGGCTGACCGGTCAAAGGCAAGCCAGACTTCGCCTCGTCCACAGTTTAGCCCGAGCTAGCCGTAGCCCAGACTTGCTACTCGGCTGCGTTCCCTGCCAAATGTCTGCAAGTCACAGCTCGGCCAGGCTTAGCTCACGCTTGGGCAGCCGTTCTCCTCGACCGAGTAAAATAGGTCCACCGGCCGTCTCAGTAGGAGGAGTAGCGCGACGCCGTGGAGTCTGTCACAACCGCACTACCTTAGCTCGGCCGTACTAACGGTGCAAATCTCCCCTCTCAATTGCCCCTTAAACCCATCCAAGCTATCGTGACTAGGGTTACTACTGTGACCGAGCCACAGTTGAGTTGCGCCATTACCAAGCCGAGTATGATTGGGGAAATATCTGTCGCCGAGTTATCCTATTCGGCCGGCCATCACCTCGGCGGTCTTGTCAAGGGTCGTCTGGCCGATTGACAGCGTTTCGGTGCACGTGGCTTCACGCCGTTGGTCGTCGCGGTACCATTTCAGATATCATAAAATTCAAACGATCGTGTCTTGGTTTGGGTTGTTTCCCCCCTTTTTATGCACCAGTGAAGGGTCATTTTGCCCCTTCACTATTCATTTATGCTTGAGCCCAAAATTTCAAACCCTAGCACCCCAACGCACCATGCTTCCTCTCTTTACTACCGTCGCTGCCCTTGCTCATTCTCGCCATTTCTAATGCTGCATTCAAGCTCTCGAGGTCCACCCCACTTCACATTCGTTTTTGGTAAGTTACACTACCCTTCCCTTGTATCTTCCGCTTGTGTTCTTCATGCTTTTCATCCTGCGTTCTTCGAGTCCTTCGTGTTTCTTGCTTGGGGACGTTGGAACCACGTCAGTCCCCCTCCCCTTTAGATTAATAGTGCCACACCCTAGAAAAATTGGAACTGGTGGAGTGGTGGGTGTAACAACCCTCGTACTGATTACCGATTAATTACTGATTATTACTGAATTAACCACTGATTACCGTTAACTGAGACTGATAATGACTGATAACTTGACTGAATAAAATGCGGAACTGACTGACTGAAATTGAACCTGAAATGATTGTGTATATACATAGTATTGCATATTTTATCTGTTTGATTGATTGTTTATCTGTTCAGGTTTTATGTTTAAACTGCTAATTAGAGGCCTTATCGGCGGCCAAATCCGAAATTGACTGATGTTTTATAATCATCATAATTAATGTGATTTTATAGTGTAATTATCTGAAAACCGATTCTGTATGATTAAACTAGATTAAATAAAGCCAATTAAAGAGTTTGACGTAATTACCATTTTGCCATTGTGAGTGGGGCCTTTATTTATTCATCTTTGAGCCTTATACACTTAATCAAAAACATTTCTTCTCCCATTTCTTGCATACAACCGAATTTAGAGAGAGAGGGAGAGAATTGAGAGAGATTTTGACTCCAACCTTGTGAATTGCTTGAGAACTTAGGGGAAATTGAAGATTGATGTATTTTTGAGCTCCTAAACCTTGAATACAAGACTTAGGTAAGGAATTCATCTTCTTATTGTTGACATTGAACAAGTTCTTGCATGATTCATGCTTCATTGTAGAACTAAGTCATGATTTAGTTCAAATATGTGGGATTCTAGCATATATCATGCATGCATGCTTGAATTGATGAGCTTTGAGTTGATTCCATGGTCAAATGCCACATGCATGTTCATAATCATGTTTAAATCCATGTCTTCCTCTTGTTTTGAAAAGATTGAGCTCTTTGGAGCAAGAGTTGAAGCTTTGAAATGGTTTTAACCCATGCATGTCATGTTTGAAGATTGTTCTTGAAAATGGGTTTGAAATTTGGCTTTAATTGACTCACCCTTGGGCTTTGAATTCACAAATTGGCTTTTGAAACTTGTTGTATATTGAGTTCAAATGTGTTTTGCAGAATTTGGGTCCAAGAGGTCGAGTATGGAGTGGGAGAATGCTTGGTTTGAGCTTGGGAGGCAAATCTGGAAATTTCAGATTTGGCTTCTTCGCTCGAGCGACCAACGTTTACTCTGAGCCACGCTCGAGCGAAGGATTGGTGGCTCGAGCGTAAAATTCGAGCATCCAGTACTTTTACTGTTTCATCAGACCGCTCGAGCGAAGGATTCCTCGCTCGAGCGAAGCCTTTGATTTTGGAAGCTCACTCGAGCGAAGGAAGGCTCGCTCGAGCGAGGGACCTATTTTCAGCAAATTTTGCAAAATGTTTTCTAAGTGTAATTTTGCATCCTCATCCCATTCTAGGCATTCTTAGGCCTAGTTTAAGACATCTTAATGAGGATATAGATGTAGAACACACCGAGGCAAATTAGGGATTAAGTTATTGATCTTTCCCAACTGTATAGCTTAGTGTGTGTTCATCTTGTATACTGTGTAGGGTTGGCATTCCGAGGAGACGCTCTAGCTATTGATAAGCCCAAACTCTGTGAGCAACAATTGTGTAAAGATATGTTCAAAAATGATTATCTTCTGAATTGTTTCTTTGAATCGAATCAACTGCTGAATCGACTTAATCGAATGAATGTATGTCCTATATTACGAATTGTCTTTGGCATCCTTAGCATTCTTTATTCTTGTTGTCTCTATTCTGAGATCTCTGTCGGTTCCCTTGTTGGAACCACTACTATTTACTGGTTGATTGGCCATCAACGATCGTTCGTCTTTTAGACCCTCTTTGTCTTTTCGGTCTTTTAGACCCTCTTGTTTCTTATCTTTGTTATGCTTATGGATGTACCACATATATTTGTTCTTTGCCTTTGAACAACTGATAACTGATTTAAATGATTGTCTTCAATATACTGAAAGGACATCCATTCTAACCCCTTTACGCATTATGTTATTCACTGGGCTTTAGCTCACTGCTTATATATATATGTAGGTGTCCAGGCACCAGACTGCAGCTAGGAGCGTCAGGCAAGCTTTAGTTTTGTCAAGCCAACCACTGTGCCTCACTACGAGGTTCCAAGTATAATCAAGCTTAGACTGCTTTTGGGGTGTCTTAGCTTCACCCAACTGTCATTGTACTGTATAGACTGTTACTGTATTGTATGGACCGATAACACTGTACTGCACCGTTTACTGTGATGTCACTAGGGATTAGGTCCCTATACTGAATGTTTGTAAATGTTATGCATACGGTTCTGTACTTAAAGTATAAATGTATGAAAAATCTTTTTGTATGCAGACTGTCACAGCTCATTGGACATTGTTTATTTACTGTATTGGCTTCCGCCATGCCCCTGTACTCTGTATTACTGTTCTACTATTAAGCAGGCCTTCGGTAATCTCGGATTACTGGCCGGTTACGGTGCTAAACCCATAGGGGCGGGTTTGGGTCATGACAGTGGGGGCCCTCGTGCCCTTGTTTCTCCGTAGCTTGAATGAATGAGCATTGAACATAGGATGAACTGGATGAACAGTTTGAATGTGAATAAAACCGAGCTAAATGCTCATTCAGATCCGCAGCTAGAGCTTCAACCGAGCAAAAACTAGTTTGTGGCTTCTCGCTGAGGTCGCAACCGAGCTGAATACCTCATTAGATCGGTGAATAGGAATGCACCGAGCTAAAACTTATGACCTCCACCCTAACCGAGCTGGAACCTTGACCGAGCTGAAGGATCAATTAGACCCTTAAATAGGACCAAACCGAACTAAAACTTTTGCGTGTCCTTGTCGGATCTTGAATAAGCCGAAAGTGGAGAAGTAGAACCGAACTAGGAGGGCTTAAGCACCCATGTAGTTGAACCGAAATGAGTCAGACCGGACAAAACACCAACATCCTTCACTGGGCTATTTCCAATAGGAGCCGTGCAATCTATGTTGTGCTAATCCTTGGAATTATTGTTTAATATGCAGAACACATAGGACCAACCAAGCCAGTCTAGCACTATAATTGGTGGGGCTCAAAGTTCGAGCAAACACACCAACATTTTTGGCCGAGATACACACTATATCAAATAAACTGAGATAGATGGGGAAGTACCGCTTCATGGTTAGCTCGCCCGGTGCGATGGCCGAGTTCCGCAGGGATTACAACATCCCAGACGACGTTGTCCTAGAGCTTGCCAAAGGAGACACACCTTGGGGAGACCTAGACCGGTGCCCCTTCACGATCGTATCCATTGTAGAAGGAGGGCTCCGCTTCCCCGTTCAACCCTTGATCTGCGAATTTTTGAGGCAGACAAGGCTTTGCCCGACCCAAGCCTCCAATAACACTTACAAGATAATAAACGGAGTCGACGAGCTGAATCGAAGGCTCGGTCTCAATCTCGGCCTCGCAGAAATTTTTCACCAATATAGCCTTAGTAAAAATAAAGGTGGGTTTTACTGGTACCTCGAAATCAAGAAGGGTCGAGCAAAACTCATCGAAGGCAACCCAGATAAAGAACCCAACGACGACGACTTCCTCTGGGTGTCCGGTCATTACGAGGATACCGAGGCACCCATACCGGGATGGTATATTAGGAAAGATTTTGGCAGTGCTGGTAAGTAGCCCGGCTGACCGCACTATCTTCTTTTTGCATTTCATTTTTGTTATCTTTTGCCGGTCTAACACTTGTCTTCTTCTTGCAGATAAGCACTTGGCAGCAGACTATTATCAGGCCAACCAAGAAGCCATCCGAACTCTGCTGCGTCACCCAACCGAGGAGAGAGAGGCGTCAAAACTTCTCGGCTTCGAACAGACCTACCACTACACTACACCGCGCAAGAGCCGGGTTACCGACTTCTTGCGTGCGCCATCCCCAGAACCAGATCCAAACTTTCTGCCGATCAGACTTGTTCCGCTCACCGCCGAGCAAGAAATGGCAAAAATCAGGGCCATCAAGTCCATGATAACCGGGGAGGAAGGCGAGTCCCAACCTCCAGAGGCAACTGGGGGAACGTCCCCCACCCCAGCTGGGCAAACAGAAGGAGCTGTGCTGGCCCTTGCCAGCGAACAACCGGCTGGCCGATCCAAGAAAAGACCGAGAAAAGAGCACGCCGCGCAGCACCTCATGGACGATGACTCCACGGATCACGCTTCCAACGAGCTCGGGGACCAGACCGAGCAACAACAGACCGGCAAATCCAAGGGCAAGGGCCCAGCCACCCCCCCGGTCTGGGCGCCCGAGTTCAAATACCAAGGCCGGCCAGTTTCCGCTGAAGACTCGGTCTATACTGATAAGGATTATTCCCTTGGTTTCAACATGACCAAGGGGCTAATCCTTCCAGCCGACATGAAGAGGCATGACGAGCTGTCCGATCTGAAAGTACTTCGCTCGGCAGCAAAGTCGATCGTTCTAGTAAGTTGCTCACTTTCTCTTAAAGTTATTGCTCGGTTTCTCGAATACTCAATTTTGCACTTGTTTTCAAGCCGCGCAAAAGAATTATTTGGCCCACGACCGGATGATCAAAGTGCGGCAGAGCCTCCGAGATGCCATCGCAGAGAATAAGGCCCAAGCGGCCGAGATAGTAAAACTCAAGGCCGCGCAGGAGGCTTTAACGGCAGAGTGGGACGAACTGAGCCAAAAAGTCGATCGAGCCGAATCTGACAAACAAAGGGTCGTGAAGTCGACCAAAGCTCGGTACCTCGCCGAGCTCCAAAAGCTGCGTGATGCACACAAAGAGGAGAGGGACAAGGCGGCTGAGGATGCAGAGGACCAAGGGTATGCGCAAGAGGAGAAGACTTATGAGCGTCAAGTCCAAGCGACCAAGGACATCTTTTTCCAGTGCGGCTGGAAAGCTGTCGTGGAGAAAGTTGGCCTTGGCCAGGATTCTGACATGTTCATCAAACCGCCTGCCGCCTATATCGATCTACATGCAAAGGCATTCCAAGGCCGCTAAAACCGACTTATTGCAGAGGCAAGAGGAAGAAGAAGAGGAAAGAGAAGCCACAAGCAAAGAAACAAACTTCTCCTGCGGCATCTCAAGATGCCGAAAATGAAGAGGTTATTGATCAGGAGGTTGTCACGGTGAGGGAAGCTAACGATGACGCCGAGGAAAACCTGCCCGAGCAAACAATTGGGACCGCCAAGCAGACGGTGGAGGTAGCCGAACAAAACCTTGAACTGGATTGAAGATTTCCTTTTTCATTTTCCTGCTTTTCTTTGTTTTTGAAATGTAACCGGGCTATGTTCCCCCATCTTGTACCGAATTTTCTCTTATCAATGAAACTTATGCTTTTTGCTCATTCATTGCCTATTTCTTTTCGGTTGGCTTGTGCATAAATTTCTCGATTCAATCGTTGACAAATCACAACTGCCAGGTCGGCTAAGCCGCATACCGGGCTAAAATCACATTGACCGTTTTCTAATTAGAACTGGCAATTCGGCTCCTGGAACTTTAAAATGACTGATATTTTAACTGGACTGGGCTAAGTCTACTCGACCTTAACAGGTTTGCAGACTATATGGAATTCCAATACTTCAATGTAACTGAGCAAAATCAGCTCGCCTTTTCAGTTGGATAAGCTGCCAACATTTCCTTTCTGCCGAGCAAAGTCAGCTCGACTTCTTATCAGTTGGATAAAATGCTAACATTTCAAATTCTACCGAGCAAAATCAGCTCGTTTTCCATATTGGACAAGACACCAATATGCCAACTGGGCCGAGCAAAATCAGCTCGGCCCTTACATTGGGCAAAACACCAATGTTTCAGTTAAGTTGGTCATGACGCCAACATTTCAACCGGGCGAGCAGAACCAGCTCGGCCCTAAAGCGAATTGGTCCATACGGCAATTATATCGTTGGACCACCCACTGTTTGTGCGGTCTACTTCCATTCCGGGGAGAGGAAATCAGTTCGGTCTCATTCAGGTTGATCTTCTTGCCCCTGGCATTCATAATTGTCTTGTGTCCTTGCTACGTTATTGGACAGAGATGTAATACCAAACAACAAGAGGGCTATTTTCCATTACGAAAGCATTGCTATCTTTTACATCAAGTGCCAAAAGGCTAAGGGTCTAGAAAAGCTAAACAACATAAGCAAATTACATCTTAAAAGTAAAAGACCTTAAGGATGGCTGCATTCCATGGTCTGGGGACAGCCTTGCCATCTAAATCTTCCAGATGGTATGCCCCTTTACCAGCAAGACCAATCACCTTGTACGGTCCTTCCCAATTTGCACCGAGCTTTCCTTCGCTAGGGACCACCGTGTTGCCAAACACCTTTCTTAAGACCCAGTCCCCAAT
The DNA here is from genome assembly GCA_025200525.1 of Camellia lanceoleosa. NCBI lineage: Eukaryota > Viridiplantae > Streptophyta > Magnoliopsida > Ericales > Theaceae > Camellia > Camellia lanceoleosa. The sequence continues at coordinate 110,575,547 of CM045769.1, forward strand.
CTTGAATAGCCTGGGGTGCACTATCTTGTTGTATTTTTTGGATAGTTCTTGTTGGTAAGCAGCAATGTGGATTAGCGCACGCTCCCTCCTTTCCTCAGCGAGGTCAAGTTCTAATGCCATGGCTTCATCATTTAGATCAGGCTGGAAACTTTCAGAGCGGATGGTTGGCATGCCAATTTCTAACGAGATGGCGGCCTCCATGCCGTAGGCCAAGGCGAATGGTGTTTCCCCGGTCGACCGTCTTGGGGTAGTGCGGTACGCCCAGAGCACATTAGGGAGTTCTTCAGCCCGCTTGCCCTTAGCCTTCTCTAGCCGCTTCTTCAGCCCATCCAGGATGGTCTTGTTTGAGGCCTCTGCTTGACCATTAGATTAAGGATAGGCCGGTGTCGAATTGTAGAACTCAATCTTCAACTCTTCGCAAAATCCGCGAAAGAGTTTACCATCAAATTGAGTGCCGTTATCCGAGATGAGGGCCTTGGGTATACCGAAACAAGTGATGACGTTTTGCCATACAAACTTCTTCACGCCCTTTTCCTTTATGGTTACTAGTGGCTCGGCCTCAACCCACTTGGTGAAATAGTCGGTGGCGGCGATGAAGAACTTGCGATTGCCCGGTGCAGCTGGGAGTGGCCCAACAATATCCAACCCCCAAAGTGTGAACGGCCAAGGACTTATAAGAGGGAGCAAATCTCTGGCCGGCTGGTGGATCTGGTAAGTGAACTTCTGACACTTCTCGCACCTGCAAACATATTTCTGCGCGTCTGCCTACATGCACGGCCACCAATAACCTTGGAAAATTGCTCGGTACGCCAAAGACCTGCCCCCAGTATGGTTATCGCAGATACCTTCATGGATCTTGTAGAGAAAAGCATCCACCTTGACGGGGTGGACACACTTCAAATACAGCCCAGTAAAAGACTTCTTATACAACGCTCCAGACGGGGAGAACCAAAACCGCTCTGATTTTGCCCGGATTTTATAGGCCGCCTTATTCTCTTTCGGTAGAACTCTATCTTTCAGGAAGGCGACGATGGGATCCATCCAAGAAGGACCCAAGTCGGTGCAAAGTACCTCGGTCACTTTCGGTTCTTCTATACTTGGCCGAGGTAAAAACTCTATCATCAAGGGATTGGGAAAGGCTGTTTGAGTAGAAGCGAGACCGGCCAATACATCGGCCGTGTTGTTTCCCTCGCAGTTGATCTGTTCCACTCTGATGGCATCGAACTTCTTGATTTCTGCACGCGCTAGCGCCTAATACTTGGCCATTCTTTCATCCCTGGCTTCATACTCCCCTGAGACTTGATTGACCACTAGCTTTGAATCGCTGAACACCATGAGGGCTGTGGCTTTCATTCTCAACGCGCTTCTTAGTTCGGCAAGGAGGGCCTCATATTTGGCCTCGTTGTTGGAAGCCGGGAAGCTGAGTGTAATCGCCTGTTCGATGATCAGCCCATTCGGAGAGGTCAACACGATGCCCAGCCCGGTCCCATGTCTGTTGGACGATCCATCGACGAAGAGTTTCCACATTTCGCCAATGAACAGCTTCCAACAATCAAAAGGGTTTTGGGAGCTTCTTAATTCCAAGTCTCTGATCGGCCCATTCTGGTCTCTTTCCTTGTCATGGTTAACTCCGCCCTCCAACAGGTCACTCGCCTTTGCTGGTTCGGCCACTCTTTGCCTTTCCTCCTCTTGTGCACTAGCACTTGCTTCTACTGTCTGAACCATGGGCTGTGCTAAATCTGCACTAGCCAAATCAACCGGGCAAATTGGATGCGTTCCAGGGGCAAATTCCGCTACAAAGTTTGCAAGAGCTTGAGCTTTGATTGCGGTGCGGGGGCGAAACTTCATGTCGTACTATCCCAGTTCCACGGCCCATTTCAGAATCCTCCCAGTGAAGTCTGCCTTTTCAAAGAGCACCTTAAGCGGAAACTCGATCAGCACCACTATTGTATGGGCATGAAAATAGTGTGCCAGCTTCCTTGACGCCATCATCAAGGCCATTGCCAATTTTTCCAAAAGAAGATATCTCGTCTCGGCTGGGAGCAAAGTCTTGCTCACATAGAAGATGGGCAAGTGTTGGACGCCTTCAGCGTGAACCAAGACGGCACTCACCACATGTTGAGAGACCGCCAAGTAGAGATACAACTCTTCGCCCGGCAGAGGTGTTACCAAAATAAGGGCGGAGGAGAGGTACGCTTTTAGGTCCGCCAGTGCCCGGTCACATTCATCGTCCCAGAAAAACTTAGCCTTCAAAGTCTTGAATAAGGGCCTGCAATGATCCGAAGACCGGCTTATAAATCTGCTCAGCGCGGCTGCCATCCCGGCAAGATGCTGCACGTCCTTCGTAGAGTTTGGGTGCTCCAATTCTCATATCGCCTTGATTTGAGATGGGTCGGCTTCGAGTCCTCAGTTTGTGACCAAAAAACCAAGGAACTTCCCGGTGCCAACTCTGAAGGCGCATTTGGAGGCGTTCAAACGAAGCTTTTGGTGCTTAAGGATGGCGAACATTTCTGCCAGGTCGGCGAGGTGTTGGGACTTCTCCTTACTCTTCACCACCATATCGTCGATATAGGCTTCCATAGTTCGGCCCAAGAGGGGAGCGAACATCTTTTTCACCATCCGCTGAAAGGTTGCCCCGGCATTCTTTAGTCCAAACGACATGACCTTGTAGCAGTATAAGCCTCTGGGAGTGGTGAATGACATGACCTCTCTATCCGGTTTATACATGGCTATCTGGTGATAGCCACGATATGCATCCAGGAAGCTAAACCTCTGATGGCCAGCGGTTAAGTCCACCAGCTGGTCAATTCGAGGGAGGGGAAAGCTATCCTTCGGGCAAGCACGGTTGACAGTCTTGTAGTTGACGCAGACTCGCCACTTGCCATTCTTCTTGGGAACCACCACCGTGTTGGATATACACCGAGGGTATTGCACCTCTTCGATTGCCCCGGCTTCCAACAAATTCTTCACTTCTTCCGCCACCACTTCAGTATGGTGCATTGCTGAACGGCGCGTCCTTTGAATGACCGATCGCGCATTGGGGAAGACATTCAGTTGGTGGAAAATGAAGCTCGGGTCGACGCCAGGCATGTCGTAAGGCGTCCACGCAAAAGCCTCCAAGTTGGAAACCAAGAAGTTGACATAATCCGTCCGCTCGTCGCTAGACAAAGATGATCCCAAGAGGAAGAATTTAGTCGGATCGTTTTCGTCAATGCTCACTTCCACCAAATCTTCGACCAATTTTTCCTCGGCCTTTCTTCCCACGTCTTCGAGGACCTCCTTTTTCTCGGACCCCTCGATCATCTGGACAAACCCTTTGGCTGCTCAGCTACCATTTACCACAACGAAGCATTGTTTGGCCATCGCCTGGTCTCCCCAAACTTCCTCTGTTTGCCCGCTTGGTGTCGAAAAACGCATGACTTGGTGAAAAGTTGACGCTACTGCTTGCATGGCATGTAACCAACCTCTACCCAGGATCAAATTGTAAGTGGATGGAACTTTGAGCACCCAGAATTCTACTTGCTTCACGACCGATCCCGCTTTGACCGGCAAAATAATCTTTCCGATCGGCCATTCTGGTTGCGAGTTGAAGCCGACCAAAGGAGATGTTGCAGGGGCCAAGTCCTTGTCTTCTAACTTCATTTGTTTGAACGCGTCATAATACATGATTTCGACCGAACTCCCCTGGTCGATCAGGATTCTCTTGATATCAAAGTCTTTGACGCGAAGAGTCACCACTAAGGCATCATTGTGCGGCATCTGAACCCTTTCCAAGTCTTTGGTCGAGAACGAAAGGATATCCCTCTCTTCGGTCTTTCTTTTCTTTACGGCGGGCTGTACAGAGAGCACTTCCCTCATGTGCTTGGCCTTCTTGATCATCCCTCTAAGCTCGTAGACCCTTGCTGGCTCAATGATGCCATGGATGACGTTGATTACACCTTGCGGGGGCACTTCTAGGGTGGCCAAGCCGTTAGGCTCGGTTTGTCCCGTTGGTGTGGCCTTGACGCCCCCATCTATGTATTGGTCAAGATGCCCCGCCACCACCAACTTCTCCAAGTGCTGTTTGAGCGGCAAGCAGTCCTCTGTCTGGTGCCCCCGTTCTTCATGGAAGGTGCAGAGATATTTCAGATTGAAGCCTCGCTGCACACTCCCTAACTTGGCCGGCCAACGGACAAAAGGCTCACCTCGGATCTCGCTCAAAATGCGGTAGATGGGAATTTTGAAGACCGTGGTAATTCCCGTCCGCGCCTTCAGTTTTCTCTTGGCATCTTCCTTTGCGTCGCGGGGTGCATCAGCTCGGTCGTTTCTGCGACCCTTGTTTCGGTCATTGCGGTTTGGTCTACGGCGTTGATCTTTTGACCGGTCGCTTGGGCGGTTATTCTCCTGCCCGACCGAGTGAACTTTTCCTGCCATCTTTCTGTCCGCCATGACCGGATTACCCTTCTCGGTCGCGGAGGCAGTATCATCCTCCACGCGAATGTGCTCATTGATCCGTTGCATTAGAGACTCCATGGTTGTAGGTTGGTGCATCGTAAGTGAATCTCGCAGCCTATGTCCGACTGGAAGACCCCGTTTGTACTGAGTGATCGCCAGGTTGGTAGGGCAGTCGAGGATCTCGTTGTAAGTTTCCCAATACTTCGCGTTGTATGCCTTCAATGAACATCCAGATTCCATCTTGACGCCCAGGAGATGGTCGACCTCCTTCGGCATTCGGGTGTTGGTTTTGAATCTGGTGACAAAGGCTTCCGCTAGCTGCTGCCACCCCTCAATACTCCCTTCCGGGAGCCGTTCGAACCACTTCAAACCCAGCTCCCCCAAGCTTGCTGGGAATATGAGGCACATCAAGGCGTCGTTTCGCCGGTGGCCAGCCATCACTTGCCGGTAATGACTCACATGCATGTACGGATCCGTCTTGCCGTCATACAAAGTGAACTTTGGCTGGTGGAATCCGGCAGGGAGTGGCGTGCTCTCAATCTCTGGGGACAACGGCGTGGCTGTAAGTCGTGCCAGCTCTTTGTCCTCCAGCGCAGGGGCCATCACTCTGGGAGCTGGCATTACCACTTCTTCACTACAACGAACTGGAGCGCTCAACCTCTGCAGTGCCGGCACTCTCTGAGCCTCCCGACGGCGCGCCCTCTCCTCCAATACATCCCTTAAGTCCTTGGAACATGTGGAGAAAGAGGATCGCGACGTTGGCGTCGGGCGTGAGGGGTGGTAAGTGCTGTCGCGAGAGAGGGACCTGCCTTCTCTTTGGTCAGAATCTCCAACCCCATAGTTCCGGGTGATGGAGATAGAGCGAGTCATCCTCTGGTGGCGACTGCTAGAACGAGGAGAGGGGGTGCGCTCACTGAGGTTACCCTCTCCAGCAACACCCTTCCCCTTTATCTGGCGCTTCAGCAGTTCCATCTCCGCCGCCATCTTGCGAATGAGGGCGTCTTGATCTTTGAGTTTGTGCTCCAGGCGCTGCGTACGGGACTCCCCCCGGCGTCGGTGGCATTCTGGGCTGTGCGAGCGATTTGAACTCCTCCCACGTTTGTCTCGCGCTCCTCGCGAAGAAGTTTCCAGGCCCGCCATGGCTGGAACATTCAGGGGGCCTTCTCTCCTTCGGACATACTTTGGAGTGACACCATCGACGACGGACAGCGGAACTTCGTCATTGTTGGCCATGGAAATGGTTGAAGAGGCTTGAAGAACAAGGGTTGAGTATCAAAGAATTCCCACAGACGGCGCCAATTGTACAGGGGCGAAATATCCTCTACTTTCCGTACTCCTTGCACTCTAAGCTTCTCTTGACGGCGTTTAACCTGGCAACACAGAAACGGTGAGCTGCCCGGCGGTGGTGTGCCAAATAGACCCTCCGACGATCAAGTCAGGCCACTTGAGGAAGTAGAAGGCTAGAGAGAGAGTGTGTTCTGTTAGAGAAAGAAGTTGCATACCTCTAACGTTCACCTTCCTCGCCCATTTCTAGGCTGGCCATGCAGCTTCAAGATCGTGCGCGCACTACCTCTGCTATCCTTCCCTGGACAAGTGGCAATGCTCGCCTCTCACCACCTTACACGTGTGAAGGTTTTGTCCTCCAACCAGTACATGCAGAACTGCCCAACGGTATTGATGCGTGGGCGGAGCAGATGTCTTCTCCCTCACGCCATTGGCCCAGGTGGCACACCTAACCGAAGTACCATGACCGGCCTACCCCTTGCGGTGAATTGCCACATGCACACGACCGAGCTACGTATCGCCGGATTGCCCCTTGGCAAGGAAGCCGAGAGGTGATCCTCACGGCCGGGCTGATATTGATCGGTCTATCATGGCTTACCGGCTGCGAGACACGCCGGCCTCCGTCCGTTCCACCTTCATCCGAGATCATCTGGAATCTGCCCATCTCGGCTAACCGATCAAAGGCAAGTCGGACTTCATCTCGTCCATAGTTTAGCCCGAGCTACCGTAGCCCGGACTCGCTACTCGGCTGCGTCCTCTACCAAATGTATGCAAGTCACAGCTCAGCCAGGCTTAGCTCACGCTTGGGCAGCCGTTCTCCTCGACCGAGCAAAACAGGTCCACCGGCCGTCTCAGTAGGGGGAGTAGTGCGACGCCGTGGAGTCTGTCACGACCGCACTACCTTAGCTCGGCCGTACTAACGGTGCAAATCTCCCCTCTCATCAATGATACGCATGCCTTAGTAATTGTTTAATTTTTTGCTAATTCTCATGCAATTTCTCTACAACAAGTCAATACAATCCTCCACCAATTGTCAAAATAAGTATCTCTATCAAAATATTTCAACAAGACAATATATATAGAGTATAATCCAAAATTCCCAATTCTTTTGATATAACAAATGATTTTCCACAATCTCACAATTCCAAAACATAACATGATTTTCAAATAAATTCCTCAATTCTGGACACTTTTCAAATGAACAACATTTTTCTGAAGAATCCCATGAGTTTCCTCAATCACAATCAATTTTCTCAATCTCTTTTCTAGGGTTTTGGCAAATTTGAGAATTTCTCATTTGAAAAGAAAATTTCTCAAATTCACATATCACATGAGAACCATAGGCTAAGCAATTAGAAAGTTTAGTAAACATTTGAAAATTTTCCCAATTTTCATGCATTAAGATCAATTTAATCAAAATCCTAACATTTCAAACATTTCTTGCTATCAAAATAGCACATAAGAAAGCTAAAATATATGTAATACATTAAGAAAAATCCTTACCTCAAGATTTAAGAGAGAAAATAAGAAAAGCCCCAAAATTCAAATTTGCTAGATTGTCGATTGCTCCGGTCAAAATGTAGCTCTCGACACGCTCGTTAATTTGATTAAAAGGACTAGGGTCAAAATCCTTTTTGATTTGCTTAGATTGAAGAATTTACAAAGGGTTTAGGTATTTTTAGAGAGAATAGAGAGAACAATGAGGAGAGAGAGAGAGAGACAGAGAAACGAGAGAAACGAGAGAAAAAATTGGGGAAAGGCATCAGATTAGTGAGTTAGGACACAAAAATCAAGCCAGAAACGTGCACGGCCGCATGTGCTGTGACTAGGGCTGTGCAAAATACCGCACAATCTGCTAAAACCGCACCGATCTGCATCAATCTACACCGCTCTAACAGCTAACTGCGGTTTAAACTTTAAAATTTGTAATTCGCCAACCGAATCGCTCCACTCCGCTATAGTTAATACGTGTATATTTTTTAACTTCCAATGAAATATCAATGTAAAAATGAGTGTGAGAGATATTTAATATATGAAATTTATTACAAATTAGTGGTTATATCTATGAAACATATTATGTAAAATTACTATGTTATATATCTAAAAAATATTATAGAAATTAGTGTTATATATTATGTAAATGTATGATAATTAGTTAGAATATTCTTCAATCCTCCAATCTGCCAAAAACTGCCCAAACCGCAATTTGTCAATCCGCTAATCCGCTAACCCGCCATTTGGTTTGTAATTTTACTCTCAAACCTCCCGAACCGCACTACACACCCCTAGCAGTGACCCACTTCTGCACGAATGGTGCCCCTTGGCCGCACATGCGGTGACCCTTCCGTACGTGCAGTACCCCTTAGCCTCGCATGTGTGTATGTGTGTGTGTGTGTGTGTGTCTTTTTTTTTTTTTTGTTGTTGTTGTTGTGTTTGTAATTTCCCTTTTTACTTTTGTGTACTCTCAAGAGAAGGAGAGTGAGACACACCCCCACCCCCACCCCCCTCATGTCTTATTTTTGTTTGTAATAGCGAGAGATTCTCTTAGATTTCTCATCACTCCTTTTCTTCTTTTTTCCTTCTCTCTCTTCTCTCTCAAGGGTTTGAGAATGGAAGTTTGAGTGAGTCTTAGGACTTGGTTAGAGACTCTTTTGGAAGGCTTAGAGTTGATTATTTAGGCTTGATGAGCTAGAATTGCCTTTATCTTTGTTTTTCTGATAAAGCTTCATAGAGTTGGGGTTTCTCTCATAACTTGTGTAAGAATGTGTTGATGGTTACATTTATGGTAGAATTCATGTAATAACCCTGTGCTTATGGTAGTATAAAATTTGTTGAGACTTATTGTATTTATGAGCATTGATTGAGAAAAATCAGAACAATTACAATGTTGAAATCGTAGTAAAAGCCCTACGTAGTCAACCGGCCAATCGATCAGCCTGAAGGGTCAGATGATGTAAAACAGGCCAATTCAGTCTTAATAGAATATGGATGTGCCCTGGACGATCAAATAATCGATCGACCAAATGTCCAGTTGGTAGGAGAGGCGATTGACCACTCTATGTTGGTCTTAGCAAATTGTTACTCTGGGTTAAGTAGGGTTTGGATTTGCTTTCCTTTATATTTTGCTTCCTTTTGAGTCATTTTATTTATGTTACATTTTTGGCTATGTAAATCAATGTATGTGCTATGCGGTTCATTTATGTAATGTCTTTATCATCTCAATGGAGAACGATTATGGTTGTGAAAATGGATAACTCTATGGATGGAAATGGTATAAAATGAAATGGTTAGGTTTTCTAGTTGGCACAATCTGATGTGCATGCTTGATTGGATTGTAACAAGAGACTATCCACTAGTTAGAATCTTAAGAGTTAGATTGAGGATCGTAACCTCTAAGTAGTCCCAATTTGTGTATTACATAGATGGAAGGGGATGATTTGTGAGCACAAGGCCTTAATTATGATAGTTATGTAATGATTAGCAAATGTTGCTCTGTCTAGGTAGTGTGATTTTGGAACATTATTATGAAATGATTTGATTAAATTAAATCTATGGTATATTCTTTTATGTATCCGTCATTGCATGCATACACATGGTGATAAAATTATAGCAAGCACATTGTTCTTTTGCTCACCCTTGTATTGCATATAACGATTGTAGGCCAATGCCCTGATTTTGGAGGGAGGATTTAACTTTTGGATCGAAAGTTGGAAACTTAGGATTAGTTTCAGACTATGACATTTTTATTATTTGTAATGTAATTAATCTCGAATTTGTAAATCAAATAGTAGTTTGAAATTAACTTTCCTTCTTATTAATCAAGCCTCATTTTATTATTGCTAGAAATTCATGGGTTTAATAATGATGAGAGATGAGATTTTACTTAATATATCAATTAATTTCAGCCTAATTAACTCTTTAAAAATTGGGGCATTACAATGTGTTTTTAGGATACACGTTAGCAAATCCTTTATAAGAAAATTCTATAATAATACACATCCCAAAAAATGGGTGTATTATAACTTTTGTGGTCTTTGGTTATGACCAATTGTGGTTTTTGTTATGACTTAGTTATGACTCATTATGATATTGGTTATGATTTATTTATAACCTACTATGGTTGTTACTTTGGTTATGACTGAAGAGGTTCTTGGTTATGCCTGGAGTAATGTTTGGTTATGACCCATTTTTGTGTTGGTTATGACTTGATTATAACTTATTGTAATGTTGATTATGACATAATGTTATTATTATTTTGGTTATGTCTCAAATAGTGTTTGGATATAATTTATTGTGTTACTTTTTGTAGGAAAATAATTTCGAAAAATCAATTTAACACAAATAAATAATAAAATAAAACAAAAAAAATTTCTTATAGAAATTCTACAAAAGTTAGAATAGTTTGTGACCGTGGCCAGTGTTTGAACACTGTGTCTTTAAGACAGAAATTCTCTATCGCCTTTGGTGCTTGTAATTGATGGGCTTCCCACCTCTAGGATACAACGATCACCATACACAGAAATTACACAACTTTTGTGTGTACAACTGCAACGCCCTGAATTTTATACAATTGAAATATAATAATAGTCATGGCTCTTAAGAGATACCGGAAATATCCCCAACATATTCCATTACATAAATCCCCAATGTTTATACAAGAATAATCTCACATGCGATTATACATTCAATGAATCCTAATACATGAATCTATAGCATGTAGAATCATTCAATCAAAATAAGTAAATACCCTTAACGACTTACAAGCTCCAAGGCTTAAGTCCGATTATACAAAAATGATCTCTCGAACCCATACATGAATAGCCCTTGGCTTACAAAAAATTTCGATCATAACAAAAAGAGCCTTGTGCTCTCATTACATACATCCACACTCTAGTTTGGCAAGTTCACCACGTCTTTTTCTGCACCAAAATTCCATAGGGGTGAGCATAAAGTCCAGTAGAGAATTCTTAACAAAGTATATACATTTATGTAAGAATTCCCAATATGAAATGCGTATGCCATGCTATGCCCAAAAAAAAGATTTCGTTTACATCTCTTTGAAAAACCACCATGCACAATGATAACTTGAAATTCTCTACAATTCAAAAATTTACAATTTAATTCATTGGGGCGGTAAATACGACTCAGATAATCTCTAGGTTGGTGTTTGCAAGTAGGCGTGACTAGCACTACCAAAACCCCACTTTACCGGTTACTAACCGAAAGGGAAGTGGTACCTCCTCCGCGCGTATTTTCGGTCTTTCACCCTAGACACTCAGGCCAACTTAACCAATTCCATCTACACTTCCTATCCGGACTTACCAATGTATTTACCTCAAAACATTTCACTAAATTCATTTCTCAACTTTTCTTTCTTAATGCAAGTTTCAATCCCAAATTCGATGTTTACAAATAGCAAGGTATTTAGAGTGCTCATGCAACAATAATCCATGCAATGAAATGATCAATTGAGTAATGAGGTGATTATCCATACGATGCATCGTCTTACCATTCACAAACTTTCCCACAAATTATTCATTTGTGATCACAATTTCCACTTTTCTTCTCAATACAATTTCACATATATAACATATGTATTTATATAGCTATCCAAATGTAGTAACACTCCCACATCTCATGTATCCTCAACCTTTTGTTATATCAAGATTTATGCACATACATACTCAAAATATTTACTAATTTCTCACATACTAAAAAGTTTGACATTTTGTATCCAATGCTATGAAATTTCCATTTGAACATTCATTTAACACAAGTAAGGTCATAATTTCTCAACATCCACCAAAACCCCAAAATTTCTAGGTTTTTCCCCCAAGCAATGCATTTCTTTATTTCTTAGTAAAATCTCCCCAAAAACATCATTTTTATGGCAATGTGCTTCAACTATTCAAGAAAATCTTTCAAAGAAACAAAAGATGAATTTCTTTTGCAAGTCACTAATTACTTGAGCCAAAAACCACAAATTTTTATAACATCTTTATAAAAACTCCAAATCAACATCAACCTAGCATAAACATGTATATATAACTCAAAGAAGTCCCTACCTCAATCTTGTTGAAGAGATGAGATGAAACCCTAGGATTCAAAGGTGTAGAACTGCGATCTCCACTGCACAAAATGGATTTCTAGCTTAGCTTTCCAATATTTGTGAAGAATGTTGGATCAAAATCCTAATGGATTGTAAGAGATCAAATGTTTTAGGAGATTTGGTGTAGGAAATGTAGAGAGAAGATAGATGAAATGATTTTTAGAGAGAGAGAGATGTGCAAAAAGTGATATACGCACAGCCCAAAAAAGAAAAAAAAAACAGAGATTTCGAACTCAACATGTCCCGCACGTGCGGCACTTGCCCCCGCACGTACGACATTGATCCCCACACATGTGGCACTCTTCTGCACCTTCCTTCCTCACTTGCTTTTTATGCAAAGTGCAACCCAAAAATCTCCCCTGTTTGCCGCACGTGCGGCCCAAGGCCCCTCACGTGCTGTTCAGCCCTCTAACCTAGAAAATTCTAGCTCAACCCTTGGGCACTCCGGATCCAATTCGGGCCCTCCACAACACATAAAATTCGACATAGCATAAATAAGAATGAAGATTTTTGAGAAGGTGTTTTTAAAACAACAATCCAACGCTATCAAAATTGTTAAACTGAGGTTAAACAAAGAGGAACAAATGAATAACATGACCGGTCATCACAACAACAAACCAATTTGTGTCATTCAGTCTCTTTTATATATTTGACTAAATATAATGTATGAATCCTAAAACTCTTTATTCAAATGAATGACATGGGGATGGTAATTATAAAAGTCTTTGTGCCCTTTAGATGGGTCATGATTCTTTCACACCCTTTCATATGAAGAGATACTATGAAGGGTTACACCATTTCATTCGAATGGAGTTCATTTTCATTTACTTCTAAATTTTTCCAATAATCTCTCACATGAATGAAATTGATGACATAATGCTAATGAAATGTTGACACTGACAAAGAAAGTACAAAATGAAAATATCCTGTATCAGGATAGGTAGCTTTTGACATTGAATCTTCCTTAGTAAAAGACTATCAGACTTACTAGCTAATCAGTGGACGTGATATCTTAAACTGTTCAGCCATTTGTATAAGTGAAGACAATAGAATTCACACAGAATATCTCTAAACACAGTTTGATTCTTTCACTTGTGCCCATTTTGGCCTTGGGCAATTCTTGGTTTTCATGAGTGCTTTAGAAAACTCAACCTTATCAATTCTTATAGAAGTGGTTTATTCACACTCATATAGGTGATTCTTATTTCAATAATCTTAAATATTCCTCTTGAAAGATATCCCTCTAGGTTTTGAAAGATATAAATAATCATTAAAAGTATAACTTATCCTTAGTCCATTGCATACAACACATGTTGTAGATATCACTCTCATTATATGAGTGAATAGGAGATAGACTCTGTTAGTGATTTCTGATGAGTCATCAATTATTCGGTTGTCCCTTTGAACCTAGATCTTGGGATCTCTAGTTAGCTAGGTTGGATTGCTATTATGGTAACTCGGACCCCCCCCTCCGGATGAACTTTCCCTCATTTGTTCTCTGATCAAACTTTTTTGTTTAACGGCCACTATTTTTTTATTTGACCTTCTTAGTTATATATCATTAAGTAGTTAGTGAATCTATTATATTGTCCTTAGACAATATTCATAACTAAAAGCAAATGTCCTACAATATTAAGTCGATGATTATATCGAGACTTACCATTACTCTACGTCACTCTCATATCTAAAATTAATTAATAGACATAAAGATGTTCTCTAGGAGTTAACAGAGTTATTTTTTTGTTTCTCCTCTAGCTTTATCTTTGATATAGAATTGAGATTGTTTGTGAACCAACCATTAGAACCATTAGTTTAGCACCCCCAAGTTTTAAGTACTCTAAAAAAAATTAATTTCTTTGTTAGGAAGATATTACCATACAAAAATATCAATACACCCCCACAATTCTTATATAAATCAAAACATAACATCAATTACTTATTAACTAGGGTATACTTGAATAATAAAATTCTAAATCAAAATTTATGAAATAGAAAATCCAGAATAATTATGACTACACAAGTCAGAATTAATGCATAAACATAGTTATATCCTCATAAAGATTTTACTAAAGAACCAAACAATTCAAAAATCTCATTTGATTGTATAAATCCTTACAATGCATTCAAGAAAAGATACTTGTACCTCTAAATTAAGATTCAAACTCTTAAATTTGAGTACTTCTTGTTCGAGTTTTTGCAAGTAACTTGTCATGAATCATGATTAGTAGACAATTTCTACTTCTCTCCCCTACGTTTGTGATAATAAATAAATTAGTACAAAAAATCTGTTCGTATACTACAATTGATTGAACATAACTGATAACTTATTTTTGGGTTCACACTCTTTCATATGAAGAGACCATGAAGGATTGTATCCATTCATTCGAATGGAGTCCATTTCCATTCACTTCTAAATTTTTCCAACACTTTAAGTTATGAAGTGATTTATTTATGATATTTATGGTATCAACACCGTAAATTGTCATTACTTACTCATGGTACACACCCCAAAAAATAATAACTATTGTAGAAGAACCCGAAGTTTTATCATGTATTTAATTAGTGATAAGTTAATTATTTAATATTTTATTAGGGTTTAAAAAGTTAGTAAAATATATATAGGACTTAACCGTAAACAATTGCCAAAAAATGCGAACTCTGATCAAGAAACTTGTTTTTAAACTAAGTTTCATAAACAATATTTAAATAAATTTAGGGTAAATTACATAGATTTATCCTGATTTTTAAAGAAAATGCAACAAATCTTATCATTTACACAATTACATCAACTTTCCTTTTAGTAAGGCTAAAGAGATCTAAACTAATGTAAATAATATGAAAATACAAGAGTAAATAATAAAAAATATATATTCCATTATAAAAGATATGATAATATCATTTTTCCAGCTATACAACTAATGTATTATTAATAAAAAGGAAACTAAGTATCAAATAAATTAAAACCTTAAAATATAATTATATTAAAATTGTGAAAAACTTAGAGGTGATGTGATTTAAATAGGATGATGTGACTTAAATAAGATAGTGACTTTTTGACTTTTTGGCTTATATAGTAGATGCCAAACCAAGCCTATATTTCATTTAAATTTAAGGAGATAATTGTAATGGGGTTGGACTTCTCTCATGTTGAGATCTTCAACATGAGAGAAATTGAGGGACTCGTAAGGTTCACCACGAGTCTCGTTTCGATTATTTAAACAATTCATTATGTAGAGCTCTCAATGTATATTACCCATGAAAAAATTTAGAGGAATTCGATACTTGTAACCTACATAATAAACATTTCAGATAATCAAAACGAGATCTGTCCTGAACCCTACAAGTCTCTCAAATTCTCTCATGTTCAAATCCCAACATGATAGAAGTTCAATCCATTGTTAATTTCCCTAAACTTAGTTACAAAATGCTACTAAAAGAATGTTCAAATCACTAAAAATTAGACCACCAAGAAGTTGATTCAATGGTAATAACTCGAATTTTCTGGTTCAAAACTTAGGTTTGAATCTTTATAGCCACTTGGTGGGATTAAACTTATTCTTGAGCGCTTAGAACACATGATGAGATCTTAGTTTCGATTTTGACATATGTGCAATAAGGTATAGGTTAATTGTTTTGTGGTATTGAAGATGAATATTTTTCAGTGGATATACAGAGTAGCCTAATTACATATTCATTTTTTGTACTAAAAAAAAGGATAATTAAAAAAAAATTCTAGAATTTGAGTTTTCTAACAAAATAAATCATGAGTTTTCAATTTTATCAATTTAAACTTTTTTGATTTATTTTCAATATAAACCATTCATCTATTTTTGTAAAGTAAAATTGACAAAAAATATATATATATTTTAGTTATCAAACTTAAAAGTTCTAAAATACTATTTTTCATTGAGTTTTAATGACTAAAATACTTACTTTTGCATCGATTTTATTTAACAAAAATAGACAAATGATTTAGATTAAAAACAAATCAAATATTTAAAGTTTTAATTAATTAAAACTAAGATTTATTTTGGGTTATTTTAAAAAGATGGTTATAATCAGTTTTTTGATAAAAAGCAGCTTATAAGCAGTTTTTTTGTGAGAGAGGAAGTTGGTAATAATCTAAAAAGCAGATTATTACCAACTTTCCAAAATAGGTCTTTGTTATAAGGTCAAACTCCTTAAGAAAAATTGTCTAGTGTGCATACCTATACAAAATTACATAAATTTTTACAAACTTACATAAGTAATATCACAAAAACATATTTATCTGAACATAAATTTAAATAAATTTGTAAAAATTTACGTGATTATATAAGGGTTGGTTTGGGGTACACTAAAAAAGTCAAAAAGTCAAAAAATCACCATCCTATTTAAGTCACATCATCTTATTTAAATCACATCACATCTCTAACACATCACATCAAACTCATCCCAAACTCAACTCAAACCCAATCCATATAAACCAATAAGTCAAAAAATACACTTTTTTAGAACATCTCAAACCAACTCTAAATTTATATTTAACTTATATATTTTTATAATTTATAAGATCTTCGTAAAAACTTACTATAATTTGTGTAGGATTACATAGGGTGGTGTGCAATACACACCGAAGCATTTTCCGCTGTTAAAAGGGGTTTTTTTTTTTTTTTTAATTTCTCAAAAAAAAAAAGAAAAAGAAAAAGAAGAAAAAGACACTCCAAACCAAATTCAGTTACATGCATAATTGGTGTGTCCTGTACATCATTGTTGCATAAAACCCTCCCCTGCTTCTCTCTCTCTCTCTCTCTCTCTCTCTCTCTCTCTCTCTCTGTTTCATTTTTGTGTTGTCTGGTGGTGTGGTTTTGGTCTTTATTATGGAAGACGAAGACGACGAGTTCGGACAGCTCTACACAGACGTCCTACCATGGCTCTCTTCTTCATCACCAAATCCTTTCTCTTCTTCCTCTGTAATTTCCCCATTCATTGTTCACCCTCCTCCAACCAATCACGCAACTCTGGTTTCTGATCATCAAACCCCTCTGAAACTTCACTTTCGTGGCTCCAAAAATACTAATTTTGACCACAAAAAGAACATACTTGAATTGGATTATGAATATAAAGAAAATTTTGAATCTGGGGTTTTTAGTAGTGAAAGATTGAGTGATGGGTTGTCTCTAGTTGAACCCATTGGTGATCTTGAAGTAAAAAATGGTGATATTGAAGAGAATCATGAGTTTGAAATGGAGTTTGTAGAAAAAGAGAAAGAAACAGAGGCTGTTGGGGTTTTGAATGTACAAAGATTGGACTCAGGCTTAGATGTGATTATTGGGGATTTGATGGATAGTAGTGGTGAAGGGTCATTTGCTGGACCAGCTGAGACTACTATGGGTATTGATATTGATATTGATAATTTGGGTTTCAGTTCCATTTTCACAGAGCTCATGAGTTGTACATCATGTATTAAAAATGTAGTTGAGAATGCAGAAAATGAGGAGGATGGTATAAGAGGTTTTCGCAATGCGAATGATTGTGGGATTGGGGTAAATAATAAGGACGAAGGTAGCAACAATGAGAGTCAAGAAAATGAGGTTGATATGAGAGGTTTCAACAATGCGAATGATCGTGGGATTGGAGTAAATAATAACGAAGATAGTGACAAAGAGGATGGTCTAAATATAATTTTTACTGATGACGACAGTTCCGGGTGGGTTGGTGTGAATGAGAATGGAGTGGGGATGGATAAGAAGGTAAAAGGTAGAGAAGACTTGTTTGTTGTTGTAGACAAAGACAATGGTCATTGCAATGAGGGTGTGGATGAGGACGAGGTGGCTGATGGGGAAAGAAAGCGAACAGGTGAGGAGGCAAAGGGGAGAACAGAGTTGGGTAATGCCATTGGGCTGACAATTGGATTTCCAGATAATTCATGTCATTTTGAGGTCAGTTTCTTGATGTGTGTTCACTGAGAAAGAATAATAACCTTGATGTGTTGTGTTCCTGTAATTTGTACATTCAAAGGAAATTGGAGTTGGTGAACTAGCGAATGATGTTCAATGTATTATGTGAATGTTCTTATCTGTTGATTTTTCCAGTTGCAAAAGTTTTTAATTTTTTGAATATATTAATTTTGGTGTTTATAAGATGAAGAACATGAACTGAGGAGGCAAGGTGTTACTTTCTTTGTATCTAAATACTCTTTGCCTTGACAGAGTAGTCCTGAAATTGTTCCTCTGGATGTGGGCGATTGTCTTGGTACTGCCTTGGACTTTTGAAAGTACCCCACACTCATTAGTGGAAAGGAACCAACTCGTGGGAGAAAAAAATTTGTATTTCAAAAAATTAAAACTATTCTTAATAAAAAATACAAAAAGAAATCCTCTAGTAAGTGGAGTTTTCTTTGAATAGGATAACATATTTTTGTATAAAAGAGATGAGAGCAGCTCAAATGATGTACCCAAAACCCAACCGACAGCAAGCAAGGCAAAGACGCTACCACATTAGTACTATCAGAACAGACTGTTTGCGCAAGCCTACTTAAACTTGAGACAGTTGATTTCCATTTAACATTGTCAATGCTTCAACTATCCTCTTAAATAGTGATGGAGGCTGGAATATGGCTTACTCTATTATGGCTCCAGGTTAAGAATCTGTTATTGTCTATAGTTCAAGAAACTGAGGGTTATTATTTATTTCCTTGCTGATATTGATTATCACACCCACTGTATTGTTTTTTCATGTACACATCAATATGTTTGCAAGTCTATTTACGGACCTGTTTATGGAAGAGGGACTATATCTGGCTTATGCCGTAATCTATACAAGGTAAATAGGAATGGATTACCAAACTTTGCCATTATGAATAGTTGAGATGCACTATTATAGTGGGAAGAAGGAAATAAAAAATACTTGTGTCACCTTGTGGCTACTAGCTTAGTTCCATATTGAATGGACAGCTTATATTTATTTGGCTGCTTCCACCTGAACTAACAAGAAGCACCTGCAATCTATGACATGAATATTGGGTCCTTGTTATAATTGTGAGAACCTTTCCTTAGAGGAAATAAGCCATGTGAAGGATATGTACTACTATGCCAAGGGCTATTAAATTGATAGCAGTACCATATTTGTTATTATCATAATCATGTTCTTTTTCAATTTGAGATACTGTCTTAGCAACAATCCAAATTTTTTATCTACCAAAAGAAGAACAACCCAACCTAATTGCTGACAACTAAAAATTTGAGTCTACATTAGACTGTCACTACTTAAATTGAGCTCACATGTAGAGGTGGAGTTATATTCAAACCTCATATTGTTTTGATAATACATTCGTATCCTTTGATACGACATCACAGTAACATTAGAATAATATGGGAATTTGAATGGCTTGAATAAGAGCATGATTGCTATAATTTTTCAAAGAGTACTGCAACAAGTAATTGACATCCTTTGCTATTTACAGAGTATATGTATGTTCATTTTCTTTTCTTTTTCCTCAATTCTTTTATTATCTATTTATCTTCTTCAATTTGTTTTCTTGTGGCTTTTAGTGCATGAGACCAGCTGCAGCATCCATACCTGGAGGAGCTTCTGTTGGTCCTGGAGGCTCCTCTCATCATATTCCTTCATTTGTCAATGTGAGACCTGCTGCTGATCACATCAGGGTTGATTGGCAACCTACTCCAATCAAGTCTTCTAACTCAGTGCATCATATGTCTAGTCTTGGGCGATTAGCAAGGGGCAACAATTCTTCAGCACATGTTATTTGCAAGAGATTGAACTCCATGCTTCCATCAAACATGTAGAACCTTCTGTGCTGGCTTTAATTTTTAACGTTAGTTTTGTATATCAATATTTGGCTGTGAGTGAATTGCTCTGTTTGGCTTGCTAGTTGGCGTAAGGACATATTTGAAAAAGTTGGGTAACAACATATCTCCTAACTAACATATCTTGTGCTGTTCAGCATGCCAACAGATACTGTTACATGTTTTCTGGAACAGAACTGTGCTTTAAATTTGTTTTATTTTGTGTTATGTTGGAATGCCCCATTATCTGTGTTGTACATAGATACCGATGTTTTCCTTTTCTATTCATAGTTGTCCAGTGTCCACTACAGTGATTACACATAGATACGAATGTTAAATCATTGACACGAAAATTGATACCAATAATAATTTTTCATGTCTATGATTTAACAGCTTTTGCATGAAAATTGATATTATTTAAATGACAAGTTTTTCAGTCACTGATATTTTGTTTCATCTGATATTTTCAGGACAGTATTTGATATCAACATTGATAATTTGCAAGAAAAGCGATGGAGACACCCTGGTGCTGATTTGTCAGATTTTTTTAATTTTGGGTTGGATGAGTTGAAGTGGAAAGATTATTGTGGGCAGATGGCAAGTTTCAACATTTCGTTGCGTTCCTTCAGACTTCTCTCAGTGGGTTACTAATTTTTTCTAGTGCAGGAACAACTCTGCCTGGACAGTATGCGAAGTAAGATCATTATTTATGAAAGCAGGGGATCAGAGCAGGTAATTAGTTCCTTTTGTGGCTGAAAGTGAGTAGCTAACTTTAGTCCTGCTGTCTAATACTCATAAGTTTATCTATATGCATAAAGAAAGAGATAACAAAGAGAATTACTGGTTTTTCTTGTGTTTTGCTTTTATTTCAGAATAATGATCGAGGCACACCCCTAGAGCTTGCCACTGCAACAAGTAGTCATGATCTACTGGCTGAAAATCCTTTCAGAAGAACGGATGCAACAAAAGAAAAATTACCAAGCGAAGGAATGGAAACTGCTCCTGAGCTGTCACCAATTGTATGTCTTATCCGTTCACTTTTGTAGTTATCTAAGAGTTTACTTCAATAGCATTGCTTATTTTCTGCTCTGCTTTAAATTAATTTACTATCATGGCATTTTATTTCTTACAGTTCCTGTGTTTACTCCTTTATGCTGAAATTGCACTACTGAACAAATTAGGTCATTATGCCCTCAAAATTCTCCTTTATCGAAGACTTTTTTTTTATTTTAAAACCAGCCAATTGGACAAGCAATACAAGTAGATTTTGGTAGTGGTGAACGCCTTCCCTCCATTTATACTAGGCATCCACGGACAAGAGATTCAGAAGCAATTATTGAGGTAAGAAATCTGTTCTTTCGGTTGGTTAAGCCCTAAATTTCTGTTTCTGATGTTTTTTAAATGTATATGCTGTTTTCATATACAAAGTGTTTGGTGAGCAGATTGCTGTGGATGGTACTGATGCTGAACGCGAGAATTTTAAAAAAGATGTTGCGCCGTTGGACACTAGAGTTCACAAGAATATCCATGGAGGTGGGATCTGGCCCTTCCCCCTTGATTCAGGCCGTCAAGTTTCCTTTGATTTTCAACATTGTGCTGGAATTCATCGTACACCTCACAAAGAAAGGTATGGGATATGAGGAATTTTATGTTGTCGCTCGCATAAAACTGAACATATCAACTGCTTTTCTTTTTGTTTTTCTGATTATTTTGGAGTAAACACTAAGGCCCGCTATCTTATACTCTTTGCTAATTGTAAGTTGAAGTAGCAGTTTGGACAAGGAATATTCTTTTGTTCTTAGGGCATCCTTTCCAAATTAGCAATTTTTTTTTCATATTTAGATACACATTCTTCACGCATTATGAATTAATGTTATGCGTAAATGACATGAACATGAAAGAAACACAGATAAGAGTTTGAAACATGGATAGTGATGAATTTTTGGCCAAATTATTTGTGAACTGGCATTGACCACTTGAGCAATGCTCGAGTGGTGATTTCTCTGTCTTGGGATCTATTCAGACCTATAAAAATACTGGGAGTTTGTTTTTTCGCTTGAGCAGTGGCTTTGGGGAAATCATTTAGGGTGCATTTGGGAAGATTTGATTTTAGCCAAACAGCCATATAAAAAGTCAAAATTCTTTCTTTTCTCTCTACTTTTTACATATTTTTCGTAAAAAATTAAGAAGTTATTCCCAAACACTTCATATTTTTTTCACCTCATATTTTAACCGAAAAGCCACTAAAAAAGCCGCTTTCCAAACTAACCCTCAATGTTCTTTGGGCAAATACACATGGGTCATGTTTGATTCACAAGATTACTAGTGGAATATTAATAATCCTATTAAATTAGTATGGTATTCACTATCCAATTAGATTAATATCCATTGGATTAATAATCCCACCCCTACTCCATTACTAATAATCCTACAAATTTGTTGGATTAATTATCCATTGGATTAATAATCTTAAACCAAAATATTAAAACAAATATAAGATAATTGGATCCACAGATTAATAATTTTAATCTCATGCTCTAATCCACCCAATCAAACATACCCATGGTGTCCTAATTTGATTTTTATTGGTTTAAATAGTGGGACTCACCACTTTTATGTTGATTTTTGGGAGACAAGAGAATAGGTGTCACAGCATAAATGGTGTGAAGCATTGCTCCAAGACCACCAAATAACTTCTCGTGGCTTTAGAGGTGGACCGGTTTCAGATGCGACCAAATCCAATTTTTGACTTCTAGATTAGGTTTTTTGATGTACTATGTTTCCTTTTTTGGATTGGAAACCTAATTTAGGTTTGATTAGTTTAGGTAAGACTCTCTCTAGTTTACATGTATGAGGAGATATTCATTCTCCATAGGGTTTTTGAATTAAAAACAATTAGGCTTTGGTGGGAGAGGCTTTGGAGAGACACCACTGTAGCTTTCTTGAGCACTTGTTCTTGCTTGATAGTGAAAACCTTTGCTTGTGGGATTTCCCATGGACGTAGGCTTGGGCTGCAAAACATCTTAGAGATAGCGACCTAGTACGCAAGTCAAACCAATTTGCAACTAATTGATTGCGGTATTTTCTTTACGCGAGCAAGGTAATCCGGTCCATAATCTCTCTACTGTTCCAACAGAATAAGTTTAGGAATTGAATACAAAAACTAAGTCTGGAGATTCGTAATCAATGGTGAGGTATTACAAGTCAGTCTGCTTAGAGAAACATTTGGAAAAACCCTTTTTATTTAACAATTCTGATATAATAGTCACTTCAGCCAAAGCATATGTTCATCGAGATTTTGCACCATATCCATATTGCATCCTCGATTAAGTCTTGATATCAATAGCACCCAATACAACTCAACCTGGCGTCAAGAAGCAATGGTATGCTAATTAGAATGCATTGAAAACTTTAGCAGTGAACAAACTAGAAAATGTAAACAGTAAAGCAATTTTTCAAATCATGAAATATCTATATATACATCTTATTAATTTTAACCTTAGTGCAATATTTCCACTATTTGCAGAGAAATTCTCCTGTTGATAGTTTTTTTTGTCTTGACTGTGTGTACTTTGGGCCCCCTTTGATTACCTATAAAAAAAAATTTGATGAACACTAGTGACTTTGAGCTAGAAGTCCATGGTGTTTAACTTGTGATCACTATGTCCTATTAATCAAACAAGTTTATTTTTGGCAATATGCACGTCACTTGTGCAGATAACATGCGGAGAAAAGGAAAAAAGCACGCCTATAAGAACTGTTACTCCACTTAGTAAATGCTTCTATGGTTCTTCAGAAGACTGGAATGCCATTGTTTCTGGGATACTCTTTGAATTTCTTTGTGAGTATGGGTTATATTGTTGGCAATCTGAGGTGTAATGATTTATTTCTGTTTCTTGATTGATAGGAAGCTGCAGAGCAATGAGAAAACAGATGGCATGGAAGAGGGGGAAATAGCATCTGACAAGGAATGCCCAAGTGAAACACTCAAAAATGAAAGCTTGATTCTTTCTGTTAAAATCCCAAGGCCAAGGTCTCAGTTTATACAACCAATCAATAACATAACTGATGGAGATGATTTCAGGATTATTCAAAATAATGAATACAGCAGAGCAAGATCAGGGAGTAACTGGGATAAACACTTGATTCTGTGGAGTGATGACTATGGTAAAGATGAGGGGCATAAGAGAAATCTGCAAGAAATTGAGGAGAATCATGTAAATTTTTATCTTCCTGCAAGAAAAAATCTGAAAATTCACAATTGGAGTGATGATGAAAAAATTTTGAGCCCTAAACATGGAAGAAGTGATTATACTTTGACAGATCAAGATGAATGTTTGGATTATACTCATGCTAGAAGGAAGGGTGAAGAGTACATGAGGAGGAAGTATGACTGTGAGGTGAAAGTTTCGCATGGTTACAAATCTAGGAAAGGTTATCTCCCTGGAAAGAGAGCGAGAATCAGAAGGAAGGGAGAAGGTTCCCAAAGGAGTCATCAAACTACCAGTAGTCCTACCAAAAGATATCATGTTAATAGCAGAAGTTACTGCAGTGAGAAGGTATGCTTTATACTGTTTTGAAACTTCTGCACACACTGATAAAGATTTTTCCACGCTATAGAAATCCGAAAAAGCAAACAAAACTTCCAGAAAATATATATATATCTTCTTCTTGAAGGGGAATACTCTCCTTTACATAACCACAAAATATTCCATATGTTTTTTGCTAAATTTCTCTCAGGTTTTTCCTGAACAACTTGGCATTAAGTGCCATTCTTGTCAAGGTCATTGTGGCATTCTTGTTAAGTTGACCTGACCTTGAAATTATTTTTCGGTGCGATCAATAAAGAAGACTGAATTGTGAAATGGAACTTGTGATAAGCCAGGTTATACTTCTTAGTATATATTCAAACCTTTTCCTTCTGGTTATTAGCTGTGTATATTCAAAATCTCTCATGTCACTTTGTACCCCCTATGGATTTTCTTTTTCTGCAGCTCTTGGAGCTGATTTTGCTTTGATCACCACTATGCTAGCTGTCTGTATCTGACTTCAAAATTTCATATCCATGACGTAGGATAGTTTAGAAAACTTCAAATAAAGTTGCCTAGGGTTAAGTGGTTGATGGTTTAGGGCAAGGAAAGCTTTTGTAGTTTCTGTTCTATTATGTGGGTGTTTGGGAAGTTGTTATTTTAGTAGGCTATTTTAGTAGGCTAAAAATTGTGTTTGGAAAGATGATTGGATTTTTTTTGTAATTGAATGTGATGTTTGTGAGAGAAAAAGTGAAATGATTATGAGTTTGATGTGACATTTTGTCTTTTTAGCTATTTTAGCATATTTTGTCTTTTTGTGAATTTTAACCTAAATTAAGCTAAAATCCCACTTCCCAAATGTATGGAAAGCTTTTTGGTTTCAGTTTCAGTTCTATCATCTATCTATTCTATTATATAAAGCCAACTCTTGAGTTGGTGTAGATCGTCACAGTTCTTGGATTTTTCCAAAATACCCCCGTGACATGTAACTACTTAGATCTAAACTTTATAAATTCCCTCAAAATATAAATGGCTTCAAATAACTACCATGATTATTTAAATTTCACACACGGTAGTGTGTGCCTACCTCTAGTAAAAAGAAATATTTGAGTTGCAGAATGGTGATAGCCCTTGCCATTCACCAAAAATATAATGCCCCTTCCATATAATTAAGATGCCCTTTAACTTGAGTGCAAAATGTCTAGTATATTGCTTTTCGTATCTTTGGACCATTAAACACAAATCATGCATTATCAAGTCAATACTTATCATATCTTCAGCTTTCAGGTGATAGGAGTCTTGGAATTGAGAAATTATGGTTGCATCATATTTTTCACATTGCTTGACAAACAAGACTCCTCACAAATTGCTGGTAGAATTAAATCTTGCAGATCTGTAGCTATTCTTTCTGACATTTTCATATTGTTCAGGTTAGAGTGGAAAGCTCAAGTGAGCAAACAAGAATGATGCCACCGACAGCAGACTCAATTGACTGTTGTGATCTTGGACAACTGAAATCATCATCTGTTGCATTTACAAAGCATCATGAGAAAGAAAGCCTGAAGCAATGTTATTTTTTGAGGAAACAAAGAGAAGACGATAACTCCACTACCAATGAGCAAGACTTAAAAAGGGGTCGTTCTAAATGGGAGCGCTGGACGAGTTATGATGAGGATTAGAGAAGATGTTAAAAAACTGAAGAAATCAGAGTTGAGTTCAAGTGTCCAATCAAACATCAACATCTTGCTAAGTAGCCACATCTTTCTGCAGCTAAAATGCATGTAGATCAAACGACCTCGAAGTTTTCCAAGTGGGTGATCCCTGCAAGTTGCAAATTACTGACCTTAAAAACTCTCCATTGGAATTTCTTATACAAATTATCTGCCCTTTTTATAATGTAATTAGTCTCTCTTTAGAACTAGTTCCTCCCCCACACCTATAGATATACAAGGTCAAGTATAATGAAATAAAAAATGATACTGAAATTGTAAGTGTCTTGTGATATTGGTTGTACCGTAGCTGCAGCAAGAGGCTTTCAGTCCATCATATGTTGAATTTGGTAAATTTCTATGACAAAGAAAACTTGTATGTAGCTTCCCAATTGCTATTTGATACTTGAAGGTTCGGGAGGAATCTGACTGATGTTCCTTTTCAGCCCTCTATGTGCTCGTTTGGAAAGTGGCTATTTTAGTGACTTTCGATTTTTTTGGCCAAAATATGAGGTAAAAAAATCAATATGTTTGTGAAGAATATTTTACTTTTTACGTAAGGACATGCAAAAAGTAGAGTGAATGGGAATGGTTTTTTTTTTTTTGAATGAGTTGAAAACTTTTTGGCTTTTTGGCTTTTGGTGACTTTTTAACTTTTTTGCTAAACTGTTAACTTCCCAAATGAGGCCTTAGACTATGTTTAGCTCATGAATTTGTGGAGAAATTTATCAGAAAAAAGAAAAATATAGGATAAAATACATTTTTTATCCTTAAAATATGTGTTGTGTCACTTTGTTCCTTCAAATTTTAATTTGTAAATTTTGTCCCTCAAGTTTTTAATTTGAGTTGAACTGGTCTAATTCTAAAAGGTCGTTTAAATCATTAATTGAATAATTATAAATTTCAACTATGATCCTAAAGCATACGTTTTGTGTCATTTTGGTGCCTAAAATTTCAATCTTGTCAAATTTCGTCCCTTAAGGTTGTGTTTTATTTCCATCATTAATATTTCAGGACTAAGGCCTCGTTTGGGAACAGGCTAATTTAGTAACTTTTTGACTAATTGGCTAAAAAGGTTGGTAAAAAAAACTTGTATGTTTGGGATGACTTTTTGGCTAATTACGAAAAGATGTGCAAAAAGTAGAGAGAAAAGGGAATCTTTGACTTTTTGGTATGGGTTGTTGGCTTTTTGGCTAAAAAGGTAACTTTTTGGCTAATTGGCTAATTTAGCCACTCCCCAAACGGGGCCTAAATTAACAAAATTTAAAACTTTGAGGATTTAAGTGACATGAAACACATATTTTCGGGCCATATGTGTATTCTATTATCATTTTATTAACTATTTAGATGGACGGTTTGAAATTGAACCAAATTGACTCACTTTAAAAATTTTAAGGATAAATTGAAATTTAAAGGATCTTTTGTTTTTTTCCCTCACAAGATAGGAATTAGCTGTAAGATTACAATGTAGACCAATATATCTCCATAGACTCGAACCTGAAATCTCACTCATCTTGACACCTAAGTGCTCTCTCCCTAACTACTTGGACAATTGCCCTGGGTCAAACTTAAAAGATTAAAGTGACACAAAACGTTTACTTTAAGGACCATAAATGTATTTTATTGAAGGAAAATATTAGGGAAACCAAGAAATTGATTTAGGTTCTTCCCTTCATTATCTTCTTTATCTTTTCCTTCACTTTTCCTTTTCCTCCTAAATTCTTTTACAAATTTATAATTCAAACACAATCTAAGGCTCCATTTTGAATAAGTGAATCTAAAATGAAGGGATTTAAATTAAATTTCAAAAAAATTTAAAAAGGCTAATTATTGAATATAGACTGATAGTTCTAAACGAAAACGAAGGATGAGATAGTGATAGAGATAGAGATAGAGGTAGAAAAGCTGTAATTTGGTAATTTGGAAGTATTTCAAATTATTTTGCTTAGCATACTACAACAAATTAAGGAGAAAGGTGTGGTTTGCACTTCTAAAAGTGCACATCATAAGAAATATAATGTTATTTTGTGGGGGGATTGCGGTGAAAGTGACAAATAGAGGTATATTTTTTTTGAAAGTGCGCATCGTAGTAGCTTCCTTGAATTAAATATCCTCCTGAGATTGTATTAGATTCATGAATTTGGAAAGGAAAAGAGAAAAGGTAGGTGAAATGTGAATAAAATATGACTACATTTCACCTACCTTTCGCACATTTTTTCCTTTCGCTTTTCAAATCCCTCCCCAAATCCATAACAAAACAAAGCTTAAGTGATATCAACTCATGGATGTATTGATTTTAAATATATAAGATAAATGTAAACTATGCAGCTCTAAATTTAAGAAAGCGTTAAGTGACCCATGTGCTTTATGTCCTAAAAGTGAAAACTTCTTTTGTCACCAAGACTAAAACATATGCTCCCAATATAAACATTCATATATCAACCTTTATGTTGTACTGAGTGATGAGCATGTCAATGAGTGGAAAAATCATATATTAAGCATTAAGACACTGTAAGTACATTATGTTAGTCATTAAGACACTCCAAGCACATTTGCTCTGAGAATTTGGCTAAATTCAACTCATTAAGTAGAAAAGAGGACTATATTAGAATTTTCCAACCAAAGATCCTTCGTATCCAAATTTTTATGTTTGCTATATTTTAATATATTCATAGTCAAACAATGTGGTAAAAATCTCATGACATGATCAAATAGCTGAGAGTGGCTTGGTATAGAGAGAAAAATTTTAAAACAAAAGATCTCATGATAATTTTTCCACCATTTGTTACAATTACGAGCTAGCTCAATTACAAGTAAAAATTATTGAGAAAATGAGCCAATATGTTTTAAATTTTGAAAGAGAATAATTTTATGAAAAATGCTTGAAAGCACTAAAAATGGAGCATTAGTGATGTGACAGTAGGCCCTGCCTACTTTTCATGCTTTTTTTTTTTTTTTTTTACTATTTTTAATACATTAATACTATTAATAATATATTTTTTAATAATCTAAATCATTGCTGCAATTTTATTACCAAGGCACTTGTAACTGAGGCTTTTCCCAAAATAAGCCCTTTTGGTATTGGATTTCCCAAACTAGGCCAATTTCTGACGGAATTCCAAAACTAAGTTAAAGCGCTATTCCTATTCCCGCTTTTACTGTTAGGAGCGTAAAATTGGATGAACAGTAAACTCGCTATTACAGATAGCGATTTTGATTAAGAATTCGCTATTACAGATAGCGCTTATAGCATGAAATTTTTTCCAAGAGAAAACGCTGTTGACAACAGTGCTTTTAGCACAAAATCTCGTTGGCATGAAAACGCTATTGTTAATAGCGCTTGTATCAAAAAATATTTTTCCCATGAAAACGCTATTGCTAATAGCGATTTTAACAGAAATCTGTTTTGGAACAAAACGCTATTTCTAATAGCGATTTTAACAGAAACTTTTTTTCAAATAAAACGCTATCCCTAATAGCGCTTTTAAGCGATAATTTTTTGGAAATAAACGCAATTTACAATATAAAACAAAAGAAAAAAACATAAATGGGCCACATGTTTACAGTCTATGAAATTGAAATTGGCTTTACTAAAGCCATTGTCATGTTAAAATATATATTTTTTTCTTTTGTTTTTGTTTTGATTTAGAATGTGTAATTCATAAATTTTACATAATATGAAAAAAACCTCTTTTCATATATTAATTTTACATACTATTTTTCATATATATAATTTTAAAATTATATTGATTTAGATATTATTAAGCCAATCATGTTAATTTATTTTGCTTTACTGAAGCCGTTGTCATGTTAAATTTTTTATTTTTTCTTTTGTCTTTGTTTTGATTTACAAAATGTAATTCAATTTTTTTTTTCGTCTTTACTGAAGTTGTTTTCATGTAAATTTTTTTTTGTTTATTGTTTTGTGTTTGTTTTGTTTAAAAGGTGATAATGTAATTAATAAGGTTTTGTTTTTTGTTTTGTTTAGAAGGTTTTGTTTAAAAGGTGATAATGTAATGCATCAAAAAAAGCTTCAATAAATTGTTAATTTTTTAAATTTATTATTAATCCATTACAATTAATATTATTTAATAATATAAAAATTTTTAATTTTTTTATTTTATTATTAATCCATTACAATTAATATTAACTAATAATATAAAAATTATTAATTTTTTTAATTTATTAGTAATCCATTACAGTTAATATTAATTAATAATATAAAAATTGTTAATTTTTTTAATTTATTATTATTCCATTACAGTTAATATTAATTAATAATATTAAAATTGTTAATTTTTTTAATTTATTATTAATTCATTAGAATTAATATTAATTAAAATATAAAAATTATTCTAGCCAAACCCTAGCCAAACCCTACCGCCGGTATCTGGAAGTCCTAGCCAAACCCTACCGCCGGCAGACCTCGCCACCGCCGGCCACGCCCTTCTTCTCGCCGGAAATCGCCACTCTCCTCTCTCTCAGAGAGAATGAACAGTGATTTTGTCTGGCTTAAATAGTGGCAATTTCGTAATACTTCAAATTATTGGAGGGCATTTAAGTACTTTCCACACCCCTCCGCATAATCCCAATCCGCGAAGCTGCTCCAAGCCGCTTCTGATTCTCAACTTTTTTATGTAGGAAAAAAATCTGTAGAAGCTCAAGTGGTTGGCCATAAGCTCAACCAAATAGTCTGTAGTAGCTTTTAAGAAGGCAAAAGCTATAATCTGCTCAAATTAAGCCAGACCAAACACCACCACTGTGCAGCTCGACAAGCAACGACGAAGGGTGAGACGCGAAGACCACCGCGGAGTAGGCCAACAAGACGAAGGCCACAGCGAGAGCTCCTAAAATACATTATGTCAACATTTTTGTAATAATACTTAATACATAATATTGCCGAAGTCAGTACTGTACTAAATACTCATATAGGCATGAAAACAACATAACTGAAGTTGCAAATGTAATAGTTTTCAGTTACATAGGTAGTACAAACATAATTCTCCCACAAAAATACATTCTGGACAGCATGAGCTGAACACACATTACATACATCCTGGACACCCTGAACTGACCACACAATACATAAACATAACAGTTACACAGTCAAACATTTGATTCATGACCTAATATTGCATATTAATAGCCGTAACATTTGACAGACACAATACATAAACATAGACTTAAGCATAAACATAACATAACACCTAATTTACGCTTAAATCGGCAGGTGGCTCCGAGTCTGAACAATCCGAAAGCTCAGTGTCAGAGACAAGTTCAGGATCCTCCATGATACCTTTGATAGCCGCAACATCTGGTTCTGTTCTGTTCTTCTGGGCATCCTTCTTAACTATGAGTAGCTGCATATCGCGGGCCAACCTACGACCCATTTGAGAAATCTCACGTTGTAGTCTTTGACACAGTCGATCAACATTTTCAGGATCTTCCTTTTGGATCTCAACAGAACGTGCTTTTGGCACCTTCGTCTTTCTTTCCCGACATAATCTTTCATTTTGCACTCGCTCTATAAATAGTGCGGGCCACTTCAGAAGTCTAGCATTTGCATAACCATATCCTGTTTGATTCTCTGATGGATCCTCCACCAAACCACATGGATCTCGATAGTACTTGGGCATGACAAAATGTCGCTTCCCAAACCTATCATGATAAGCACAAGAGGCATCTAACAAAGGAAATGGTGTTTCATCTTCAGCATCGCCACTTCCCCTTCCCCCTCCTCGTCGTGAACTTTCACCCCTTTGCAAGTTCCTACCACCTCTGCGATTCCCACTCCCTCCCATGAACCATGTAGCCATGCTAATTTTTTAAAGCAAATAAATGATAATTTCGTAGGGCGAAATGAGTTGTAAGGTTGTGTCTTCACCTTTACTCGTTTATATAGTTGGTTATGAACGACTTTAGAAAGATGCCTCTGCATGACAATCCCACATATATGAACAAGGTATGAGTTGTCAATAGATTGAAAAAACAGAGAAAAGCAAATACTGTGGTCGAAGTCACGTGACTTGACAATCCATCTGTATATATGGACAAAATAAATGCATGCTGACTGTAAGGTAAATCAGTGAATTCACTGTTGCCATGTGACTTTCTGAGTTGAGAATCCCACATCTATCAATAACAGATGAGTTGTCACTACAATAAAAAAGTCGAGCAAAAAATTGAGAAAACCAAAGCCTGTGCACCAAGTCACATGGCTTGACAATCCATCTGCGTATACGGACAAAATAAAACAATGCTGACTGTAAGGTAAATCAGTGAATTCACTGTTGCCATGTGACTTTATGAGTTGAGAATCCCACATCTATCAATAACAGATGAGTTGTCACTACAATAAAAAATACGAGCAACAAAATTGAGAAAACCAAAGCCTCTGCACCAAGTCACATGACTTGACAATCCATCTCACAGATATCTGAGACAAAATAAAACAATGCTGACTGTAAGGTAAATCAGTGAATTCACTGTTGCCATGTGACTTTCTGAGTTGAGAATCCCACATCTATCAATAACAGATGAGTTGTCACTACAATAAAAAATACGAGCAACAAAATTGAGAAAACCAAAGCCTCTGCACCAAGTCACATGGCTTGACAATCCATCTGCGTATACAGACAAAATAAAACAATGCTGACTGTAAGGTAAATCAGTGAATTCACTGTTGCCATGTGACTTTCTGAGTTGAGAATCCCACATCTATCAATAACAGATGAGTTGTCACTACAATAAAAAATACGAGCAAAAAATAGAGAAAACCAAAGCCTCTGCACTAAGTCACATGGCTTGACAATCCATCTGCGTATACGGACAAAATAAAACAATCTTGTTGTAAGGTAAATCAAGAATTCATCGTTGCCATGTGACTTTCGAGTTGAGAATCCACATCTATCAATATGAGATGAGTTGTCACTACAATAAAAAGTCGAGCAAAAAATTGAAAACCAAAGCCTCGCACCAAGTCACATGACTTGACAATCCATCTGCATATAAGGACAAAATAAAGGTATCTTGCGCCAAGATGGTAAATCGGTGAATTCACTTTGTTGCCATGTGACTTTCGAGTTGAGAATCCCACATCTATCAATAATGTATGAGTTGTCACTACAATAAAAATCGAGCAACAAAATTGAGAAAACCAAAGCCTCGCACCAAGTCACATGGCTTGACAATCTATCTGCGATATCTGAGACAAAAATAAAACAATCTTGTTGTAAAGGTAAATCAGTGAATTCACTGTTGCCATGTGACTTTCTGAGTTGAGAATCCCACATCTATCAATAACAGATGAGTTGTCACTACAATAAAAAATACGAGAACAAAATTAAGAAAACCAAAGCATGTGCAGCAAGTCACATGACTTGACAATCCATCTGCATATAAGGACAAAATAAATGTATGCTGCCAGTAAGGTAAATCAGTGAATTTACTGTTGCTATGTGACTTTCTGAGTTGGGAATCCCACCTATGCTGCCAGTAATGTTACGACCTACTATTTGTATTTCATTGAAAAGTATGACTATTTGAATTGTTGTTGTCATTTGAGAAGCTATTCACCGACCTACCTGTTATGGTTTTTGTGCTATTAAAGCCGGTAGTTCGTTTCACCGAGTTTACTTTCTGTCAACCCCTCATTCATTACCAGAGTCATCATTTTTACTGAACTTTCAAGAATTGGAAGGTGACTCTTTATTCTTCCCCGATGGAGATTGAAATTCGTTGTAAATTCATCCCTATTTCAAATGACCCTAGTTAAGGAAACCTTTTCTCCGAGTTGCCTTATCTATTTTATGTGTTTTAAGATAATTGAACATACATAATTGAACATACATTAATCCATTCATTGATCCAGAACATTCAGTAACTAATTGCAATTCAATAAAGAAAGTCATGAACTCATAAATGTGTAGAAATAAATGTAGTTATTTCATAAACTTCAGGTTCATAAAAGAAATACTTGAAATACATCCGTACGTTAGACCAACAACAACATTGTCTTACACTCCAGTAACGAACATATGAAACATAACGGTGTTTGATTTCTTATTCCTCATCTGACATGTAGTAGTCAGAGAGATATTTTTCATTGTTTAAGACATTATTTCGCTCAACCATTCTCAAATCTCTGTTGCTTGCTTCTGCCATTTCAGTGGCTAGCTGAAGCATGAAATGTCGACATCTCCGCATTAACATTCTGTTGTTCTCCTTCTTAATTCTGCTAACTGCTTTTTCATAGTCACTCACATTTCGTCTAGGCATGGTCAATGAACGACGATGAGGTACCGGTGCCCCAAGGTTACGTAGATCATTATACAATCCTTCTTGCTCCGTTACCCTGAACGCCCATTCTGCTCGGATACCAGCATAATAATCCTTCGGACTCGAGTACTTTTCGCTCTTGTAGTCATACGTAAATGGAGGTAGCAGCCACACTTTCGGATTTCTTTGCTGGCGTGAACTTCCTGCACCTCTTGAAGACATTGTTAATAACACAAAAAAAATAATAATAATAGTAATTGTATATATATTACTTTTGTTATGACTTCAACAAACATCATACTGGGGTATTTATAGACATCATAGTGGTGCTAGGGCAGTATGGAATAAGTGATACACGTGATATTATTTGTTGTTATTCATTTCATGTAATTTTGATTACCCGTGACTTTGTGTACCTGTGATATAGTCACGGACGTGGTTGTCAGATATAAGCAGAAAATTGCAGGCCACAGAATGACAATGCAATCCCTTCATATTCGAGCAGTGCATTGTCAAATAAAACAAAATGCATTGGCAAATTAATTATCACTGTTTTTCTCACCAACATAATAAAATGGTCACTTGCTACGTAAACACGATTGGAACATTGATACCTATATTTTTTCTGATTTTCATTTAATTAACTTCACAGTCATCCAATTTTCATTGTCATTACACAACCGTACATCATGTTTTTTTATCAACATAATAGCATTTTCTGCTTATTTTCACAGTCGTAATAATGTGACTCAGATGAATTCTAAAATGTAAAGAAAAAACAAAGCATGTAAGTTGCAATGCAGAAGTCACATGCATCACGTAATGTGAGAAAGCAGTCTACAACGATACAAGCATGGCAAAGTCGAAAGTCACATGCATTCTTGCACCATCGCATAAAGTGACATGCATTATTGCATCAATGTACAAAGTCATCGCTTTATGCACAATAGCGATGCTACAGGCCTTTGATTCGTTCATGACTTGACAAAAGTTGAGTCCTGACAGCCGAATGCACTGGATAAGGTCAGTGGCATGCATGTGATCGTTGTTCAGGTCATCAAAGTTGACGTGACAACTCTAATGCATAGTTGTCATAGTTGTTTGCAATAATTGCATGCATACATACAGCTACCATGTGTATATATGGTATAAATATCGTAGCATACCACAACAAAAGTTTTACAGCTATTTCTATCGATATCATCATGACATATACGATGGTTGATCTATATTCAGCAATGGGTCGCTATTGGGTTGCAGATGGAGATGAATTTCAATACCCATTAAATCCAAATTTGCATTACTCACGTGCCACCGTCAATACCATGAGAGCTGAGTGGGAATTTCGCAAAACTCGAGCAAACGTTCTCGTTGAGCTATGCCGTGAAGTTAATCTTAAATTTCCTCGCCGGTTAGCCATGCGTATGCCAACTGACACTCCACAGTTGTTGCAAAGGGCATTGCATCGTATTCGCGACGAGGTTAATCGCATGACCCAACGTTTGCAAAGGTCCGGACTAATGAAGACCGCAAATGAGCGTGCCGAAGATGGGTTAATGGATGATGCACACCAGTACTACGCCTGGAGCATGGATGTTATGTATGAATCTGATATTGAGATGTCAGATGATGATAATAATGAATGAAATTGTTTGGATGAACGCCGGGGCATTTTACGTAATGCATGCAATTTGTAATGCTTATCCATGACTTATCAATGAAGCGAGATATTTCAATTATTATTAGCCTTGAACAAACATATTTTTTATAGCTTCTTTACACGTTTTGTTCAAACCAAACGCGTTTATAATTTATGTTTTCCTAAAAATAAACATAAATGGTTGTATCAAATTTATTTAAACTTCAATTTTATAAATGGTTGTCTCAATTTGTAAATTGGAGGAAAAATCGTAAATTACTATAAATAATGCACAGACTACGGATAATGAGAGAGGGGTAGAGATGTGAAAGAGATTTGTGTGATTCACCAATATAAATAAGAATAAAAAATTGTGAAATTATAATTGCGAATAAATAAGTATGACATTACATCAGCTGTAAATGTTTGACACATAAAAAAAAAAAGATAGAAAAAAAAAACCTATATAGTCCATCTCGCAACCGCTAATGCCCTAACCTGCCCCCAGTCCCACAACCCCGACCGTGGATCTCCCTCCTCGGTCTCCTACGGTAGACTCTCTGAATATCTGGCACTCCCTCCCCTGCATGCGGCCCTCCACTGACTGCCTGTGGAGCCTGTGAGTGTGACCCCCTCTCTGCATCGATGCCCCGATCTGCACGTGCTGCGGACGAGATCTTCTGTGGTGAAACTCCCACTCCCTCATCTGCTGCAACTGTATCACGATCTGCAATGGACCTCGACCTCTGCCTCTTTCGCCTCGACGCGGCGTCCCCACGACCATAACCTCGGCCTCTCACTCGCGCTCGGGGGCTCAATATGGCCTCATCATCAATCTGGGAGATGTCGGTGAAGCGCATCATGTGTACTCTGGCGTGGTCGAAGTAGTCCCCAGAGAAGTAGGTGGTAACTGGGTGGGTGGGGTAACAACATCATCAATGAACCGGGGCGCGGTCGAAGTACTACCCAGGAAAGCAGGCTGTAACTGGGTGGGTGGGGTAACAACATCATGCATGAAGCGGGGCGGTGACCAATCAGGGTCAGGGTCAGGGTCAGCATGCTGGGTAAGATGTACGTGTGGGGAATATGGAGAAATGTATGGGATATCATGCGGTGGGGTGACTGAAGTCGAAGGACCTGATGTGGCTGGCGCTGAAGTGGGAGGCACTGACGTGGACGGGACTGATGTGTCTGGACCAGCTGCTGCACTGGATACACCGTAGTCCCCAAAATGCAGACGATCTACCCGATGGGCATGCTGGATCCCCTCGTACAATAACTCTCTGATCTCTACAAGGGCCTGCAGACCAAGCTGTCCATCACGTCTGAAAATGGCGTCCTCAGCCAAGTGATATGACCTCCCAGCTCGAACCACCTGAACACAAAATCAGATATATTAGGCTATAGTTGACTAAAAATAATCAATTATGATATTAACAATTATCTGACATATACTACGATACTCACCAATGCCTCGAGAGAAGGCCCAACTCCCTGATATCCGGCCTCGGACATGTGGCTCGGATTACCGACAAGTAGGTGTGTATGTCGCCGATACCACAACATGTAAGGGTCCGAAGAGGGGAGGACTCCATCGCTCCAGTCAGCTTGTACAATAGTGTCGCGACGGGCATCCCACAACTGTATGTATCGCAGATGATGCACACTCCAGTCAGTGCTGGCTCGGCCACGTCTATCAGTCGCATGCAACCGCCACTCGGTGTCACACCGATCCGGCACGGCCTGGACCCGACCAAACTGTCGGAGGACACGATCAGGGAGATGCCACTCAACCACGTCAAAGCAAATGAGTGGTACTCTCGCCATCCATATATCCTCACCTAGTCGGCGATGATGCGGGGCGTATGGAGGACAACAGCATAAGGCTGCCAGATAAACTACCATTACGACAAGTCTTATTAAAATCCGTCATAAACATATACACTTCGTATGACAGTTAAAATTTAGGTACTTAAATTTGATACCTCGCCGTCGATCATCCGGTCAAGCTGGTCTCTGTACCACGGCGACTCATTGGGTCGACACGACCTCGTGGCTCATGTCAACCCTCCACCGCCACCTCGAGGTCCGGCCGCAATCGCATGTCTCTCGCCGATGGGAACCTCACCAGAGCAACTAGTTGCCGCCTAGGCGGGCAATGCGAATCAATCTCTCCACGCCCAAATCTGCAATAGTTTCAACGCAATTACAATCTTGATATATGCCATACAATATGAATTGACATGTAATCAAATTCTTACTAACAGTAGCAAGACAAGGGGTCCTCCGATCTGAGTCACACCCACGAGTGGCTCGACATAACATCCTATACAAGCATGCCAAAAGTCAGCGCCCAATTTGTCTTGGCGATGTCGTCAATGTCTCATAGCGATGGCAAATACATCGGCTTGAGCGGTTACGTGACTTATCGGGAGAAGTACCCCCAATAAGCCCGAGAATATATGCTCGCGCATCTTTCTTTGACTAACTCATCTGGAGCATGATCCGGAAGATCGCCACGAAAATGCTTTCGGACACCACCTCACCTCACTCTACACTGTAAGTCTGCGGTATAGGTGCTAGTCCCAATAGCTCGGCCAGAGGGCTATCCCTTTGCTCCGTCGTCAATGATGGGTCAAGTCCGATGCTTTCGTCCATCAATCCGTGACCGTATAGGATAGATCGTCTGCAATGTGACGGTGGCCTCACCGTCGGAAATGAAATGTATGAGTCTCAGGCGCCATCTCTCGGCGAGGCGAGAATGAGTGGGCGGTCTAGTCTGATATGGCCTATACGATATACACCATAGAATCCCGCGCGTAGTAGACACTGCAAGACTCTATGGTCCAATGGACGATCCCACAGGCCGGAATCTCCCCGCCGGCATGCCACCACGGTGCGTGCCTGGTCCTGCATAACAAAATGAGTAGTTTAAATTATAGCATTATCAAGGAAATCAAAAACAAAATGCAGTGTATTTTCATTGTAAGCGTAAAGTTCAACAAACGTTATTGCATACCGGGTCCTCCCATATACTATCAGCCCGATGTGGAAGACTCAAAAGGGGAACCTCATCAAGTAGATGTGCCATGAAGCCTGTACAATTGAAAAACAAATACATTTTGAAAAACTGTATTGATGAGCATGTAATTTAACTATATCAATTAAGCTCAAATTATTATGTACATGACGACTTGGAAAACAAATGTGGTCGATAATTTTAAAAGTATAAATTTGTGTGCCATTAACATGGAAGCAATTCACTAAATTCTGAATTTTGCATATTATGTGCCATTAAATATGATAAGCAATTCAACATAACCTATCGTTATCTATGGTTCGAAATAATATACAAATATTTTACAAAATCATTTTACGATCTCCGTTACATAAGCATAATAATGACCAATAACATGTGGATAGTTTTTGTATGTCAATATTTACAGATAAATGATTGTTGATTTTGGACAAATAAATGAACAAATAAATGGACAAAATTTAATAATGATAATTTTTTTTCAAAACTTCATTGTTGATTTTGGCATATTTGACATAACCTCATTACTGATTTTGACATATTTGACTACATTTATGGCATATTCGACAAAACTTCATTATTGATTTTGTAATTTTTGTTTTGCAATAAAGTATAAAATTTGTAAATTACGTACATGTAATTCATAAATTGTAAATGTACAAAATGCTTGCATCAGTCGAAATATTAAAATATTAAAATGATAGAAGAACTATGTGATTTGAAATAAAATTCTGTCATAAACATTTTCAATGAAGTAGAGAATAAAAACTATAGGGCTATGTGGTATAGTTAAATGTTTTTGCATTGTCATTTAGTTTAATTTATTTGTTTACTATGTTAGTTGTAAATTTTGTCAAGGAAATCAAACAATTACAATATATAAAGAATTAAACAATAGAAATGATCTATTACAAATAAAAAATGTTCTATTAAATGTACGACCCGATTTACAAATAATGAATTACAAAAGAAAAGAAAATGATCTATTACGAATAAAGAATTACAAAAAGATCTATTACAAAATGTAAGTATTACATAGTCTTCATCGACCAAGTCGCTAGGACATGTTACTTTGTCATGACTGTCTGCGGCACTCAACAACGAAGCGGTCAAACGCCTATCCGATATGTCCATCTCATTGAATCTGAGACATAGATATCGACCCGCTTCACTTGTCGCATGAGCCTTGAGACATTAGGCATTAAAGTCCACTGCGGATCAGCCCAATAATCTTGATGCGGTATTGGATTGAATTTAGTTTCCCAAACCCTCATGTATACATGAAGCCTATATACTAAATCAACGTACTCGAATGGATTGTCACCGCATTCAGACATTACAGCGAGCATGTGAGAACATGGATAGTGTCGTATCTCATATTTTCCTGGCACGTGGGTTGATTCATCCGCACAATTTGTGTATTGCGACCTCGTCCATGGCGAAAAGATGTTTGCACCTCAAACACGCGGCGGGGCCTACAAAAAAATTTTAATACAAACTAATGAAGTTCATGTTTTTAGGTGTAGTTAAATTGACAACATAATAACAATAATTTCATTTATATTACAAACTAACCTGTCATATGATATCAACTTGAAAGTATTTGCCCTTGCGATGCCATCCTCAATAGTTTTTTGCATCTCTCTAGGATATTGGAACTCATTTCGTACATCTAGTTCAGCTTGGGCTCCCATCTCGTCAAAATATTTTACAAGCCGCCGAAATGTAAATTCAACCATAGCTGAGATAGGTAAGTTCCTTGCACCTTTCAAGACGCTATTGAAGCACTCTGCATCATTGCTAGTCAATACCCCCCACCGATGTCCACCGTCATACGAAAGGGCCCACTCCTCAGGATTCATCTTGTAAACCCAAGTGATGGCTTCTTGGTCAATAGCCTGTATTTGTTGTAAGTAACCATTACACTTTTGTCGTTGATGAACACTTCCTACTTTCCATAGAAGTTGTTTCAGCTCCTTATTTTTGAACGTACTGTTAAAGTTACTACAAACATGTCGAAGGCAGTGCCGATGATATCCAACAAATTGGAGCGAGGGATTCAACCAATGCCGCCTAACAAAGCCTAAAATACTCTCACCGATCGGATATCAAAGTCACTCCTGTCGGTCCATGACAATATGTTCCTTGATATTTGAAATGAAGAACCAAGACTCCAAACTCTCCTTGTCGACAACGGCAAATGCAAGCGGTAGTACTTTGCCATTGGCGAGGACAATCGTTGCTACAAGCAACACACCGATGTATTTCCGTATAAGAATGTACCATCTATGGTTATAACAGCCTACAATGTCCGAATCCATCGATGACGGGTTTGAAAGACCAAAAACAAAGTGAAAAGCGGGCATAATGGTTGTATTTCCGATATATCTATGCTTCCATTGCGATGGTGCGAGATTAGATGTTTGTAATGCATACATGAATTTAGGCAACATCATATATGATTCATCCCAATCCCGAATACCATTCTAATTGCCTTTGCCCTTGCATGCCACGCCTTCTTGTATGATATAGTATAGTTCATGGACTTTTTATATCTTCTATGACATTCTTAATGGGCATATCGGGTTAGATTACGCATACAACAATACCTATGAGTCAGATTATTTTGGTGTGAACACTTTAAACAAACAATGTGTATATAAATGTAAACATTTATTTTGTATACTCACCGCAACTTGTCCCAAAAGATGAGAAGTAATGTAACTGGAGCTAATATTTGTGTGGTCCCTGTTCATTCGTGGGTATAAACAATGGTGAGGACCCCTATACTGCTTTATTTCAAAAAGACCATGTCTCCTACTAAGAGATGCACGCAACCACCATCTACAGTCATGCTTGCAAGCACACACCCAAACGTCTCGCTTGGAGGTTACGACTTTATACTCTCGATTATTTGTTGCATGGTACAATTTCACAGCATGTACGAGTTGCTTCTTATCAACGAAGACCATCCCTTTGTCCAACTCTGGATTTTCAGCATTCCCAGATTCGGTTACGGGGAACGACATCGCGGTTAGTAA
This sequence comes from Camellia lanceoleosa, assembly GCA_025200525.1. Taxonomy (NCBI): domain Eukaryota; kingdom Viridiplantae; phylum Streptophyta; class Magnoliopsida; order Ericales; family Theaceae; genus Camellia; species Camellia lanceoleosa. The sequence continues at coordinate 110,617,393 of CM045769.1, forward strand.
TGTCAAAATCACAACCCATGTGAATGTTTTCATACAAAGGATTTGGTCTAGGTGGAATGGGGGCATTCGAATATCAGCGGGGCGTCGACATCATCTTCATCATCATCATCATCGATCCGCCTAATAAATTTTCTTCATCACACATTTCATTCTCATCATTGTCTAGGGCGACATCAGATCGTACATGTCCTTTGTCGACAAGCGCCGAAATTAACTGTTTCGACCATATTACCAACTTCAACGGAGTCGTATGATGGCTATAGGTGGACACATCTTCGGTGTTATTGTGAAATTCATCGTATCCACCACGTGAACTTGATTCTCCACCATGGCCATGAAATGTCATTGTGTGTAGCCACCGCATAACATTCATTTGACTCATACATAGGAGGCGAAATCTTTGTTGTGTCAATCCCATGTGTCAGCAATGTAGTGAACGGATGTGAATCCATCTGTGTTATATTCGGAAGATTCTGTACAACCTCTTTTTGAATGTACACTTCCAAACAATTTGGTGGTTCGAAATTTCCACCGATATTTAAAACGGTGTTCAACGCCTCATCGTCATTTATCGGTAATATTTTGTATTTGCTGGTTGCTTGCCACTGGCGATAAGGATATCTACATTTGAAGATCAATCGGACTGTTTCCCCGTAAGTTGCAACCTTCGACATAAACATCTCTTCCAAATTGGCAAGTGTGGTGCCAAGTTGCACCCTATATATCCCTTTCGGTTCAGCATCATATGACACACCTTCATCGGGGTCCCGAATTATGTTTCCCCCCCAGTAAAAGATAATTGGAACAGTTGCCATATACTTGCTTCAATGAAACAATAAATATTAAAATATCAACAATATACATATATCGAATTCTACTTGTAAAATAAACATTACAAAAAACATTAAAATTTGCAGAAGTCACAAATAAAAGTAACCCTCTAATTTTTTGTCAATTTTTTGTCAATTTTTGCAGAAGTCACTTCCATTTTTTTGTCAAATAAACATATACTTGCACCCTATTTTTTGTTAATTTTCAGCCATAATGTTTCAGCGCTTTTGACTAATATTATTTTCTGATAAGAAAAATTTTATTGACCCAAAAGTGAGCCACCTAGAGGGGAAAAACATTATACACTCAATAGCCAAAACCTGTAGGATATACATCAAATGGCATGCACAAATCACCTAGGAACTCTGCACAATAGAGTCAACATAGAAGTAAAATTGTATTACTATGTCATGTTTTGGTTTTTTTGTTTGTAATTGCCTATGAAGAAGGAATCATATAAAAGTAATGGCGATGCAGTTTCTTTGCCTGACCCTAATGATTGGGTAAAATTAATCATGAATTCATGGCAAATTACTTCTTTTAGTTTTGTAAAGAGACTAAACTCACATTTTGCCAGTTCTTCTTCAAAAATGAAACCAGAAAATTAACACTCAATTGCACATTTTGAAAACAGCAACTCCCATGCAGAGAACCTTCTTCAGTTGGAATTTGACTGTCGCTTTAGTCTCATTAACTTTAGACTCGACAGGTTCTTGATGAGTGACTTCAGCGGATTTTTTTTCACAATATACATATGGACTACATTTTGGATAGTTATCCATGTGAATCTATCGAGCCATCCGTACCAATTATTTGGTATTACAAAACACAGGCTTACCCATCAAAGTGCCAAATTTTTTTTTTCCCCTTCGTACGTACGAAACTGCGATGGACTATTAATTAAAATAATTTAAGACTCTTTTCATGCATATATTGTAACTAGTCTAATAATGACTTCTAATTATACAAATATAAATAAAAATTATTAAAACATAATGTTTACATTTTCCTTTTCAATGGTAATGGACAATTACTATAGCGATCCCGGGTTTACCCCTTGTTGTATAGTGGTCTGGACATGTGTCCGTGGATGTTGGTAATTGAGTATTGTCTTATTTACGTCCTTTCTTGCTTTATTTTTGAGTTACAGGATGTGTTGGGCAGGTTTGTCACAGGTTGGTTAAGCTTTAGAACCAAGTCTAGTTGCCCGAGTTTTAAGCGGTCGCCGGCGGACATGTTTGCGCTTCAGCGGATGGGTTGTTGTTGCTTATGCGCTCGGCGGAGGTTTTGGCGCCGGCGGAGAATGCACCCTTCAAGATTTCGTGCACCGCAAAACTTACGCAAGTGTGGTTTCTGCGCTCAGCGGGTCTTTGTCTTCGGCGCATGTGTGTTTTGGTGAGAGTTCGGGAGGAGACTGCGCTCGGCGGGTTGGGATCTACGCCGAGCGGACAAACTTTGTGTCATGTCTTGGGCTCGGCGGACAATGTTGCGCTCAGCGGAACTTTTTTATGTGTCTTCGCCGAGCGGAGAGTCTTACGCCGAGCGGACTGTCGTATAGCTCTTGAGTGGGGTGGGCATTTTTAAATCACTTTTGACTTATCTTCTTCTTTCTTACTTTACCAAAACACCATTTTGAGCTTCTCACTCAAAAACCATAACTTCTCTCTAAGTATTGATCTAGCTAGAGTGTGTTGTTCACCTTTTGTCTTCACAAAAGGGTGTTGATCGAGGCGTCATTTTGATCCGAATAGTTTGGTGTTTGGAGCATTTTGGTTTTGGGTCCTTCTCCTTTGGAGCTCATCTTTTGAGGTAGGGATATCCTACTCCTCCTTATGAGTCTTGTCTTTAAATTTTAGCATTTTGATATGTTGGTAGTTGTTGTGAATTTTGGGAAACTTTGGGCCATTGTGTAATTTTACAAAAGTTGGGGTTTTGTCTATAATAAACCTAGAAGCATGTTTGGTATAGAAACATGGAATTAATGTTGAAACATTAGTGAAATTGGAACCTAAGGGTTGTAATGTTAATTATGGAAATGTCCTAATTACATTGATTTATTAATTTGAATAATTAATTGTGGAAAATGAGGAATTGAGATAGAATTGGGTCATGGGTTATGACGATGGAAAGAATACATTGATTTTATGTATTGATATGTGATGTGTATAATTGTTATATATATGCATTGTGTTGTGTTGGAGGAGATAGGGGATGGACTCATGGTTTAGGGAAGATAGGGATGGACCTCTAAACCGGATGTTCTTTGGGAGGAGATAGGGATGAACTCCGTAGATAGAGCATGTATGCTTATCTAGAAAATATTGGCGAGCATGTATGCTTGTCATGGAAAGTGTGAATATATCTCTGTTTTGTTTATATTTGTTGAAGTGATGAAAGAATGTAAAAGAGTTGGCCATCTATCAATTGTTAGTCTTTTAGTCATTATTTATAAGCTGGTTTAGTATATTTCTCTTTGGTGTGGCTCACCCTATATGGGAACATCATTTTAGTCTTGTAGCATGCCACCTCCAAGGACTTAGCTTGGAAGGCTAGTGGCGGATGGACTTTTGTTTGTCTTTCCTTTTGCAGTGTTACATGTAAATTCAAGCCTAGGGCTTAATGTGTAAATGAGCTAGCACTCTATTTTCTTGTAACCAAGTGTTAACTTGGTAAGCTGTAAGCCCTTAGGGCATTTGCTTTTGTTGTTTACATGTAATCGTTTTGTAATAGAACCTGTTGAATGAAAGAACGTGGATCTTTTATATATCATAGCATGTCAATATTGTTGGGTTAAATGTCATTATTTCGAGCGTTACAACTTGGTATCGAGGCGTCGGGTTCAATACTTTTAGTGCGTGGGAAGTGATTAGGATCACAATGGGTTTGTCTCGCTTGATAGAGACTTAGGTGTCTTGTTATATGTTTATGTGATAACATGCTTATGTGATTATTTGGGTATGGGATTTAGTTTCTAGGATGTTGATTGGGTCTTTGGGTTTCGGGAGTCTTGTTGGAAAGGCACTTGATCAATCTTTGTTTCTAACGTACTCTAGTAACGCCTTGGGACTATCATCATCCGGAAATGAAATTCGTAAGTGCTATATGTGTTTATGTGCTTACGTGGAATGAATTCTGATTATCCATGCATTAGGGCGTGAGTGTTTAGTTTTGGCACGTTTATAAATGTGCTAACGTTACGTGTTACCTTTATTAGGATGTCGGGGCGAGCAAGAGGTGGTAGGCGTGGTAGGCCTAGGAAGGCAGAAGTGCCATTACGGATGAGGTTCGGCGATTCGAGGAAGGGGTTGGTCGAGCCAATGTGGCGAGCGATGGGTCGGCGAGCCATGGGTGCCTTGGCAGAGATAGCGAGGGCCTTAGGTATTCTCGAGCAGAAACCGCAACCGAGGCGGGACCTTCTTTCTTGAAGAGGGAGTTCTTCGGTCTAACCCGAGGAGTTTGTTGGGGATCCTAAGGAGCCATTGAAGGCGCAGCAGTGGCTAGAACGGATGAGTAAAAGCGTTCAAATGCTAGGCATTGAGGATGGAGCATTGAAAGTGACCTTGGCATCCTTCGGTGAAGGAGATCTTGGTCAATGGTGGAAGTATGAGAAAGTTCGTGCGGTGGTACTTGGGTGGCGTTTGTGAATGCTTTCGGTGAGAGGTTTTTATCCGCATGGCTAGAGAGACTAAGGGATCGGTTGCCAAGCTTAGCGGAGGGTTTGTCCGTGGCGAGTTTGAGGCTACATTTACTAGCTTGTCGAGGTTACTTTGAGCGGGTGGCGGCAGGCGCCGTTACTCTGAGTTTGGCGGAAGTTGAGGTGGGACCTCAAGTTGAAAGTTGGTGGACCTTACATTCGAGTCTGAGGCATTTGGTGGATCTTTGCGGCTCATATGGGTGATGATGCGAGGAGAAGAGGAGAAACATGGGGGCTCCAAGAGGGGCCAAGAGGGGAGTGATGGCGGGAGGCGGAGGGTTATAACCCTCGGTAGTCCCAGTGGTTTGGCGGTCGACTTTCGATCTGCAAGTCTGAGAGCTCCGGGAGGCGATCGAGGAGAGTTCACTGTTTCAAGTGTGGCGGTAGGTCACAAAACTTCTGTTGCCTTGAAGGCGGTCGAGAGTGCTTCTTCGTCGGCCAGACCCTGAGTCGAGTTGAGCGGGGGCGGCCCGTGTCGTGTTACAGTGTGGGCCGGGCACATGAAGAGGTATTGCCCACGGTTGAGTGCCACTTCAGGAGCGTCTGGTTCTAGAAACGACGCGAGGATTTCACCATTTCGATCTGTCTGCGAGCCTCGAGGGCCAATCCGGGGGCTTCGTCGTCCCGGTCGATTACAGATCCTATGCTCCGAGGCGGCAGTGTAGATCGAGGCCTACTGAGGCGGCGTGTATCTTTGTTCTGCATGAGGACCTAGTACCGGCTCCATCAGTAGTGAGAGGTACCTTTTTGTTTTGCAATTCGGTTGCTAGAGTGTTGATTGACACGGGTGCATCTCATTCTTTTGTATCTGCTGCATTTGCATCTGTGTTGGAACTGGAGTTAGCACTTTTAGCATCTCCTATTTGCGTTGTGTCACCTATTGGGGTGAGTTAATTTTGAGGCGGATGTAGAGGCGTGATATAGAGGTCGGCGATCATCGACTTCCTTTTCCATTTGTAGTTATGCCCATGAAGGGCTTTGATGTTATTTTGGGTATGGGTAGTTATCGTCATACCGGCGGTTATTGATTGCTACCGCCAGAGGGTTACTCGCTGATGAGCAGGGAGTTTTTCCACTTTTAGGAGACCGGGTTGGTAGTATTGTGCCCGCAGTGCGGTCCATGAAAGGTGGAATGAGCTTAGTAGTTTACTTGCTAGTTTTGAGAATGGTGAGTGTGATGAGACCCAGTTGAGTTGCCAAGGGTAGTTTGTGAATATCTGAGATGTCTTTCAGGATCTTATTGATTTGCCACCCAGAGACGAGTTCTCTATTGATTTAGTGCGACGGCGCCGATTTCTATGGCACCTTATCGTTTTGCCGGCAGAGTTGATTGAGTTGAAAGTTCGACTCAAGAATTGCTAGATAAGGGCTTCGTTAGCCTAGTGTATCGCCGTGGGGAGCACCGCCCTCTTTGCTAAAAAGAAAGACGGTGCCTTGAGATTGTGTATCGATTAGGAAGTTGAATCGAGTTACGATTAAGAATAAGTACCCTATGCCCGTATAGATGACTTGTTTGACCGGTTGAAGGGTTCGTTGTTTCTCTAAGATAGACTTGAGATCGGGTTACCACCGGTTGAGGGTCGAGAGGAGGATATTCGAAGACGGCATTCCGTACGCGGTATGGCCATTATGAGTTTCTGGTGATGCCATTTGGGCTTACCAACGCGCCGGCAGACTTTATGGACTTGATGAACCGGATCTTCAGGGAATTCTTGGATCGTTTTGTGGTCGTATTTGTGGATGATATTCTTATCTTTTCACCCTCGGAGCAAAACACGAGGAACACTTGAGTGGTGCTTGAATTGCTTAGAGCCCATAGAGGTATGCCAAGTTTGGGAAGTCTGAGTTACGGCTAAGGAAGTCAAGTTCTTAGGCCATGTAGTTTAGGGAAGGGTGTCTGTTGATACATCAAGACCGAGGCGGTGCAAGGCGGGCCTGACCTAAGAGTGTGTTTGAGATCCGCGATTTTACGGGATTAGCCGGGTACTACGTCGATTTGTGAAAGATTTCTCGAGTTAACCGCCGTTGACTAGGTTGACTCGCCGAAGTCAAATTTGTATGGAGTGAGACTTGTGAAAAGTCGTTTGAGGAGTTGAAAGTTAGATTGACCACCGCTCGGTCTTGATTATTAGGAGAGGGTTGGGTTATGCGTCTATTGTGATGCCTCACGAGAGGGTTTGGGTTGTGTGTTAATGCAAGAGGAAAGTAGTAGCCTATGGCTCACGTCGATTAAAAATACGAGAAGAATTACCCTACACGACCTAGAGTTGGTAATTTGTGATCTTTGCCTTGAAAATCTGGAGGCACTACCTTTATGGTGAGAGATTCGAGGTGTTCTCGGATCATAAAAAGTCTGAAGTATCTGTTTTCCTGAAAGACTTGAACTTGAGGCAGGAGGTGGATGGAGTTTATAGAAGATTACGACTTGAGTTGCATTATCACCCGAGGAAGGCCAATGTTGTGGCGATGCCCTTAGCGAAAATCCATTAGTAATGTAGCTTGTATCGCTATCCCGGAGTGGGGATGTTGGGGGCAATCGGAGAATTTGATTTATACGGGCGAATCCGCCAAGCTGCGGCCTTGTTTTCTGTTGTTCGCAACCTACACTAGTGACTAGAGTGTTAGAGGCCGCAGAGGTGACCTTGAGGTGGAATCACTCAGAGAGGATCTCCAATGGGAAGGTTGAGAAGGGTTTGACGGTGTATCCCGACACGAGTGTGAGATCCGAGACCGTTTGTTTGTATCTGGGAGGCTTGCCGAGAGGAGGTACTCGAGAGTTTCATCATTCACGCCTTGGTGCATCCGGAGGTACTAAGATGTATCGGGATTTGGGTCGTCGGTTTTGGTGGCGGGGTATGAAGAGATGTGGCGATCTTCGTGTCTAAGTGCCTTACTTGTCGACAAGTGAAGGCCGAAAGCATCGAGGCAGCCGGGTTTGTTACAACCCTTGCCTATTCTTAGAGTGGAAGTGGGAGCATGTCACCATGGACTTCGTTGTAGGTCTTCAGGACTCGGCGGGGTAGTGGCGCTATTTGGGTGGTTGTAGACCGGTTGACCAAGTCGGCGCATTTTATTCCGATCTGGCGTGAGAGATTGATGAATCATCTTGCCGACTTGTATGTTGGGACATAGTGAGATTGCACGGGGTACGGTGACGATCGTCTCGAGATAGAGATCCTCATTTCTTGCTAGGTTGTGGCGAGTTTGCGAGTGCTTTAGGTACTAAGTTGACTTTTAATGACTTATCATCCTCGGTGATGGGCGGTCGGCGTACCATTGATCCTTGAGGATATGCTTCGAGGTTGTGTCCTTGATTTCAGTGGGACGTGGGAGAGGCACTTACCATTGGTGGAGTTTGCCTACAATAACAGTTTTCAGTCTAGTATCGGTATGGCACCATTTGAGGCCTTGTATGGCCGACCTTGTAGGTCTCCAGTTTGTTGGGCCGAGGTGGGTGACACACCTTTGTTGGGTCCGGAGTTGGTTAGGGAGACGACGGAGAAAGTTGAGCTTATCCGTAGGAGGCTTATTACTGACCAGTCGTCAGAAGTCCTATGCTGACCGTAGGAGGAGACCGTTAGAGTTTGAGGTGGGTGATCACGTCTTTCTGAAGATATCACCTAGGCGGGGTTTGTTGAGATTTGGGAAGAGTGGGAAGTTGTCCCCTCGGTTTATTGGTCCTTTTGAGGTCCTTGAGCGGATTGGCGAGGTTGCTTATCGTTTAGCTTTGCCGCCACAATTGGCCGGAGGTCATGGCGAGATTCATGTAAGTATGCTTGAGTATGGCGGATCCATCACACGTGTTGGATTGGACCGACTTAGAGGTAGATGAGGATGCCTCGTATGAGGAGAGGCCGGTTTAGGTCTTGGATAGGCGGGATCAAGTCCTGCGTGGTAAGACCATCCCTTTGGTTAAGGTTTTGTGGAAACATCACGGCGGAGTGGAGGCCACTTGGGAGCGTGAGTTGGGAGTCCGTGAAATATCCGGACATATTTGTTGATGTGAAATGAAATGTCATATGTAGTGAAACATGGTGTATGTTTTGGTTAATGTAAATGTTGTAGAACTTGCCTTGTTATGGGAGTTGATTATAATAGTGCATATGTTGGCCATATTATAGAAATTGAATTGTATCATGATTATTGCTTATGATATGAATTGTAAACCATCTATGTGGGAAATGGTTGAAAGCGGAAGGAAAATGCATGTGGAAATGTATATATTGTTAAATGCCTCTTGATGAGAGATGAGATGACCGGTAATGGGTCGAATTGTGTAATGTTGTGATATAACATTGGTTAAAATGGAGAAAAATGCTTGTTTTTCAAAACTTGTTTTAATTTGGGGACGAAATTCTTTAAGGGAGGTTATAGCGATCCGGGTTTACCCCTTGTTGTATAGTGGTGCGGACATGTGTCCGTGGATGTTGGTAATTGAGTATTGTCTTATTTCGTCCTTTCTTGCTTTATTTTTGAGTTCTGAGGATGTGTTGGGCGAGTTTGTCACGGGTTGGTTAAGCTTTAGAACCAAGTCTAGTTGCCCGAGTTTTAAGCGATCGCTCGGCGGACATGTTTGCGCTTCAGCGGATGGGTTGTTGTTGCTTATGCGCTCGGCGGAGGTTTTGGCTTCGGCGGAGAATGCACCCTTCGATATTTCGTGCACCGCAAAACTTACGCAAGTGTGGTTTCTGCGCTCGGCGGGTCTTTGTCTTCGGCGTCTGATGTGTTTTGGTGAGAGTTACGGGAGGGAGACTGCGCTCGGCGGGTTGGGATCTACGCCGGCGGACAAACTTTGTGTCGTGTCTTGGAGCTCGGCGGACAATGTTGCTTCAGCGGAACTGTTTATGTGTCTTACGCTCGGCGGAGAGTCTTACGCTTCAGCGGACTGTCGTACTCTTGAGTGGGGCCGGGCATTTTTAAATCACTTTTGACTTATCTTCTTCTTTCTTACTTTACCAAAACACCATTTTCAGAGCTTCTCACTCAAAAACCATAACTTCTCTCTAAGTATTGATCTAGCTAGAGTGTGTTGTTCACCTTTTGTCTTCACAAAAAGGGTGTTGATCGTCGAGGGCGTCATTTTGATCCGAATAGTTTGGTGTTTGGAGCATTTTGGTTTTGGGTCCTTCTCCTTTGGAGCTCATCTTTTGAGGTAGGGATATCCTACTCCTCCTTATGAGTCTTGTCTTTAAATTTTAGCATTTTGATATGTTGGTAGTTGTTGTGAATTTTGGGAAACTTTGGGCCATTGTGTAATTTTACAAAAGTTGGGGTTTTGTCTATAATAAACCTAGAAGCATGTTTGGTATAGAAACATGGAATTAATGTTGAAACATTAGTGAAATTGGAACCTAAGGGTTGTAATGTTAATTATGGAAATGTCCTAATTACATTGATTTATTAATTTGAATAATTAATTGTGGAAAATGAGGAATTGAGATAGAATTGGGTCATGGGTTATGACGATGGAAAGAATACATTGATTTTATGTATTGATATGTGATGTGTATAATTGTTATATATATGCATTGTGTTGTGTTGGAGGAGATAGGGGATGGACTCCGGTTTAGGGAAGATAGGGATGGACCTCTAAACCGGATGTTCTTGGGAGGAGATAGGATGAACTCCGTAGATAGAGCATGTATGCTTATCTAGAAAATATTAGCGAGCATGTATGCTTGTCATGGAAAGTGTGAATATATCTGTTTTGTTTATATTTGTTGAAGTGATGAAAGAATGTAAAAGAGTTGGCCATCTATCAATTGTTAGTCTTTTAGTCATTATTTATAAGCGGTTTAGTATATTTCTCTTTGATGTGGCTCACCCTATATGGGAACATCATTTTCAGGTACTGGTAGCATGCCACCTCCAAGGACTTAGCTTGGAAGGCTAGTGGCGGATGGACTTTTGTTTGTCTTTCCTTTTGCAGTGTTACATGTAAATTCAAGCCTAGGGCTTAATGTGTAAATGAGCTAGCACTCTATTTTCTTGTAACCAAGTGTTAACTTGGAAAAGTCGTAAGCCCTTAGGGCATTTGCTTTTGTTGTTAACATGTAATACGTTTTGTAATAGAACCCTGTTGAATGAAAGAACGTGGATCTTTTATATATCATAGCATGTCAATATTGTTGGGTTAAATGTCATTATTTCCAGGGCGTTACAATTACAAAGTAGAAAAGGCGATAAGTCAGTTCGTTCAATACCCATTTCAAAAACTTTTTCAAATTTAGTTCAGTTTTTTGAGGAAATTTTAATTTGTACTACAATGCTATTATATGTATTACAAATTCAGCTCATTAAATTTTTTAATCATATTTGCAGTGCCTGACCCCAAATATAGTGAAATAAACCAAACGAAATTAAACCCAAATTTTTTTATTTAAATCAAATAGAGTCAAATTTAAATATTTTGAGAAACCAATAAAAATATTTCTTTTGAATAAAATAGAGTCAAAATTAAATATTTTGAGAAACCAATAAAAAATTTTCTTTTGAATAAAATAGAGTCAAAATTAAATATTTCAGAGAACATGATCTTTTACTTGAGAGAACATGATCTTTTCATGGAGAGAAAATTAAATATTTTTTTAATCAAATACATTCAAAATTAAATATTTTTTTGTTTAATAATTATATTTTGTAGAAATTAGACATTAACAATTTCTGAACCATATTTTGATTCAAAAAATATAGACATTTTCATTCACAAGCATCATTTCAAAATTCCATTTTCTGATTTCAAATTTCAAAATATAGACATTTCATAATTTCAAATCAACAATTCTCAATTACATGAATTTCGTAATATGACATTAACAATTACGAATTATATGAATTTCAATTTTTTCTAATTTTATTCTTAATTAAACAAGATTACTTTTAAATCCATCTGTAATTCGAAACCCTAATTTCCTTTTCATTCCTCTTAACAACCAAAAAAAAAAACTCACAAGCATCATTTCAAAATTCCATTTTCTGATTTCAAATTTCAAAATATAGACATTTCATAATTTCAAATCAACAATTCTCAATTACATGAATTTCGTAATATGACATTAACAATTACGAATTATATGAATTTCAATTTTTTCTAATTTTATTCTTAATTAAACAAGATTACTTTTAAATCCATCTGTAATTTGAAACCCTAATTTCCTTTTCATTCCTCTTAACAACCAAAAAAAAACTCACAAGCATCATTTCAAAATTCCATTTTCTGATTTCAAATTTCAAAATATAGACATTTCATAATTTCAAATCAACAATTCTCAATTACATGAATTTCGTAATATGACATTAACAATTACGAATTATATGAATTTCAATTTTTTCTAATTTTATTCTTAATTAAACAAGATTACTTTTAAATCCATCTGTAATTTGAAACCCTAATTTCCTTTTCATTCCTCTTAACAACCAAAAAAAACTCACAAGCATCATTTCAAAATTCCATTTTCTGATTTCAAATTTCAAAATATAGACATTTCATAATTTCAAATCAACAATTCTCAATTACATGAATTTCGTAATATGACATTAACAATTACGAATTATATGAATTTCAATTTTTTCTAATTTTATTCTTAATTAAACAAGATTACTTTTAAATCCATCTGTAATTCGAAACCGTAATTTCCTTTTCATTCCTCTTAACAACCAAAAGAAAAAAAAAAAAACTCACAAGCATCATTTCAAAATTCCATTTTCTGATTTCAAATTTCAAAATATAGACATTTCATAATTTCAAATCAACAATTCTCAATTACATGAATTTCGTAATATGACATTAACAATTACGAATTATATGAATTTCAATTTTTTCTAATTTTATTCTTAATTAAACAAGATTACTTTAAAATCCATCTGTAATTCGAAACCCTAATTTCCTTTTCATTCCTCTTAACAACCAAAAAAAAAAAACTCACAAGCATCATTTCAAAATTTCATTTTCTGATTTCAAATTTCAAAATATAGACATTTCATAATTTCAAATCAACAATTCTCAATTACATGAATTTCGTAATATGACATTAACAATTATGAATTATATGAATTTCAATTTTTTCTAATTTTATTCTTAATTAAACAAGATTACTTTTAAATCCATCTGTAATTTGAAACCCTAATTTCCTTTTCATTCCTCTTAACAACCAAAAAAAAAAAACTCACAAGCATCATTTCAAAATTCCATTTTCTGATTTCAAATTTCAAAATATAGATATTTCATAATTTCAAATCAACAATTCTCAATTACATGAATTTCGTAATATGACATTAACAATTACGAATTATATGAATTTCAATTTTTTCTAATTTTATTCTTAATTAAACAAGATTACTTTTAAATCCATCTGTAATTTGAAACCCTAATTTCCTTTTCATTCCTCTTAACAACCAAAAAAATAAAAAAAAAAACTCACAAGCATCATTTCAAAATTCCATTTTCTGATTTCAAATTTCAAAATATAGACATTTCATAATTTCAAATCAACAATTCTCAATTACATGAATTTAGTAATATGACATTAACAATTATGAATTATATGAATTTCAATTTTTTCTAATTTTATTCTTAATTAAACAAGAGTACTTTTAAAACCATAATTTCAAACCCTAATTTCCTTTTCATTCCTCTTAAGCAAAAAAAAAAAAAGCATAAAATTAAAAAAGAATTGAATTGTTAAACATAAAATTAAAAAGAATTGAAATTACAAATTGAGAATTGAATTGTTCAGTTCTTCAAAGCTAATGGTGTCTTATGTAATATATGACAGGGAGCGTTTCAATGCTAATGGTGTACTAAATGGGAGCAAATTGTTTGGTTCTTCAAGGCTACATGAGCGAGAAGTAATTAAAGGTGAATCGGTTCAGGGAAGCGGAAAGAACATAAAAAATCTTACTATTAGGTGAGGCATCTTTATGTTGGTTCACATTCTATGCCAATTTTTTAATGGAAAAAGACAGGGACCCCCAATGGGGGAGACCCCCAGCACCCCCAATGGGTGTTGATTGGCCAACTTTTTTTTTTCTTTTCTTATCAAATCACCAACCCCCACGTGTGTGGGGGTGGTGGGGGTGGGGGTCTCAATCAACTCCCTTTTTTTATAATCCTGACTGCACTATAATTCTCTAGTTTGGAATGGGATTAGATTCAAAACATGATTAGTGTCGTATTTGTCAAGTAGCTTGAGTTAGATTGGATTCAAGAATCAGGAGGATGATCACACAAGCAAAGGAATCATGACGTAAGTAATCAGTTTTATTTTTTTATGAATAACCTAAGTAGAAAAACCTATAAAATAAACAGATATTAAACAAACATTCAAATATAGAGAGGAGTTGAACCCTAATTTTATTAAAAGTACACACAAACAATTGAATTGAATTAAGAGAGGAGTTGAACCCTAATTTTATTAAAAATACAGACAAACAAACATTCCTCTTAAGCAAAAAAAAAAAAAGCATAAAATTAAAAAAGAATTGAATTGTTAAACATAAAATTGTATGAATTCTCAATTCTCAATTATGGTAATTTCAATTCTCAATTCTCAATTCTCAATTCTCAATTATATGAATTTCATAATATGACATTATATGAATTACGAATTTCATCATTCCCAATTTCAATTCTCAATTCTCATATTTATGATTTATTTGAAAAATTTTAAAAATAAAAAAAATTCCAAACCTGATTTATGATTCAAAAGCATAAACATTCAAAAGCATTAGAACCGTTAATAACGTGAACAATCTGATAATGTGATCCTAATTTAACAGAGTGAACAATCAAACCATATTCAACAACCATATCCTAATTTAACAGAGTGAACAATCTGATAATGTGATCCTAATTTATATACGTGAACAATCAAACCCTAAAAAGTCATCCTAATTTGAACAATCCTAATAATGTGAACAATCTGATATCGAACCCTAATTTCATAACGAAAACCACACTGATAAAGCATAAACAATCATAACCATATTCAATTCACAAGCAACATCCAAAAATTCAAAAGCAAAAAAAATTCCACAAATTCAAATTTCTGATTTCAAAAAATTCCAAACCCTAATTTCATAACCACAATTCCACACATTTCATAACCCTAATTTCATAAACCCTAATTTCATAAACCCTAATTTCAAAATTCCACCCATTTAATAATTCACATGTAAAACCCTAAGTACTAAATACATAAAAACACAAAAATTAGGGTTAATATCACATTTTCACCAACACAAAAACTCAATACATAAAATTAGGGTTTATATCATACCACGGAGAGAGAACCTGAAGAGTGAAGCGAGGCCAGAGCCGAGAGCGAGAGGCGAGAGCCTGAGAGCAGAGAGAGCTGATCGACTGAGTCTGAGATGGGGGAGAGTGAGAGATGGAGAGTGAGTGATGATGGAGAGGCTGAGAGATGGAGAGTGAGGCGAGAGCTTTAAAACCTAAGTCTGAAACGTATGCAAATGAGAAGGGGGGAGGGGGCTTGGTATATAAGACTGTTAAAAACGCTGATCCGAAAAGCGTTTTCATTTAAATGAACTCGCTATTAGAAATAGCGTTTTCTTCCAAAACATGTTTCTGTTAAAAGCGCTATTACGAATAGCGTTTTCCTGCGAAAATTTTTTGCCGTTAAAATCGCTATTAGAAATAGCGTTTTTATGCCAACAAAGTTTTGTGCTAAAATCGCTGTTCTCAACAGCGTTTTATTCTGCGAAAAATTTCACCCTATAAGCGCCATTTGTAATAGCGAATTCTTAATCAAAATCGCTATTTGTAATAGCGATTTTCCTGTTCATCCAATTTTCAGCTCCTAACAGTAAAAGCGCGAATAGAAATAGCGCTTTAACTTAGTTTTGGAATTCCGTCAAAAATTGGCCTAGTTTGGGAAATCCAACGCAAAAAAGGCTTATTTTGGGAAAAGCCTCCTTGTAACTTTTGGGATGCTGCTTTCGATAAGAGTTAAACTAGGGGCAGACCTAACAAGAGACTGGTGGGGCCCAGCCACCTCGCAAAAAATAAAATAATATTTGTATGAATATAATCTTTTTTATTCACCCTCTACAAGTTATAATAATTTTTTTATTTGTATGAATATTACTCTTTTTGTACTCTCTAAAGTGACTGCGATATAAAATGTAAATTTTTGTTCATTTTTTAAGAAATTGAGAAGAACATTTATATAGTAAACCTTTCATTTTCTTGAGTGAGAGTGATGGTAAGAATTTCAAAACAAACATTCATTTTATAGTTTAACACCTCAATTATAATTAGGACTTTCTCGTAATAAACAAATAATAAAATTTTGGCATTTACACAAATAATATAAGTTTCAGACCCAAGGAAAATACCAAAAACAAAAAGTATCAAATAGTAACAAGTTATAAAAACTGACTTTTGAAATTGTGAAAATTAACGGCATTTTTCATCAAATCTTATTAAAAAACCAACAATGATTGAGACCTTTTTTTGAAGACCCCCACAACTCCTTTTGGATTTCGACTATTGATGGTACGTGCCCCATATATATATGAATGGATCATACACATACATCAATGATTGAGATCCTGTAACAATCCAAAAATTTAAATTGTCCTTTAAATTTTATACTAGTATTATGATTATATGTGATGATATATTATTAAATAAATAAATAAATAAATAAATAATAATAATAATAATAATAATAATAATAATAATAATAATAATAATAATAATAATAATAATAATAATAATAGTAGTAGTAGTGGGTGTGGTAGTAAAATAAATAATTAATTTTCTGTGAGTATACGATAAAATATAATTTAATTAGGGATTAATTTGTTTATATAGTTATATTAGGAAGTTGGGCCAAAGTACAATTATATTAACTATAAGATAAATATAAATCAAGTTCATAATAAGCAAATCAAGTAAAGTTATGAAGCAAATCTGCGGGCTGATTCGGCTGGACACGTGTTGGCAAGATATTGAGTTTTCCTCCCTATAAATAGGGAGAGTTGATCAACCTGTGAAGGAAAGCAAAGAAAAGAAAAGAAAAAGAAAAGAAAAGAGGTGGAGAGGTCCGTAAATAGGAAGGTTGTGTTAGTAAAAGAAAGGCTAATGGTCAATATTAAGGTGAGTTATATTATACCTTAAGTTACCATAATATATTTTACGTATGTTTTGACTTACCATAATTTATTTTATACAAGTTGTATTTTATTAGTTATATTATTATAAGTTATGTTTTATAAATATTTTAGTTACGTGAACTCTATTTGTTAAAATGAAACCCATGGATATGTTTGTTTATATTTTAAAGAATATTTGACTATAACCTTATAAACAATTATGTTTTGTAAGTACTACCACAGGAGTCTCACGCCTTGAGGGATTTAAATAACCATTGGTCTCTATTTAGTCACTTTGTGGCCCTCTATTGTTATGGATCTATTGACCTCTGTTCTGTACGAAGCAAAGTGCTGTGCAGAGATATGTGCTACACTGTTGTGTGAGTCACCTCTATAATCCGTACGAACCATCTCTTGAATCCGTACCTCTGTATTGTTATGAATCCATTGACTCTCTGATTTCTGGTGTGGAGCAAAGTGTTGTACGGAGCTAAGTGCTACACTATTGTGGGAGCCACCTCTAGAGTTCGTACGAGCCATCTCTTGAATCCGTACCTCTATTCTGACTATCACTCCTGTGATCTTTGTTCTATTCTGTTCTGTTCGGTACCGTGATTATGGTTAATTATTTACATAATCTCAGTTTTGCTACTTAAATGATTATTTGTTCAGACTAAGTTATCTTAATTATTTTGGTTACCTAACTATCCATGGTTATTTTGTGTCCCTTATACTTTTGGCATAATATTTCTCACTCTGCCATGTACTTATAGCTACTTACCAATTTTCAAGAAACAATGTAATTCAAAAATAGCTTTTGGAAAGTCGGGTTGCGGAATAGACACACACAGCACTTTCATGATATTTTTCTATGTAAATATTGGCCTTTTTGGTCAATAAATTTTGTAATAAAAATAGAGGCTCTGATAATTATTTTGGTACCCTCACTTAAATATTATTTTCCTCGCGTTTATTAATATGTTTAAGAATTGGCCGGAGGTAACTTCAGTTACTGGCCATCACGATACATAACCCTTGGGTACGGGGAGCGGGTTGTGACAGATCCAAGGGAGTTGTGGGAGTCTCTATAAAAAGGGAGTCCCAAGTATTTTTCTTAGAAAATATAACCAATTGTTAATTTTTAGTGACAATTTAAAAATTTTCACAAAAATATCACTAATTATAAGTCTTAGCGACAGTTTTAAAAAATCGTCACAAAAAAGTATCACTAATTTTCAACTTTCAATGACAGTTTGAAAATTTTGTCACAGAAAAACGTCACTAATTGTCAATTTTTAGTGATATATGTAAAAATTTCACAAAAAATTATTTTTAGGGACGATTTTACTAGAACTTAATTTTAATAAGACTTAATGGGAATTAAGTCCAACTATTAGGACCTATTGGCAGTTTATCCAAAAATGTATATTGAAAAAAAAATTGTGAAGAATATATGGGGGATTCTAGTTGAACCCAAAATATGTCTCAGTATGCCCAATTTAAATTCATAAATTTTAATTCGTAATATATCTTAATATGAATTTACTAATAAAAACAACACATATTAAACCCCAAAATATATATATATATATATATTTTTTTTTCTCATGGTACATTCTAATTAGTTATTCCTATTCAAATCTCTATATCTTCTTCTCCAAGATATCAAAGTTATTTGTTGTTGTTGTTGTTGTTGTTCTTCTTCTTCTTCTTCTTCTTCTTCTTCCTCCTCCTCCCTCCAAAACTCCAATCTACCCTATCAAAACTCACCATCATCATCAACATCCTTGTTTTTTATTATTTTGAAATCCTAAACTCTAGAAGAAAGTTTGAACAAAATCAAATAATGGATCAAAGCAATAATCAAAATAGTTTTTTGAAACAACTCATCAAAAAGGAGGTAAGTATTCATATAAAGCGATTTCACAATTTTTGTAGAGCACCATCAATAATTTTCTATATCATTTTTTGACAAAAATTAAAAGGCTCAGCAATTAAATTAACAATAACATATTATTGGAGTTGTTCTTATTTTGTCATTTCAATAGTGCATTATTTGAGAACTATTCTTTCTTGTTAGTGCCTGATGCTTATGTGCTTATAAGTTTGGTTTTTACTTTTCCATGAGCATTCTTGTGGATAATTTATAATGTAAAAGTTTTTTTTTTCTTTCTATATTGAAAAGTTTTATAATGTTTATGTAAAAGTTTAGTTTTTTTCTGTATTTATAATGCTTATGTGCTTATAAGTTTGGTTTTTCTTTCTGTATTTGAGAATTATTTTCTATATTGAAAAGATTTGAAATAATTTAGTTTTTTTAGTTTGTTTATTATCTATTATTTGGGTTTACCTTGAGGGTAATTTGGGAAAAATAATAGGGTGTAATGAGAGTAAAATAAAATTTTAAATAATTAAACAAGGTGCATTTAGAAATTGAGAGTACTTAGGGGTGTTTGGGATGACCTAAATAAGTACACTTTTTGTCTTTTTACGAAAAGATATGCAGAAAAGTAGAGAGGTGATGTGATGAAAAAAAATTAAAAAGATAAAAAGATGAATTATTTTTGGGTTGCCAAACTTGGCCTTAATAATTTTTTGGGTGTAAATAGAATCCCTCAGAATATATAAGATTCATAATTTGGGCCTCTTAAGTCAATTTTTTTGGTTCTGTCCCTAAATTAAACCTTTCAACTCTAAATGTGGTATAGAAGTGACGAAGTTAGAATTTTGATTGAGCAAGCAACATTAACGTAAATGGTATGTCCATGGATGTTGTCCCTACCCCACTCCACCCCACCCTTCTTCTGCTCATGATGCGCTTCTCTCCCAACCTTGACCCATCTTCATCTCTAATTATGATTGTTGCCTCCCCCCTTCCCCGCAACCCTTTGTATAGTTTGATAGAAGAAACTCAAAAAGGAACCAAGAAGTATTTTATTGAGGCATTTTACCAAACAATAAACAAATATTGTTAGGGAATTTCCAAAAATAAAATGAATTAGTATTTTGGTAATTTTCAAAACCTTCCTTGTTTCCTTATAGCTCTTTTAGCTTTGTAACTTGTCCAATATAAAAATAAAAAATGAGATACCGGTAGATGCCCCTCTTAGGCATTAGTTGGCTTTACTCTTGAGATATTGGGTTCTGGCCAACAAAAACTAACTCAATTAATTAAGTACTAGATAGTTTTTTGTTTTTTGTTTTTTGTTTTTTTTTGTTAAACCTAAAATGGATACATAGATAGACTACTCCACATACCCGTCAGAGAGTATTGCCCCTTAACACCCATAGTGCATCTGTAGAGAACCCCACCACACCTATGTCGAAGCCGAAGCTATTAAGGCACCCTGCATGCTCTAGGCACTAAGAAGTATGTATAAACCCAACAAGGGTCTATGAAGACTCGAACCCAAGCTTTGCGCAAGGAATTTGAACAACTTTAAGGTTAAAGGTAATTCTTCCATAAGCTTTTTCATGGTGATCTCTTCTTCAATGGCAACTTACCTCTTCACTATGAGTGGCTAGGTGCCATTATTAGGGTTTTGATGAAACCTTAGCAGAGTAATTGGATTGTAACTTGAGTTTCAATGATTATAACTTTTGAATAGTTGTAAAACTTTTGATTTGAAATACTCTTTCATTGCTTATTCTATTCCACACTTCTTATGTGAATGTGCATACTTTTGCAACCATTTTTCCTTGTTGAGAGTTAAAGACGTCAGACGAATTATGCTTGGACTAGACGAGTTGTGCCACAACTCTAACTTAGTGTGGACAACTTGTGCCAGTTGGATATAGTTCATTTTGGTGGGTTTGACACCTCATTTCTCTTGTCTACAACTTGAACTTATAGTTTAGATTTGTTCATTTCAAAGGCATACTCTCATTAAACCTAAGTCCACAATTCGTTGAAACAGCTAGTGATGAATCCCTTACCCTAGGTTCTCTATCTCAAATCATTTTATTGTCTAATTGCAATTTAGGGTTTTAATTTTCCTGCTATTCCAAATTGTTACCAACTAAAAAAATAAAAAACCTTTTTTCAAATTAAATTAAGAATTAATTGATTAAAAGTCCAAATAATCCAATTGTTCATGTGGATACAACACTCGTACTTGCTATCTATGCTACTATATTATTGCATAGGAAGATTAATTTTGTGACAATCAATTTTTAAAGTCCGCTTTCAAAATTTAAATATGTTATGGAACATCTATGATTATGAATTAAGTTTTGGGTGTAATATGAAGAAAATTAATTAAATCTAAATTTGGCTAAATCAAGAATTAAATTATGATTTGATTTTGAATATAGAAAAATTAATTAGTTTTAATCTTAATTTCATACATGCAAATATTTTCCTAAGAGTCGTATAACTTCAATTTCATGTAAATTAAAACAAATTAGTAAAAGGGTGAAGAAATTGAATTAGATTCAAAATTATAGAAGTTAATTTGGAAATAACCATTTTGGGTTTGAATTTATTTGTCTTACATGAAATTGAGTTTCAATTGCACATGCATCATGAATTTGCAAGAGTTTTGGAAGTTTAATTCATGTTTTAAAAATTTATGGGTTTGATATGGAGAAAATGAGTTAAAACTAAATTTGAACAATTGAAGCACAATTTTGAATGAATGATTCCTAATTGAGAGTATTTACTAAATTATACAATGGTTCTCCATATTTTTGTACAAAAAATACAAGTTTTGAGGCCTTGAATATCAAATTTGAACTTCAGTTACAATTCTAGAAATTCCAGAATTTATGATGTCCGCTCGAGCAAGGAAAGTCTCGCTCGAGCGTGAAAATCAAGCTCCCAAAAGTTTTTCAAAATTTTACAGTCCGCTCGAGCGATCAAAGTGACGCTCTAGCGGAGACCTTATTTTCAGCATATTTTGAAAAATTACATTTAGTTCATATTTTTATTGTAATAACCCGACCCTCTATATGTTTTCTGGTATATCTTCTGTCCCTTATATTGTGTATTTATCTGGCCAACGTAGAATTCCGTGTGAGCTTAAGCTTAATTGTGTGAAAATATGGTTATGAAACTATATCTGTTACCTAAGAGAAATATCTGTTACAAATGGGACGTTCAGATCAGAAATTAGGAGCCTTAGAGGCTTAATAATCTGAAATTGATTTGACATTTAAGATCAGCATGATTTTTAAGCCATAACAGGATTTTCTGTGAAATTTCAATTTAGAATGATTAAACTGATTGAGTTTTGTCTTATTCAACCTTTTTATATTATGTATATATATGCCTCTTGGATGATTGACATGGGAATAAGTTTTGACAAAAATATCTCCTGGGTGCAAATTGGAAGAGAAAAGTTAGAGAGAAAGAGGGGAGGTGCTACAAGGAAGAAGATTGGGGAAATTGAGAAAGTTCATAGAGATTCCAACTCAATGTGTGTTTAATCTATTCTAATTAACCCCTCTCTTTGAATTGGGTAGGAATTCCTCTATATCATGTAAGTTAGGGTTTATAATATAGGTCAAGCATGTGTTAAGTGATTAATTGGGATAATGTTTCTTGTGTTTGGTTGATTTGTGATTATATTGAACTATCTAGTGAGAATTGCATCTCATTTTCTCAATTGACATGCTTGAGCTCACTTATGTGGACAAATGGCCATGTGTATATATGTCTATGTATGTGTAAAGTTGGGATCTCATGGAATTGAGTTGTGTTTATGAGTTTTAAAGAATAAAGATCTAATTCATGTTTAAGATTGATATATGATTGTAAGTTCTGTTTATATGATTTTTGAACCCATTTTGAGCCTTGTAAAAGTTTACCAAAAATTGAGTATTGCTAGAAATTTCGGACTGCAATTTGGGCCGAATTGTAAATGCGTCACGAGGGTCATTGTCGTAAATGCGTCACGGAGCACCACCGCATCACGGAGGTCATGGCCGCCGTCTGACGGGAGCAGTGGACTTTGCATTCGAAAAATATACGTCACGGGACCTCCTGACGCGCGTCACGGGAACCCTTCTTGCGTCACGGGGCTCATGACCCGTCTGACCCATTATACTAAAATTTCGCCCGCTCCATTTTACATGCTTGACCCTCCAATGTTATCGAAATCTGTGTTTGATACCTTTAAATTTTTGTAAATTCGTTCGAGGTGAAACGAATCGGAAAATAATTTAAAAACGAAAAAGGAACTAATTTGTCAATTATGTTTGTATATAGGACATACTCCGGGAGGAATTGTCGCTCCACCACGGCACTGTGAGTACTAGTACTGTAATTGTACATTTACTTACATTATTAACGCTCTGTTCTTCACAAGTTAATTACGTTAATGTTTATAAATGATTGGAAAATCTGCGTACATTGATACGACTCTGGAATCACTCTGCTTTGGTAATATCTGGGCCTAAGGCCAATCTGTAAAATACGCTTTACTTATTGCTTTGTTAATACCTAGGCCTAAGGCCAATCTGTAACATACGTTTTACTTATTGCTAATAATTATCATTAGCACTCTATTAAACGCAAATTAACTATGTTAACTCATGTGAATAACTGAAAGACTCTGTGTGCCTCCGTATAACTCTGAGACTAATCTGTTCTGTATAATTTGTTAGGCCTATGGCCATTCTGTATACTAATCTGTTCTGTATAATCTGTTAGGCCTATGGCCGTTCTATATAATCTGTTAGGACTATGGCTATTCTGTATAACCTGCTAGGCTTATGGCCAATCTGTATAATCTGTTGGGCCTAAGACCGATCTATATGATCTGATGAGTCTGAGGCCGCTCTGCACAATCTGTTGATATCTGGGCCCAAGGCCACTCTGGAATGGTTATAAGATAAGATTAATTATATAATCTCTACACTTATATATGTTATGAATATTACAATTCAAGTCTAATCATCAAATTGTCTGAGTGCTATTATTCACTGAGCCTTGCTCACTTGGTGTTATGTCTGTTTCTGTAGGCAATCAACTTGGAGGTTGATCTTAATTCAGCTTTGGTCACCACTTTTTGGTCAAGCCATGTAAAGAAGCTTATGCATTTTGTGGGGTTTCCTTAATGACCCCTGGTTTGGTCCTTAATCTTTGGTCTAATGTAATTAGTCGTGTATAATCTCCTATACCCACATTCTTGCTGTATGCCCACGTGTGGGGCTGGTTCTGTACATACGCGCCTATACATGTTATGGTGTGAATGCACATATCTGCTTCTCGTATATCTGTCTATCATATTTGGAACAATTTAATGGCACATTGAGATCCTGGCATATAGGCATGAGCTCGATGGATGTTAATTTATATTATTTTATGTTAGTGGATGCTTCCGTTTAGGCCCCATATGTTATATGTATCACAGGAAGTGTCCGTTTCTAAAGTATTCATGCCCAAACTTTTAAGGGCGGGTTTAGGACGTGACATTTATTCTCATCTCTTTCCAAAGCATTCTAGACGTGATTTATGGCTCAATAAAAATTTATAAGGTAACAATCAACATTAATTAGTTGATTAAAGAAATAAGTCATTAACTTAGTAGTACTTGATTAAGAAGCCAAGTAAGAATTGGTTTATTCAGAAAAGAATGATTTAGTAATGAAAGGGTATGTGAAATAAGAATCCGATTCATTTGAATAAAGGAAGAATACACGTAGTAGAATCTCGGACTACTTAGACAGAAAAAGACAAGAAGAGTCAAGCTTGATCAAGGAATTGATATTGTGTTTCGATGTGTATATGTTATGGGTTTGTGTAGGTCACGCGCTATCATTCACCTGATCTATCTGAATTGTCTGCATTATCTGATCTGCTAGTGGAGCCATCTGTGAGTAACAATGTTGTAAAACTATGTTCAATTACAATTATTTTCTGAATGATTAACTGTACTGCTTTCTGAAATGATATTGTTTACTGAATGAATATTTGTCATATTTTACGAACTCTACTCGTGGCATCCATAGCAATTGACTGTTACTGCTACTGCTACTGCTACTATTATTGTTATTGTTACTGCTACTGTTACAGATATCTCTGTCTGTTCTGATGTTTGGAACTATTACTGTTTACTGTTTTGACGGCCATCAACTGACTATTCGGTTTATTAAGACCTACGGTACTGTTCTGCTATTGGATGTACTACGTATGACTGCTATGATTTCTAAATGAATGATATGACATGAAATATGAGACATTGATTGAATAACTGATCTACAGATGCAATTGACTGTTTTAATTACTGAAAGGACATTCATTCTTAATCCCTTTACACATTCGTTATTTACTGAGCTTTAACTCACAGTTTATTATATATATGTAGGTGGTCAGGCACCAGAGCAAAGTTAGCGGTGTCATCCTAATTTCGTTTTGTCAAGCCAACCCAATGTGCCTCACCACGAGGTTCCAAACCGTTATTGTCAAGGCTTTGTTTTGGGTGGTCTAAATCCACCTCTTTTGAATGAATGCCGTATGGAGTCAAGTGAATCTTTCATAAGCTATTTTGGCTTTGGGATTTAATTCCTCAACATGTCTTTCATTTTGTACTTAGACATGTTTTGGACTTCAATTTTTACATATATAATGAATATGGACTTGGACTTATGTCTGTATTGGTATATATACATATATAAGTTGTTTGTGCATTTAAGCCCTCACAACTCTTTGGACATTACGTTTTAATATTTACAGGCTTCCACCGGTCCCTCCTACTGTATAATTGTTATTACTGTTAAGCAGGCCTTTGGTAATCACGGATTACTGGCCGGTTACAATGCTAAATCCTTAGGGACGAGTTTGGGTCGTGACAGCACATAATGATGTCTTCCATGATCACACCAAACATATTGAGATTGATTGCCATTTCATACGATAGCATGTTACTAATGGCCATGTTTGTCTTCTCTTTGTTACCTCTGCTGATCAGACCGCCGACCTCTTTACCAAAGCTCATCTTCCAAGATGTTTCTCTGATCTCCTCTCCAAACTCAAGTTAATATCTGACTTACCACCTTGAGCTTGAGGGGGGGTGTTAGATATATATTATTCTTTTATACTTATCTATCTGTATTGTAGATATATCTCATCTTCTTTTTTATACTTATCTTTGATATATCTCTATCTCATTTTCTATACTTATCTAGGTTTCTTCTCAACCTATAAATACAGGCATCTTGTATTTCATTAATATAATTCAATATAGAGTATCTCTTTTCTTTTCTCTCTCTACTTTCATAACATTTTTTTTTCTTTTTTTTTCATTTGTTTTTTTCATAAGGATTAATTCCAGCAGTTGCAGAGGTGCTTTCATATGCCGACCACAGATTTTGTATTAGGCATTTCTACAACAACTTCAAGGGCTTCCATTTAAAAGAAATTTTGTTTTATGCAGCCAAAGCCACATATGTGCAAAGGTTTGAATATCATATGGAAAAGATGAAGAAGACAGATAAAGAAGTTTTCACATGGTTGGCAGACAAACCACCTTGCTTCTGGAGCAAGTCCCATTTCACAACATATAGCAAGTGTGATAAGTTGGACAATAACATGTGTGAGAGCTTTAACAATTTGATTCTAGATACAAGAGGTAAGACTATTTTGCCACTGCTTGAGGATATTAGATGCATTTTGATGAAAATGATGCAAATAATGAGAGAAAAAAATGAGGACATATCAGGGTCCTATATGTCCTAACATCCAAAAAAGACTAGAGAAGAGGAAATTGGATGCATGCAATTGCATTACAATTTGGTCAGGGGAACAAAAGTATCAGATCAGCTGCTTTAATGGATAACAATTTGTGATTGATCTAGAAGATAGCACCTGTTCATGCAGAAGACGAGAGTTAACTGGTACCCCATGTTGTCATGCAATAGCATCCATTTATGATAAACATGAGAACCCTAAAGAATATGTGGCACACTGGTTCAAGAAAGAGACTCATATGGCCTTTTATAAGCCGACAATCTACCCCATCAATGGATTTGAAATGTGGCCTAAGTTAGTGTTAGATGCACCATTGGGCCCTAGAGTGAAAAAACAACCAGGGAGGCCAAAGAAATTGAGGAGGAGAGAGGCAAATGAACCCAAAACCCCTACAAGTTAGAGAGAAAACACACTACAACCACATGTGCCACAAGTGGTCAGCTTGGACACAATAAAAGAAGTTGCAAAGGTCAACCAGTTGAAGGCAATGCTATAATGGCAAACTTACCTATAAGTAAAGTTATTGTCAATTTTTTTTTCACTCTTACAGGATAATTTGTATGAGGCATTGATTGATTAATTACATTACATTTCACCATGTTTGAAGGTGAGGAATAATAATAGTTCAAGCCAAGTTGAAATACCTTCAATGGCTACTGAGCAAAACATGGCAAGGAGGAGTAAAGCAAAGGTTGCTGTTGCAGGAGGTAGTGGCAGTCAACCAAGCATGGGCACCAGGGCAAAGATAGCAAATGCAAGACCTATTGGCAGTCAACCAAGCATGGGCACCAGGGCAAAGATAGCAAATGCAAGACCTATTGGCAGTCGACCAAGCATAGGCACCAGGGTAAAGACAATAACTGCAAGACCTAGTGGCAGTCAATCAAGCATGGGCACCAAGGCAAGGGCAACAGCTGCAAAAGGTATTGGAAGTCAACCACGCATGGGCAACAGGGCAAAGGCAGCACCTGTAAGAGCCAGTGGCAGTCAACTAACCATGGCTAACAACGCAAAGGCAAGGCCAAGCATTAAACCATGCATGCCCACCATGGTAAGGTCAACACCACCACCTGGATTTAGTTGCATTTCCACAGCTCAGTCATCAACATCTACACCTACAAATTCATTCATGTTAGGGGGAGAAGATTTGTGTCCTTGTCTCCACAGAACCAAGTTGCAATTAGTGCAACCAACAACAATAATGCAATTTAGTGAGCTACTAGGACAAGGCTCAATTGTCTTTTGTACATGAACTGCTATGACCTACTATTTTTTGCTAGGGTTAACAATGTTGATCATGTTTTGGTAGTTACACTTTTTGACTAGATGTGCTCATCATTTTGCTAGTTTGTGATCACCTTTGTTGATCAACTATTGTATTTATTTTGTCTTTTGTTGGTGAACCTTGTCTTTTGTTATTGAACAATGTGATTGCCTTTTGTTGCTTAATGAATGAATATTGACCAAGTGTCTTTGTTTTATTCTTATTGCCTTTTGTCATTGTATTGTTCTGTTTTTTGGAAATGCCAGTCAATATTACCAAATCACAACACATTATACATTTGTATGTAATCCAATTGCAGTCTAACATTAATCACAAAGCTCACAAAATTCAATAAATAATGTTCAAATGGCATTGCAATTCACAAAAATACAAACCCCTTTTCATATCAGCCATTCAAACAACATTACACATTGTTATCATTGCATATTCTATTGTAGCATTGTTCACAAAACTAACACAATCCAAATTCAAAACATTAAAACATGAAACACTTTCATCTACAATTCTCATTCCCATTCCCAAATACACAAAATAGGAAGCAACCCAATTTATGTCGAATCATTGTCATTGTTGCTACCAGCAACTTCCCATCTTGCTTTGTTGTGAGGTAGCACCATAAGAAAAATATCCATGACATCACTACAAAGATTAGCATCTTCCTTTCTTTTCCTCTATGCAATCGGACCTAGTCTTCAATGACCCCACAACTTCTAAGTAATCCATTAATCACCTCTAGAACTCAAGCACCAGAAGGAGGATCAACCCACATGAAGAACCCACAAACACCCCTAGTCTACAGTTATCAAACAATAAAAAATTCAAATGATAATGATTCAATAAAGGATAGATATATATATATATTTTTTCACTTACTCCATATCTGCATTTATCAAACCAAAAAAAAAAATTTAAAAGACCATGATTCAACAGAGGAAAATATATATATATAGATATTTTAACTTGCTCCATATCGGGGACAACCCAGAAACCTTCTTGAAAGATTATTCTTAGTCCTAGATGTGCACACTCGAGCCCTCAACCCATTTGGTAACAGATTGATTCCATTTTCTTTCTCTCCTCTTCTTCGTCTTGCCCTCAACCCATATACGTAATATATTTTGTACATATATCTATATATGCCCTATATCAGTTGCAGAATTGGGAACAATGGGTGGAGGGGTGTCGAAATGACAACCTTGCCCTTGCAAGTCCTATATGTGCAAGGCACGCGTGGGGTTTCCATCCAAAAACCCAACGGCTGTTAACTATTAGACCACATAGAGTTAAAAACCAAACTGCAGGGGCAAAATTGATGCAATTAGGAGTACATGGACCAAAATGAAATCACAGGTAAACTATAGGGACCATTGCTGTAATTTGCCCTTAATTCTAAAGTTGACAAACGTGTTACTTAATTAAGACTTACGAAATACTAAGTTATAATCATACATAGGAGACGGTGGGCTTAACTTTTATTTTACCTATTAAAACTTCAAGTTAATGAGGAAGATATTAAAAAAATTCTTTTTATTTTAATTTATTTTTTCTCTTTGTTATCCTTTGACGTCTCCAACGATCGATAATTTTACACTACAACCATAATTACAAAGCCAATTGTAATCGCTTTCCCACTATCTCACAAACTCACTTGCATTCACTCTAAAATAATGATTCATTTCATTACTTCGAAGTATCTATAGGCTATATCTACTTCACTTTTCATCTATAAAGTGATTCTCATTTGTTTATTAAATTCAATCATTTCACATTACACCTTAAAGTTTTACTTATTTAATTCATACTAATGGCCTTTTTAGTGGAGAATCATTAAATATATTGAAATATTTTAGAATTATCATTCAATCTAAATTAATGTAAAATTATATATATATATATATATATTCTAGTCTCCATCAAATTTTACAAATAAATAAAAAAATACACCAACAACAATGGGATTAACATGTCGGCCAAGACTTTTGCACATCACTAGGCACTACAACATATGAGAGTTTTAGACAACAAATTTTTTGGTCTCTAAAAGTGAAAATTTTGTTGTAAATGATATTTAGAGACCAATTTCTATCGTCGTAAAGATAGTTGCTAAAAGGTTGTCCCAAAAAGTTAAAAATAAGGCTTTTAACGACAAAATTTTGAAAATGTCGCTAATAAATACACTTTTTGGGACAAAATAATTTGCTCTCAAAATGGTTTATTTTTTAAGAAAAAATTTGGTCCCAAAAAAAAAATAATTCATCACCAATATCCAATTTCCGTTACTAAAAATATAATAACGACACTTTTCACAATAAAAATATTTGATCTCTAAAAAATAATTTTGTCCCTAAATTTTGATTTCTAAAATCTTAATTTTTTTGCAGTGAGGAGCTATGGCGTATTGGCCAAAACATGTGAATTATTACCCTGGTTTTATTTGGAGTCTCTCTCCCACTTTGTAAGTTTATATATAATTGTGATTTGTGCTATAATTGATGATTTATTCAACTTTGCTGTAATTGTAATTAAGATACATTGTAATAAAAAAAATTAAGGTAAATTAACAATGCTGATTTTTTCTCCGTACAAGGCAGGCACCTTTATTGTAAGGGGCAACAATATCATTTATAAGGGAGAGGAGGGGGAAACAACTATTGTAATGTATAATTTTGGTTTAAATCACATGTTCGAAATGGTCATCGCCAATGACAATCTCCCCAAGAAAATCCGGACACAACTACCCACGAAGCCTCTGTTTAGATTCAAGCTCGTATGCACGAGATAGGTTGCTCTCATCTCTGATCCTTGTGTCCTTTGCGATTGGATCCCTCCAAAATTTTCTTTGACTTTCTTCCTTTGAAGGTACTCCACTCTTTCCTCCAACATGATCAAATTTAATTACATATCTCTCATCTCAAGCAATAGCTTTGATCACAAAACATTTAAAGGCTACTTCTTTTCAAAACCATTGTTTGAGAGTAGATATGTAAATAAATTTGATCATGTTAGAAGGAGGAGTAGAGTACCTGCGAAGGAAGAAAGTCAAAGCAGATTTCAGAGGTTTCAATCAAGAAGGACATAAGGATCAGAGATGAGAGTAGCCATCACATGCATACTAGCTTGAATCAGAAGAAAGGCTTTACAAGTAGACGTATTAGGATTTGCTTCAGAAGGCTGTCGACATTGATGACCATTTAGAGCATGCGATTTAAACGAAAACTAAACATATGAGATTTAAAAAACAAAAACTATCTCATATACAAAACTCGTTACACACAGCCCCAAATTAGTATATTAAACAAGCTAGAAGAACCCCTTTCCTATAGTGATCTCGATTTTGACCCATCTCTTGTGTGTTCCAAGCTCGGGTTGGTATGGTTTTGAACGGTGTTACG
Source organism: Camellia lanceoleosa (assembly GCA_025200525.1). Lineage (NCBI taxonomy): Eukaryota > Viridiplantae > Streptophyta > Magnoliopsida > Ericales > Theaceae > Camellia > Camellia lanceoleosa. Next base: position 110,648,403 of record CM045769.1, read on the forward strand.
TATCTTAGTTTCCCTTGTATTTCCCTTATTTTTGGTTATCAAGTTGTAGTGGTGTGTTTAAAACAGGTAATGTCTCCAAACCTTTAACTGTGAATCCAACTCGAATTGTGCCTTACAGAGTTGTATCAAAAGTTAATTCTTTCATGTTTTGCCACTTCGCTAAGTATGTCGGGGATCAAGCTGCCCGGTTAGCTCAGGGGGGTCCAGGGGCAGTGCCCCTTGGCGGGTCCGAAGGCAGTGCCCTAGCAGCGTCGAGGGCCAACGCCCCTAAAGCAAAAATGCAAAATGTATTCGAAGTTGCTTGAGCCGCACGTGTGGAAAACAAGGAAGGGCTTATTTGGCAACTATAATAAATGCAGATACGGGAGAAGCGCCACACGTACGGTGGTAAATAAGTCTGAAATTTTAGTCTTTTCTTTTCTTTAGGCTGAGTGTATCTCACTCTTGTTAGGTCTCTCTCTCTCTCTCTATAAAAACCCTTTCCTCTCATTTCTCTCTACATTTTCCTACGTCAAATAGGATCAAAATCTTGATTTCTCAAGATCTATTAGAGTTCTGCCATAGTTTCTTCATCAAAGTTGGTTAACTTCCCGAGGGCTTCGTTGTGTGCGGTGAAGATAGAGTTTCGACATCGTTGATTTTGGGGGTTTCATCTCATTTCTTCTTCAAAACTTAAGGTAGGGATTTTCTTAGAGTTATATATATATTTTTGCAAGATCTGGCTGATTTTTGACATCATCCTTTAATAGCTTTGAAAATTAATTATTGATTCAAGAAGATGAGAGATTTTTGAAAGTAGGTTTGTCTCTTGTTCTTTTAAAATGATCTTATGGGTTTTAATCTTCGTTGCTTGAAGCAAAAGATGATTTTGGAGAGTTTTCGTTCAAAGGATTTGAGTTGTATAGTTTTGGTGAGAAAACCTAGAATTTGGAGATTTTTTTAAAAGAGATTGAAAAATCCATGGATGATAATGTTATATTTATTTTGTATGCCAAAATAAATGAATGTTTGGAAAATTTCTTGTTTTTATCTATATAAATGATGAGTTTTGTGGAATATGGAAATTGTTGTTCAAAATATTACTATAATCTAGAAATGACTAATTGTTGAGGATACTTAAGAAGATGGAATCGTACTATTCCTTGGATGATGAATTGGGATAAAAATATTTATATTTATCTTGTGAAATTGCATTGAAATGAGAAATGAAAATTTTAATCACAATGGTAATATTATGTAGAAGAATTAGAAATGAAAAAATTGTTATATTGTATTGATTGTTGTTGCATTGACAAATCAATTCATTTGATTACATTAAACATTGAAAGTCGATTCGAAAACTTGCATTGAGAAAGGAATGTTGAGAAAAACAAGTTTTCATGAAATGGTTTAGGGATAAATACATTGGTAAGTCTTGATAGGTGGTGTAGATAAAATTGAATAAGTTAGCCTGAGAGTCTAGGGTGAAAGACCGAAAACCCGAGCGGATAGGTGTCGAGCCTTCCGATTAGTACCGGTAAAAATGACAATTTAGTAGTACTAGTATAGTCTACTTGCAGATACTGACCTAGAGATTACCAAAGTCGTATTTACCGCCCTTGAAATAAATGTTAAGCTTTGAACTATTGAAATTGCATAACATCATTGAGCATAATGGTTTTCAAAAGATGAAGATGTGAATTACTTTCAAAAATGGCATAGCATGGCATGTACATTTCATCTCTTGAGACTTGTATAAAATGTATATACTTTTTTAAGGATTTTCCTACTGAGTTCTATGCTCACCCTACAGGATTTTTGTGCAGGAAAGGATGTGGTGATTCTGCCTAACTAAAGGCGAGAAAATGTGTGTTGAGAGTACAAAACTCTCATTCTGCTGTGACTCTGTCTATAAGCCAAGTGCTGTATTTGTGTGGGTTTAAATAACCATTTTGTGTAACCAGGCTTAAGCCTTGGAAACTTGTAAACCCTTGAGGGTATTTATTATTTTGTTTTTGATTTACTGTTCTATATGTTTAGATCATGTAATGCAAGTATTGGGAAGTTATTCTGGTTTTCCTCTAAGGAGCTGTGATTGTTGTATTATTATTATGTTAGAAATTTAGGGCATCACATTTCCTTTGGAAGAGAAGATGAGAAAAAAATAGGAATGAAAGTTTTCAAAATCAAAGTTCAATTGGTGGATTTGAAGCTCTCGTCAAGTACTCCAACTTTTTCTCCTTTGGCATTGCAAGATTCCAACTCCAAGTTCTCTGAAAATGGAGTTATGTGGCAAAGTGTGTGAGTAAAAATATATAAAGGGAAAGAAAAAATGGAGTGAAGTGAAAACAAAATATCTAACTTTAGGCAAAACAAAAAATAATCTCAAGCTTCACAAAGTTTGATAAAATCGAACTTTCCGTGCACTAAAGTCACGTAAACCACTAGACCAAAGAGTAGATCTAGTAATAAATTCTAGATTTAAGTAACTCACCATTGATTACTGCTCAAGCGATAATTACAACTCAATCACAGTGACTCATGTTTGAATATACGTACATACTCTGAGAACTCTGCTTATACCAGCCTACACATGAACAAAGTATAACAAAAGTAAACTCTAAAAATAACATAATTACATAAATATGAGTATTTGGGTCATTATAAGGGAATTGGGCAATAATGGATGGTGGGGTGGGGAGCATTGGTGATGAGGATGGTGGGTGGGGAAAAGTAAAGATGGAGGCATTGAAGGCTGTTTGTCTATAAAGGTGTGAGTAGGGGATAATAGTGATGTGGGGTAGGGTGGGAATGATGGTTGTGAGGATGGGGATGGGGAGAAGTAAATTTGGATAGATGGGAAGTTGTTTAGTAGTGAGAATTAAGGGTGGAGAACGGTGGTGGTCCTGTAGGGTGGAGTAGGTAGAACTGTAAACAAACTTAGTTGTTCATGAACAACTCAAACTCAACTTGTTTTCTAAATGATGAGCTTGGACCAAATTTTAGGACGCGTTTTGTAATATAATTGAGCTCGAGTAAAGCCGAGCTCAACAAAAATAGACTTTTGAATATAAAGATATATAAATTTATTTTATTTTAAATAATATATCAATTATATTAATATCATTTTATTTTATTTTATTTTTGTTTGTGTTTAGTGTTTGTGCAAATTTACATATCAGTTAAAGAGATTTTCTTGTTTGATCTTCTATCACATAACTCAAGGAGGGCCTTTTATCAAGGCATGATAGCAATTAAGGCCCCGTTTGGGAACAGACTAATTTAGTAATTTTTTGGTTATTTGGCTAAATATGAGCTAAAAAAACTAGTATATTTGGGATGACTTTTGGACTTTTTATGAAAAGATGTGCAAAAAGTAGAGAGAAAAGAGATCTTTGACTTTTTGGTATGAGTTGTTGGCTTTTTGGCTAATTTAATAACTTTTTGACTTTTTAGGTAAAAGGGAGGGTTACCCAACGAGGCCTAAAAATGAGTTTATACTTTCACTGATACAAGTTGATATCATTTAGATAAGATATATGAAATTAAGTTAGAGATTTGGCAAACTTTCTTCCCTTATTGACATAATCAACACATTGTAAAATACAAGTAATTCTCAATTTCTAAGTCCACGATATGAAAAAAATTAAAACTAGTAATGAATTTGAAATGTAACTTGTTAGTCTATTTGGTCATCCGCGTTAAACTAAAATATTAATTTCTTTCTCTTTCTTTCCAATAAGGCTAACAATTATTTCCAACCCATTTTACTAGGCATTTCCATTGGGAGCACAATCCTTGTTTTTTGGTAAACTTAAATTACTACTTGCCATAATATTATATATATATATACTGTAACAAGGCTTAATACACAATTGGAATACAAAACATCGTCATAAGAAAAGAATCTCTCACCAAAACCTAAGCTAAAAAATAAATAAATACCTTTCAAAGGCAAAGAGGATAGAAATATAAAAATGCTCTATTTTAGAACTCTACATGTGAGGTAAAAGACTACTAATTTTTATTTTTTATTTTTTTTTATTTTAGATAGCAAAAGATATACCAACAAATACAAATAATTTAGGCAATTAACTTGCACTTACGTGCTTTATATTCTTGCCACGGCAATACTTTTTTTGTGGGCTTGATAGAAGGATTTGTATTAGTTTTCTGCCGTGCAAGCTTAGTTTATAAATTTTCTACTAAAACTTCCTTATGTTTTCTTCTCTACACATGTTTGTTTGGCAGATTAGGTTGAATGAGATTATGAATATAGTGTGATTGAGTGAGGAGATTATTAGTTGGTGGTATTAAGTTAGAGATGTAAGATAAAATATGTTTTGTTTGTGTAGTAGTGCAGTGATATTAGTTTGTTAGGATTAAATCTATAAATTACATAAAAGCCCTTATCACATAGAAGATATTTTTGTTGACTTTATAGAATGAGGGGCAAAATGGTCTTTTTATCATCAATCCATGGGATTGGTAATGCTAATCCCACCATGGAATTAGCAATTCCATACCACTTCTCTACAAAACAAACATGCTATAAATAAGCCTCATGGATTAATAATTCAATCCTTTCTCCCAAACCTCAATCAAACATGGTCTGAGAGTAAAATATATGCTCCCCCCATCCTCATCCTTGTCTTCATTTTTACTAGAGGTGATAACTAATATTACTTTTTGAATTATCCTTGATGTCATCTTTTTGGCACCATAAGCTTCAATTTTATTTAGGCTACTTGTCTTACTAAAAGTACCGACTACCATTTTTACCTTTTCACAATCAACGTTAACTTTAGTTTCTTTGTCTGTCTCTTAGGGAGAAATAAAAATAATCGATAAAAAAAAGGAAAATATGAATAAAGGATTCCCAAATAATTGTAGCTAGGAGTCGAACAACTTGACATTTCTATACTAATTTCCTTGATTACGACATCTTTGCCCTTCTTCCTCTCCACTTCACGTATTCATGATTCTCCTCCTCAACCTTATATTCTTGCTTAAGATTGAAAAATGTATGTTGGTTAGATGACTCGCTTTTGAGGGACAAGACTTTCATGATTGCCTAAAAAGACTCGTACTAAACGCATGCATATAAACAGTGTTAGGGAAAGTATGTGATTCTCCACAAGTAAATTAATTAATAGAAATAAAAACTAATGCAGAAAAATTAAATCAAATCCAACACAAGAATTTTTATGGGGTTCCCTCAATGTAAGGTACGTCCACAGGATCGAAATCTGATTCCACTATTAACCAAAAAGTTTTCAAATGATTACAAACAAGACACAAATGGTCTCACAAAACCACCCTTAGATGAATTTCAAATAATCACAAATAAACAAGAGGAAAGACCTCACCAAATAGATGAACCAAAATCTTCGAAACCAAAGTTGTAAAAGATCCAAAATAACGAACCAAATCAACTTCAAAATAAAGCCAATAATCCAAGCAAACCAACAGCCAAAAAAATAGCACTTTTTTTACCCAAAAAGTGAATATCTTTCCCAAGCACAATCTCACCAAAAAGAAATTGTTGCTGCCTTTTTTCCACTACCTCGAAGCAAAAACATAAACAATATATATTATTAAATCTAGGACTTGTTTTATCAAAATTCTAATTGTACCCAAATTGAATTGGGTTTTCACAAATTAGATATAATATATAAAAATATATTATAACTAATACCAAACCAAATTAAACTTTTTTAATAAATTAATTGGGTCACACACTCCAATAAGGAGGTATACTCAACAAACAGATCTACTAAGGCTATGTTCGGTTCATGTATTTGGAGAGGAATTTGGAAAGAGAAAGAAAAAAGGTGTGTGAAATTAAGTGAAATGTAGATATGTTTTATTCACATTTAACCTACATTTTCTCTTTCTCTTTCCAAAACATCTTTTTCTTTTCCCTTTCTAAGTCCCTTTCAAAATTCTTGAACCAAACACAGCCTAAGAGAAAGAAAATAGGGAAAAAATGAGGGGAAAGAGAAGGGAGACTCACCATGCCATGTCCATTGCTCCACCGTCATCACTTATCAACACCATCGTTGATAACCACCATCCACTGCATCACTCAAACACTGGTGCCACTGTCCATAGCCACCATCGCCTGCCACCATCATAAAGGAAAAGTTTAAAGACAAGAGAGAAGAGAAAGAGATACTAAAATAAAAGAGCATTTATTTTTTAGTTCCAAGAAAAAGAGGGGCGAGAGACCATTAGTGAAGAGAGAGATGATAATCTCTTAGTTTTCTAAGGTTTGGGTATACTTTTGAATGAAAAATAAATATAAGATTATGGCACACAGAAATACATACTGAAAAAATTTGGAGGAAGTGGGACATAGAACATGGATCCTCTTACATGGTTTCCTACCATAGTCACTGCAGTGCTTTCAAAATGACATCGTTTGGAACATAGTTTTTTTTTTTTTTTCCTCTTTTGTTTTCTTTATCAGCTCTCAAACCAGAGAGGCCAAGAGGGATAGACGGCGACGACCGCACAGCAAGGTGGCTATGGAGACTCTAATGAGACCTTGTGGCAAGGGATTGATACCCAAATTTTCACTTCTTTGAAACAGGGTGTTCTCAAATTCATAATGTAAAGCGTTTGCCCTATATGTTGTTGACAAATTTCAAGTCTCTGGTTTCATGGATCAAAGGTCCTTGTGATACAGAAGTAACGTCTTAAAAGGTTGATTAAATTTTTGGTTTCCACTTATAAATTCTATCTCAGTTTGATCAAAAGCTTGAATTCTGACTCTCAAACCCATTAACATTAACAGAACGATCACTCACACTCTTCAAACCACCAAACCTATTACAATTTTTACAAGAAACCCTAGGCCCTGTTGAGATTGAGATCACCCCATATGAAAGGGGTGATTCTCTTCTGTGAGAACACACCAAAGTCAGCTACAACATTTCATGGATTGTGGCTGCCAACTGACAAACCGCAATCAAGGAAGACGGCCACCGAATAAGCTGGCCATGCCAACCTCTCTACCTACCTCATCTGTAATGTGTATATATAGAGAGGGTGAGAGCAGAGAGAATATAGAGTTAGTACTGAGTTATATAGAGAGACAGAGAGTGTGAGTTGTGTAATCCTCCTCTTGTTGATATATAGTGATATCGCTCCCGTGGACGTAGGCTGGATTGCCGAACCACGTTAAAACTCTTGTGTTATTGCTTGTGTGTGTTTCCTAGTGTGCCCCCGATCCCCAACAAGTGGTATCAGAGCCCGGGTGGTGAAAAATCGAGTTTTTTCCCGAAAGTGCCCAGATTTTGAAGTGTTTGAAATCCACTGTTGAGCATACCAGGAGGAAGCTCTTGAGGAGAACAGTCCCAGGCCCTTGTCACAGAAAGTAGAGGCAGAGATAAAGAAAAGGGCAGAGGTAGAGGAAGAAATAAAAGTAGAGGCCGTTCACACTCCAGACAGGGCAACACGAGGAGGTGCTTTTACTGTGATCAAGAGGATCACGTAATAAGAGATTGCCTAGAGAAAAAAGCGGACAGACAAGCCAAAGAGAAGGCTAAGGGACACGGAGGTCCCTCAACTACATTAGTTACAGTGAATTCCTCTGACGATGAAGAGGTGATACTTACAGTCTCGTCAGAGTTGGAGACAACCGACTGGATTTTGGATTCAGGGTGTACGTTCCACATATGTACGGATAGGAAGCTTTTCTCCACTTACCGAAGAGTCAACGATAGCATTATCCGGATGGCCAACAACACAGTGAACAGAGTTGTCGGCATAGGGACAATGTGGTTCCTTACTAAGGATGGAAGAAAAGTAATTTTATCTGAGGCCTGACATGTGCCAGGAGTACGGAGGAATCTAATCTCCCTGAGTATGCTAGATCTAAAAGGAAATTGTTTCTCATCTAGTGGCGGGGTTCTTCATGTATACAGAGGTGATAGAGAAATGTTGCAAGGCAAATTGTGCAACAAACTGTACAGACTGGAAGGAGAAGTTTTGACAAAGATGAGTGTTGTCAAACGCCAGTCGAAGGGTACAAAGAGAGAACATACGCAACCAAAGCGTATGACTAAGCAAGACTTTCCTCAGGAATGGCAAAAAAGGTGCACAGGAACGTAAGGAGGCAGTTCAAAGGTGCACAGATCTGAGCCAGTGAAGCCAATCTTGAAGAAAGTTTAGAGCAAAGAAACTAAGTTGATAGAGACTGTGCCAGTGAAGAAAAGAGTTTCTTTTGCTCCCGTGTTAGAAACATTTTGCAACCTGTCAAAAGATGCATGGAAGGGAGGGATGCAATCTCGAGTCACAAAGTGAGCTTTGCAATGCACTCTAATAAGGGGATGCGAGCACTATGCACGGAGTTGCATAGTGGTAACTTGTACAGACCAGTGGAAGTTGTCTTGGCAGAAGGGCTAACTGTCAAACATCAGTACGGACGTACAAGTGAGACAGAACCGAACATCAGGGATTGCAGCACAGACAACAGGCGTATGAGATCGCTAGGAAGTTGGTCTGAAGTGCAGAAAACAAAGGCTGGTTGTTCAGAAATAAGCTCCGAGCAAGGAAAATTGAGGATGTTGATGTGTCAAACTTTGAAGTTTTCTAGTTGCTCCCGTGTTCATCATGCAAGGAGTTGCACGGTAGTGCCGGGCACTCCAAGCAGGGGGTGCAAGACATCCAATCAGGGGGTGTCGGATATCTTGGTTACGCAAGTTCAAGCATAGCAAGGGAAGACATCTGAGACAGGAAGCATGGAAGAGATCTGTAGGAGATAGGAGCAGAGGCTCCCTCCAAATCAGAGAGTGGTGTGAGTTGAGTTGAGGATGTAGGATTCCCTCCTCCTCTTGTATTTCTGGTGTGTGATCTCTAGCTTCAGGAGGTGCAGATGTCTCAGTGAAGAGATGAAGACTATGTTGAATTTGGGCATGACAAGATTAGTAGTAGTGTGTGCAATAGATCACCTCACATGGGTTGAAGGGGTGATTTGTTGAGATTGAGATCACCCCATGTGAAAGGGGTGATTCTCTTCTGTGAGAACACACCAAAGTCAGCTACAACATTTCATGGATTGCTACTACCAACTGACAAACCGCAATCAAAGAAGACGGCCACCGAATGAGCTGGCCATGCCAACCTCTCTACCTATCTCATCTGTAATGTGTATATATAGAAAGGGTGAGAGCAGAGAGAATATAGAGTGAGTACTAAGTTATATAGAGAGACAGAGAGTGTGAGTTGTGTAATCCTCCTCTTGTTGATATATAGTGATATCGCTCCCGTGGACGTAGACTGGATTGCCGAACCACGTTAAAACTCTTGTGTTATTGCTTGTGTGTGTTTCCTGGTGTGCCCCCGATCCCCAACAGGCCCATCATTCAAATTCTCAGTTTCAACACAATTTTCAAGTCTAAAAACACACATGTTGTCATTACAAACCAAAATCCAGAGCCCAGAGGGCTTATCAAGTGATTTGAACTTATCAAACTCATCGATCATGCACCGAACGTTGTCATCCGAAGTGATCAACACCAAAGGGGCTTCATCATCATCGATTGGGAGTTGGTTAAAATCCGAAATCTTTGATTGGAGGAACTAAATGTGTCCTCACCGTTGCAATCGTCGTCGTCGCCTATCCCTCTTCGTCTCTCTAGTTTTTTTTTTTTTTAAATGGGGTGTCTCTTTGGTTTGAAAGCTGAAGAAAAAAAAAATTGTTCCAAAATATCGTCATTTTGAAAACACTGCAGAGACATGGCAAGAAACCATGACAGAAGATCTAGACTCGTAGGACACAACTATCACCAGTAGCTGTCAAAGAGATAAGGTTAATCCAATAGTCAACATTCAACACTTTGAGAATAAAGTTAGAAATTAAAAATATTTTACTGGTCAAGTTTCCCGCTCGCTATCATGAATCCACAAATGTACTCACAATGAAACAGTAGCTAGCCATACACTTATTTGAAATCGATAATGAAGGCACGAGTCAGGCCAGTTTGGGTAATTTAAGTGGGTTAGCGGTTCTTATGAACAATTGTAATTCACACTATGATTCTTCGTGCCACCCTTATTAAAACACAACAAGAGTGTCATATACACCAAATTGTATCCCCGTTTTATTTCAGTACTAATGTTATAATACATCACTCTCCTTGATTTTTCTTTATGTATATTTTTTTCAAATACGAATTATTTTGAGAAGATGGTAAAAAGTGACTTTTTAGCTTTTAACTAAGCTTTTGGCTTTTTTAGACAAATGATTTGGGAAGTTGGTAAAAAGTGATTGTATGTAACGGCCTTAAAATAATACTAAACCCATCAATATAAACATGCATTAATATAAGGAAGACCAATAGTTTCTAATCATCAGAGTTTTTTTATTACAAAAGATATTACATATTAACAGCAAAAGCTAATGCCCTAAAGGGCTTACATCTTTCCAAGTTAACACTTGGCTACAAAAGAGAGTACTAGCTCAATTACACATTAAGCCCTTGGCTTGAATCTAAACATAATACATCAAAAGAATAGGACAATAAAAATGATGTCCGCCTCTAGCCTTCCAAGCTATGTCCTTGGAAGTGTCACGCTACCTGCACCTAAAAATGATGTTCCCATATAGGGTGAGCCACAGCCCAGTAGAAATACACTAAACCAACTATGAACAATGACTAAAAGATTAGCAACTAATAGATGGTCAACACTCACACATTCACTTACCTCATTTTACAATTCCAAAATAATTAAGTCTATGTTACAATTCACCTTCCATTTCTTATTCGACTTTGAGTTTGAAAACTAGGCTCAGTACTCTGGTCAAAACATTTGATGAGACTATGATTCATTATTAGAACACTTTCGAAAATTCATTAAAGATACACATGTTGGTGTTGTATCAAAAACACATAAACCACTTCCATACTTTACTTATGATACACATGTTGGTGTTGTATCAACTTAACATAGAAACATTTTCTATACTTCACAACTGATAACGATATACATTTTAGTGCTATATCAAATCAATCCAGACACTTCCGTACTTCACAAAACGATGATGATATACATGTTAGTGCTATATCAAATCAAACAAACGAAACTTCAATTGATAAGCATATGAGCTGTATCAACACTTCAGTCGATAAGCATATGAGCTGTATCATAACTACAATGGGAGAGCATATGAGCTGCATCCCCGGGTTCATCCCCCATCTCCCCATAACCATTAACCGGTTTAGAGGTACATCCCCCATCTTTCCCTAAACCGTGGAGTACATCCCCCATCTCCTCTCATACACAAGCAATGCATATAAACACAGAATCATATACGCAATCAATCAACACATAAAGTTAATGTATTCCATCCACCGTCTACACATGATGCATATAAACACATTGGTCATATGCACAATCAATCAATACATAAATTTAATGTATTCTACCAACCGTCATACTCTATGACACATCCAATTGATTAGTTTTAGTTTGCCTAATCATCATGCATTGTCTACAACAATCAATACTACCCTCCACCGGTAGTACAAAGCAATTATCTCTAAGGTGAAATAAATGCACAAATGGATAATATATCAACATTTCAACTAGGTGAGTAATGAATGATTCAACTACACCCTTTAGTCCCATACATTCCCAATTTCAACATTCTCAACCCAATTCCTCATTTTCTTTAATTAATTACATGCACTAACTAATTAAACCAATTAGGGTAAATTACCATAATTCACAAAACAACCCTAAGGTTCCATTTCTATCAATGTTCCAACATTAATCTCGTTTCTCTATGCCAAATCTTGCATATGGGTTTATTTTAAATAAAACCCCAACTTTTGTAAAAATACACAAAAGACCCAAACTTTCTCAAAATTACCCAACAACCCTCAACATATCAAAATGCCAAAATTCAAAGGCAAAATTCATAAGATGGAGTAAGTTATCCCTACCTCGAAGTTAGAGCCCAAGCGGAGATGAAGACCAAAACACAAAGTGCTCCAAAACCCAACTTCTTCCGATTAAGACAAAGATCTCAACACCCTCTATCTTTTTAACAAAGGACCTAGGGTAGGAAATCACTCTAGGTAGATCAAATCTTAGAGAGAGAGTAATTCTAGAGAGAGAGGCTCTCGGATTTAGGGTTTGGAAATCAAAAAGTTTTGAAAAAGTGATTTGGAATCCGCTGCTGTCTCGCTGATATAAACAGGCTCGCTCGAGCGAAGACTTGGTCGCTCGAGTGACCAGACACAAAAAACCCTCGCTCGAGCCGAGATGGTCTCGCTCGAGCCAGAAAACTAAAGGCTCGCTCGAGCGAAGGAAAGCTCGCTCGAGCCAAGAACTCGAACCTTCAGTTCGCACTAGACGACGCCGAAGCGATGATCGCCGCTCGAGCGAAGACCGAACCAGATCGCTCGAGCGAAGAAAAGCTCGCTCGAGCCAAAAACTACTGCTCTCAGGTCTAACTGAGACGCAAACGCACGCTCGAGCGAAGGAGTACCTGGCTCGAGCCACCACACACAAAACTCAACTCTCGATCGAGCGACCGAATCCTCGCTCGAGCGAAGGCCCAAAAATCTGGGCAGCAACTCTTGGTTCCCAACATAACCAACCTGTAACAAACCTGCCTAATACATCCTATAACTCAAAACAAGGTATGAAAGGATGTGAACAAGATAACAACCAACTACTAACCTCCACAGACACATGACCGGATCACTGTACAACAAGGGAAAAAACCCGGGATCGCTATACTGTAGACACCCCATTTTTGACCGTCCTCAAGACTTGGACATCACTAATTGAACACTCAGTGATCACCCTTGTTTGTGTTCGTCTTGAGTTCCCGGAAGCCTTGGCAGCGCGCCTCGTCTCAGGACCTCTCGACTCAACTGTTTTGTGGTTGGTTTGACACCAAACACTTGTGTTTTGCCTTTGAGAGGTAGGGTAGGGTTTGTAGACCATCCCCACCCATCACAGGCCAGGACTTGAGGCCACCGGCCGTGTTTTGTGGCCACCGGCCAAATGTTTGGCCGGCCAGCATTATATATGGCCGACCAGCATTATATATGGCCAGCCGGCTATCTTTTTTTGGTCATCTGCATCTTTGGCCGGCTGACTACTGTGCATCTGCTTTTGCAGATATTTTGTCACAGCTGGCTTGCATTTGACTCCCTCCATACACGTGTATGGAGGGATCTCTCTCTTTAGAGGCTTGTCTTGTAAGTTTTACAAGACAAAAAGCTTTATAAAGAGAGGTTTTCTCTCTTGTTGCAAAAGGGGGGAGATTTTAGACAGCCATTTTTAGGGTTTGAGTTCTAGGGTTAGGGTTTGGTTTATATCCTATCTCTATAGTGTGTGTTTTGTCTCATTTTTGCTCACAAACACACACCATCACACCATCTCTTGGAGCTGAGGCCCTTGAGGGTTGTTTTTAGTGTTCTGGAGCTGGTTTCAACCTCAAGAAGCTGCTGGAGCTTCTTTTGTGAAGAAAGTCTTCAAGGGTAAGAAGTTTGTCCTTTTATTCCCCATTTTTGCATTCTACTTTTGCCTATCTTGAAACTATTTTTTGGCTTGGTGTATAACACATAAAAGTTTTGTTTTTAAGGCCTCTAAATAGTTTGTTAAGAGTTTTTTAAGCTTTGGGGTTGTTTGACCCCTCTTAAGCCTTGTTTGGCCCTTGTTTTGTGCCATTTTGCGTGAGCTCCGGGACCATAGTGTTTGGGCCTCCTCACCACTGAAATCTTGAGGGATTTTAGAGGTGAGGATGGTGCCTTGAGGTCCTAGGAAGGAGAGGGCCACCCCCTCTCCTTGTTGTCCTTGAAAAGGGCTATTTTTGCCTCTTGAGGGAGCACCATGTTTAAGTGTGTGTTAGCCATGCCTTAACTGATTTTTGTGCTTATTATGTCATAATATGCCTCTGTTTTTAGTTGGTTTTGGTACACCATGCTTGCTTAGCATACATGCCTTGTAATGCCATGTTTAGGCCTTAACATGCCTTAAGTTGTAAGCCCTTGTTCTAGCATGTTTTAGGCCTAGCTTCATGAAGCTTTAATGCATGTTTTTGTATGCTTTAGCTCTTTTCTAAATTTCTTGAGTCATACTTGCCATGTATTGTATAGCTCCTTTACATTTTGGCTTGTTAGCCTTAAGTTTTGGGCCTTTGTTGCATGTTTAGCCTATCTTGTCTGCTTGGTTTGGCACCATGTTCTTGCATGATTTTCAAATTTTAATGCATGCCATTTGTCCATGTTTGCCTCTTTTAAGTGTGCTTAAAAGTTGCCTTTATGTGCTTAAGTATTGGCCTATTAACATGTGCATGTGTGTATGTGTGTTTGGTCCCATTTCTTGAGTCTTTTTTTTTTGGCCACTGCTTTAGGCCTAGTTAGGGCTGCCTAAATCATGTTTAAGTCCATCTCTTTGCTTGTTACATATGCCCCTTGTATGTTGTAGCATATTGGTGAGGGTGTTGCATGTTTGGAATTACATGACTGAATGAAGTCACATATTGGCTTGCATGCTTGGATGCCTACGTTAGCCTTGCATGCTTATTGGTTGCATTGTCTCATGCCTTGCATGTTTTGTATGCCTCTTTGCATTGCCATATTACATGCCTAGTTAACATGCTTAGGTTGCATTACATTAGCATGCATACTTGGCCTCTTGAATTGCTTATGATAGAGGTTAAGTCCCCCCCCTTGGCTTGATTACGTGCATTGCATTCCATATTAAAAATGCATACTTGGCTTCTTGGGCCATCATGCATGGAAATGCGCGATTGGTGGTCCGAGAACCAAGGCTCATGTCCCTTTGAGTCATAAACATGATATGGGGTGTGATTGGTGCATACATTGCTTGAAATGCATTGCCATGCCAAGTATTGTCCTCTGCTGCTGTCAAATCAGTTTCTGTAGGAAGTTTTGTCCGGCCGGCCACATTTAGTGCCGACCGGCTATCATTGTTGGCCGATGGATCAAGCTTGCAGCCGGTGACCATTCTACATGGCCGGTGGTGTTCTCCCCCAGCCGGTGGTGTTCCCTGGCATCCATAGAGCAAACCCTGAGACTTTGGCAGTCATCAGAGGAGCAGAGCAGGGAAAACAGAGGCATCTTGAGCATGACAGTGGATTTCCGGGCGGAACCGAGCACGCATGCATCGAGCCCTCTCCCCGAGGCTGCTGTTTATTGCTTTATTAGATTAATTAATTTGCTTAATTAATTTAGTTGGCCTGTAATAATTAATTAGCTAGGATAGTTAATTCATTATTTGATTTGTATATTCTTTCGGTCCCTCCGAGCGAGGGCGAATTTGTAATAAGTGTGGGTGAGTGTGTGTATGTCTTCCAACCCCCACTTCTTTCTCCCTTTTACTTACCTGCTTTGATGGTTAGTATTAGGTCATGTTTAATTTAGCATACCTTATGCTATGCATGCGTGCACCATTCATCAGTATTGCATGCACCGGGCTCGACGCATCATGCTAATTGCATTATATTTCAAAATAAATTTGAATACATGCTACTTGTGCATTTCACATGTCATCCTTAGATTAGCCGAGCCTATTCTAGTGACATTTTATATGCGATGCATTAGGCAATTAACATGGACTTGGATCATGCATTGATTGCTAACATGTTCTTGTTTTGGCACGGAGTACTTTGTAAGTATTTTGTGCTTTAGCATCCTTGCATGCGTGTGAGTGTTGCCACGACAGCATGCTTACCATGTGGCTAGATGCTTATATGTTAAACTGCCTGAATGCCGGTGACTTTTTGGCTTTTTTAGTTAATAATTTTTAATGTTGTCATATCATCATGGCATAGTGTAAAATGACCAAAATACCCCCTTCCCATTTGCAATTTACAAAATTTCACCTACTCTCATTGTCTAGCTCCTTAAGTGAATAAAATGGCTTGTGCATCTGGGGAACTTGTACACTGTGACATATACATATCATGGATATGCAACGTTTTTTCTTCTTTTTTTTAAAAGAAAAATAAATAATAATAAAAAATAAAATAAAAAATTCAAAATATTTCATTTTTACCTTTAAATGTCTTCCATAAAAATAAAAATACAAATTTGTATAAAAATAAAAATACAAATTGGCAATCAGACAAATGTTTACCCAAAAAATCCCAAAAAAACAAAAGGAGTAGCAGATGGTAGTCAGAAAGCCAAATAACACTTGTAATGTCATAAACAGAACTCAAAATTAACAGATCTATTTGTAATTTAATAGTTTCCAAACAATGGGTTGCAAATCACGGGTAGCAGACCACCAGCGGAGGGAAGAGGCTTACATGATTGTGTAAATCAATCGAGGAAGACGATCTGGTAGAGGGAAGTCGGTGGCGATGTCGATGGCCGATGCTAGAAACGAGTTTTACGCAGCGTCCACAACAGCGGTGCAGTGGAGCGACGATGATATGAGAAGGAGAGAAGAACAAGAGGCGTGAGATGAGAAATGATGAAGTGTTTTGAGTCAATAAACCCTAAGTGAATGGAGGGTATATTCGTAAATTGCAATTTGGCGTTTATCCAGCTTCCCAAACGAATTTTAGAACAAAAAAGCCACGTTTGGCTTTTTCATTAAACGCCCAAACGCGGCTACAAACCACGTTGCCAAAACAAGCCTAACTAAGTTACAACATGAAATTGATGAGGGGGGGGAAGGTAGGTGCATATAACATTCTTGTAAAAATAATACTTCTATGAAGCACCAGTACTTCAAAATAAGTGTCTTGGTTGTTTTAGGCACAGGGACGTGACAGAGAAATATGGACACTTCAAGGGCATGTATATGACACGCCACTTGCACGGCAGGGACATGTAAAGGACACACTACATGGCGTGCATGTTTATTTAATTAATTTTTTTTAAGGGACACTTCGGGGAGACGTCGATTATACTTTGGGGATATGCCAAGTAGTTTTTTTCCCCCTATTTCTTTAGTGTTTTTGATGGATATTGGATGTCCAATGTTTATTCATTTTTGCTTAGATTTAAATACTTAATAGATCATTCATAAAAAAAATAAAAATAAAATATAAGTATTAATTTAAAAGTAATTTTTTGTTTAATATCAAATTAATATTAATTTTTATTGTTTATGGATGTAATATTAATTTATATAGCAAATAAATATATATATTTTATTATCATGTTCCTGCTATGTCCAAGTCCCTTTTTTTTTTTTTTTTTTGAAATCACCATGTCCCGTGTCTGCGTCCACATCCATGCTTCTTAGGTCTACTTCATTCGAAAATAAAGATCAAGAAGTTAATCTAATAGATTATTAAACACCATGTGAATCATCCAACAATGAATCACACTAATTTAAATTATAAAATTCACAAATGTGTTACTTGATTAAGACTTATACTATTTAGTACTTAGTGACATCTTTTGAAATATATATATATATACATATACATAAAATTGAATACAAAATTAACAATAAAGACAGAAATAAGTCACATGTTAAAAGCTTATATGAAATACTCCTTAAAAATAGTTTCATGCCCCTCATAGATAATAACCCGATGTAATAGGCACCGATAGTCTACCCCTTCAAGATTCACAACCTATCTTCCTCAAGTGTGCACTCATAATGGGGAGATGCAAAAATTAGCCTTTGACGAAATGTTCCCAAAACGTAGAGCACAGGAGAAGGGAAGAAAGGTATGTAAAAACACGAAGGAGAAACATGTATTTATAGTGGAAGTCTAGAGATTTTAGAGTCCAAATCAAATCTCACCAAAAGAGAAATGTCAACATTATGGAATCATAATGTCGTCATTCTAGATGTCCCCACGGAGCCTTCTTTTTTATAGGTAAAAAAAGTGTCGACATTCTAAAGGAAGAGAAAATTTTATTTTACCCCAAACTATTACTTAAAAATTAATTCAAGCTATATCCTTTTAATTATATCAATTTTCCACCTAAACTGTGCAATTTTGGATCAATTTAACCCTTGTCGTTAGTTGTCATCTAAATTAGATGAAATTTGTTGACCACCTTAACTTTATCTAAAACTTCATTTTATCCCCAAAACTATTGCCAAATATCAATTATAACTTTGAATATGTTAGAAAATTAAATTTAAATATCATTGGCAATTAATTATTTTTTAATTTTCTCTTAAAATTATCTTTTGCGCTACCTATTAAATGTTAATAAGGTTAAAAAAAAATTTAAAAAAAAAAAAATCTTTCTTTGTTAATCCATTGAGGTTTCCAACAATTTATAATTTTATATAATACATCCCTATTTACAAAATCACTTCTAATCTCTCTCCCATTATCTCACAAGCTGACGTGCATTCTGTTGGACAATCTTGCGTGTACAGTGTGTGCATAAGTGAATTATAGAAACGTCATTCCAAAATTGATATTGTAAAATAATTAAAATATAATTATAGTACAAAAATTACTCCATCGTCTGAAAATATTAGTCTCTTATTCATTATTCCAAAATATTAATCTCTTTTTAAAAATTAATGACTAAAATAATATGAATTTTCTAGTTTACCTTTTTTAACATTCATTAACATTACTTTTGAAGTATAATAATTGTACTACCAAATGGTAGTTTTGGAAAATTAGTATTTTTGAAATTAGATTCTATAAAATTGGCTATTATTTTGGAACGGAATGAGTATTATAATACTAGATATGGAATAAAAATTAATTTTTAATAGACAATAAATAACGATAAAATCTGTTAAAGTATGAAAATAAGACTTACAGAAAGGGTGTTTGGCAAAAGAGTTGGGCTAAAATAACCCACTAAAAGACAAAATAGGATAAAATAGCCAATAAGACAAAAAAATAATATCTAACCCATAATCATTTCATTTTTTCCCTCACAATCATCAAAAAAAAAAAAAAAAAAAGTAAATCAACTTTCCAAACACAACCTTTTTAGCAAGACTAAAAGTCAAAAAGTCAAAAAATCAACTAAATAGCCAACTTTCCAAACAAGGCCAAAACCAATACAGAGAAATCAAATGGATTATGAAGCATTGAACATTGTCCTGTTAAGGAGGAAATATCATTTTGCCCCCAAACTATTACGCTATTTTCAATTTGGCACCCAAACTTCATATTATTTTAATATTCTCTCCAAACTTTTTAAAATTTGATCATTTTATCCCCCGCCGTCTGTTTCGATCTACAATCAAACGAAACTAGCAGATGTGGCACCAAATTTTATTTGGAACTTCATTTTACCCTCCCCCCCTAAACTATACTTTAAAAATCATTTAGCCCCCCAAATATATAAAAAAAATTAAAAATATTTAATAAATTATCCCAATAATGAAAAATTAAATTTTAAATAATATACTTTGCAAAAATAAATATATATATATATATAAATCCTCATTTAGAAGGTATTTTCACAAATATCCCGTACCCATACCGGGTATATACCGGCATATGATACTTCGTATGGTACTTCTGCATACATATTGGGCACATGAAGCACATATTTAAATTTTTTTTTCTTAATTTTTGGCATACCTAGACGTACCTGATATATACTCAAGTCGTCGTACCTCAATCAAAATAATATTTTCTTCTACTATAGAAATAAAATTCCTTTTACTAGGCTTCTTTTTCATTTTTAGTTTTATACTTAGTATGATTTTAAAATTAAGTTATGATTTGTAAGTTATTTAATATAATGGCATTTAATTTTGATTTATCTTATACCTGTACTTTTGACATTAAATGTTAATTGTATCTTAGATCTTAACAAAACAAGCAATTTAATCAATTTTTGCATTACTCCAACTTAAAAATAAATATTTTTTTTTATAAACTTACCAAGCTGTATTCATATCCTCTTTTTTTTTTTTAATTTTACCGTATCAAGGTATCTGTATCGTATCAGTACCAATACTCGTACCCATACCTGTGCTTCATAGGCCTCAAATTATCTCAAATTGATCCTAGAGAAACTAATTGAGCTGAAAATTTCTTGGCTACTCTCTGTGTGCGTGTCCTCACAATTGTAACTAGTTTATTCCCCAAATTAATTTTAATACAATTGATTGACTAATAGTGATTTCAAAATTGAGTGGGAAAAAAAATAAAATTCAGTTATCGTCTAAAGAATACTCAACAAGACTAATGCTCAATTTTTATATTTAAAATTTATTTTTTCATTTTCGAAATAAAAAATTATAATTAAATATTTAAATTTATTTATTTTAATGTGTGGGGAGCTTATTGATTTTTAAAGTATAATTTGGGAGGTAAAATGAAGTTCCAAAGGAAGTTTGGTGTCACTTCATCAAGTTTCGTTTGATTGTAAACGGAAACAGACGGCCGGGGGTAAATTGATCAAATTTAAAAAGTTTGGAGAGCAAATTAAAATAATATGAAGTCTGGGTGCCAAATTGAAAATCACGTAATAGTTTGGGAAGCAAAATGATATTTCCTCTCTTGTTAAGATAGATTTGTCATTTCACCAGTGCTACGGGATTTTGTGAACATTTATCTCCTAAGATGAGATTACTCTTCGCAAACAGTAGCAACACTACAAATTATTTACCTCCAAAACTAGAGTATGATGTGTACTTTCTTTCAAAAAAGACGGACTTGCAGAGTGAATGTAGAAAGTGAAAAAAGGAGAAAGGAAAATAGAGTTCAAATTGGATGCCAGGAATGACTTGAAAAGGATTATACTTAGAGAGTAAAGTTAAAAATTAAAAATATTTTACTGGTCACGTTTCCCGCTCCCTATCACGAATCCACAAATGTACTCACAATGAAACAGCAGTTGGCCATACTATAGCGATCCTGGTTTTCCCTTCGTTATTTAACAGTATTCCGGACTTAGGTTCCGTGGAGTTGATTGTTGTATATGTCTTGTTGTCATCCTTTAATTCCATATGTTTGAGTTTTAGGATGTGTTAGGCGTGTTTCGAGCAGGTTGGTTGAGCTTTAGTCCCATTCCTTGTTGCCCAGACTTTTGGTGGTCTGCTCGAGCAAGTCCCTTTGCGCTCGAGCGAAGTTTACACACTTTCAGCATTTTGTGCCTATGCAAAACTTCTGCAGGTGCCTTTTTCACGCTCGAGCGGGTCGCGCTCGAGTGGGTACCTTAGCGCTCGAGCGGGTGTTCGATGTTTGTAAAAGTACTGAAGGAGTGTAATCTACGCTCGAGCAGCTTTTCTTTTGCACTCGAGCGGGTGTGTTTTGCAGTTGTGTCTTGGTGTTTGAGCGGGCCTTTTTGCGCTCGAGCGGGTTCAGTTTGTTGTGCTTTACGCTCGAGCGTCCTATTATCCGCTCGAGCGGACTAGTCGTATATCAGATATCAGCTGGGTGATTTTGAATCACTTTTCTCTTTTCTTTTCTCTCTCTTGCTTTTCTAAACCATCTTTTGAGAGCTCCTCTCTCTAGAAAATACCTTCTCTCTAGGGTTTGATCTAGTTAGAGTGATCTTCTACCCTTGAGCCTTTGCAAAAGGTGTAGAGCTTGGTGTGGACTTCCTATTAATCTGAAAATCTTGGGATTTGGAGCACTTTGAGTTTTCATCATCTCCTCCGTTAAGCTCCGAAATTTGAGGTAGGGATTCCTACTCATCTCTATGATCTTTAACCTAAATGTGGAGCTTTTTGTATAAATGGTTTGGTTTGGGAAGTTAGGGTTTGTAATGTATTTGTTGGAAAGTAGGGTTTTGTTCTTTTAGTTCAAACTTATGTGTTTTGGGTCTAAAAAGGAGGTTATTGATATTGTTGGTAATATTTGGACCTTTGGGTCAATATTGAGAAAAATGAAGAAAATGCCATGTTTGGGTATATTTGGGTCATTAGTGTAATTAATGACAATTATTATGGAAATATGAAATTGAGTTGGAAATAATGAAATTGGCTCATTATGAAATAGAATGGTGGAGTTGGATTTATTAATAACTCACTTTGAAAATGTTGAAATTATATATCTGTTGAGACATTTATTATCTGTTTAGAAATAACTGCTTTGGGCTATTGGTGGAGGATAGTCTTGATTGTTGTAGACAATGCATGATGATTAGGCAAACTGAAACTAATCAATTGAATATGTCATTGAATATGACAGTTGGAATAATATATCAGATTTATATATTGATTGATAGTGTATACGATATGTGTTTATATACATTGTGTTGTGTGGAAGGAGATAAGGGATATACTCCACGGTTTAGGGGAAGATAGGGGATGGACTCCTAAACCGGATACTGTTTGGGAGGAGATAGGGGATGGACTCCATCAATCCAGCAATTATGTGTATCTATTGAAGTATTAATACAGCAAATCTATGTATCATATAAGAAGTACGGAAGTGTTTTATTTTAGATTGATACAACAATTATGTGTATCTAATGTGAAGTATGAAGTATTTAATTTGAGTTATTATCTCAATTGAAATGGAAGTATTATGGATATGAGATGTAATCTCATTTAAAGTATATGGCCAAGTTCTGAGCCAGGGTTATGAATTGGGAAATTGGTTAAGAAATGGAAAATGAAATGAATCATGGACACATTTGTCATGTAATTGAAATGGGTTATGAATTGATTTATGTGAGTTAGACATTTATCAAATGCTAATGTTTTAGTTATTGCTCATGTTATGTTTAGCATATCTCTACTGGGCGTTGGCTCACCCTATATGGGACATCATTTTCAGGTACAGGTATTATGCCACCTCTAAGGACGTAGCTTGGAAGGCTTGAGGCTGTTGGACTTCTTTTTGTTGTTTTTGTTGTATTATATGTATATCAAGCCAAGGGCTTACTTTGTGTAGAGTTAGTACTCTCTTTTTGTAACCAAGTGTTGACTTGGAAAGTTGTAAGCCGATAGGGCATTTACTTTTGTTGTCAACATGTAATACATCTTGTAATGAATACTCTGATGAAATGTAATTATGCTTTATTCTCTTATGTCTAAGCATGTCAAGAATGTTTGATTATGGGTTTTTATGAGGGCGCTACACATACACCTATTTGAAATCGATAGTGATGGCATGAGTCAGGCCAATTTGGGTAAATTAAGTGGGTTGGTAGTTCTTAAGAACAATCGTAATTCACATTATGATTCTTCATGCCACCCTTATTAAAACACAACAAGAGTGTCATATACACCAAATTTTATCACCGTTTTATTTCAATACTAATGTTGTAAGACATCAATCTCCTTGATTTTTCTTCATGTATATGTTTTTCAAATACGAATCTAACTAAGTTCCAACAAGAAATGGAGAGGAAAAAAAAAAGAAAAAAGGCAGGTGCATATAACATTCTTGTAAAAATAATACTTCTATGAAGTACTAGCACTTCAAAATAAGTGTCGTAGTTGTGTTGGGCACAGGGACCTGATAGAGAAACAAGGACATGTATATGACTCGCCACTTGCACGGCAGGGACAAGCTACATGGCGTGCATGTTTATTTAATTAATTTTTTTTAAGAGACACTTTGAGGAGACGTCGATTATACTTTGGGGATATGCCAAGTAGTTTTTTTTTTCCCTATTTCTTTAGTGTTTTTGATGGATATTGGATGTCCAATGTTTATTCATTTTTGCTTAGATTTAAGTACTTAATAGATCATTCATAAAAAAGAAATAAAATACAAGTATTAATTTAAAAGTAATTTTTTTTGTTTAATATCAAATTAATATTAATTTTATTAATTTTGATTGTTTGTGGATGTAATATATATCTATATAGCAAATAAAAATATATATATATAAAAATATTTTATTATCATGTTCCCACCTTGTCCATGTCCCTATTTTTTTGAAATCACCGTGTCTCGTGTCCACGTCCACATCCATGCTTCTTATGTCTACTTCATTCGAAAATAAAGATCAAGAAGTTAATCTAATAGATTATTAAAGACCATAATGAATCACACTAATTTAAATTATAAAATTCACAAATGTGTTACTTGATTAAGACTTATACTATTTAGTACTTAGTGACATCTTTTGAAATATATATATATATACATATACATAAAATTGAATACAAAATTAACAATAAAGACAGAAATAAGTCACCTGTCATAAGCTTGTATGAAATACTCTTCTTAAAAGTAGTTTCATGCCCCTCATAGATAATAACTGTAACGTCCCCAAAATAATAACATAAATACATCCACAAACATATGTGAAGGGGGCACAATTACTTAACCCTATTTACATGGAACCTCGTTGGAGTAGACGAAGGTCCCTACTCCGTACTCAAGCCCATTTGTATGGAACCTCGTCGGACTGGACGAAGGTCCATACTCCGTACTCAAGCTTATTTGTATCATATTTGCTACCTATAATATTAAAATAGGTGGGAGAATGTTAGCAGATATTTTAATATTATAATGTGTTATAGATTATATTGTATGATTGGGCTCCAAATAACTTGTTCTCCTAGTTAATCCTTTCTTTTCCTCCAAGAAAGCTTGCCCATCAAGTCTCCAAGTCAAGTCTTCATTCTTATCCACCAAGCCTCCAAGGAAATTTCCCACCAAGTTTCCTCACCTCCAAGGAAATTTCCCACCAATTTCCTCTCCTGTACTTTTTTTCTAAGTTAACCCCTTTCTTGGTGACCAAACTTTCCTCTCCTATAAATTGAGTCTTTCACCTCTCTTATTGTAGCTCAAGTTTCTTATTTGTGAGATTATCAGGCAAATAAAAAAGGGTGTATGTGATAAAGCTTTGAGTTCAACTAATTGTGCAGTATTGGTTAACCATACGACGTAGTCAGACTGTTGTATCCTGAGGGGATAAGTCAAGGTTTTTTCTGCTACACCGGTGTGAGGGTTTGCCTAACCGCAGAGGGCTTGAATCTCTTTAAAGAGAGCGAATTTCCCGCGCCTTAGCTCTTTCAATAATTATTGTAATTTTTTTTTATTTGTATTTTCTGGTGTTTTATTTGTAACTATTACCAACAAAAATGTATATGTGATATCTTCATTAGCTATGAATTTTGTGAAATTGTAGAAGTTTTATATATATGTCTCACATAAAAATTAGGGCTTGAGGAAATATTGCTATCCTTTCAAAATCTCCTTTTCAAAAATAAAAGATTGTGGATGGATTTCAAAGTTTTACCCAAACTTAAAGAAAGTCCTAAATTTTCAAAACCATAGGATGTGGAATTGATAAAAATAAAAAAAATAAAAAATAAAATAAAATAAAATAAAAACTTCAAGAATATGATTGTATATTGTATGTTGGAGAGTTCCTTGAGATTATACTACGTTTGGATGTGATTAGAGATAATTGTTGATAGTAATCAGTAGAGGATTGCAAGGTTGTAAAATCTTGCTAACAACTTGGGGCAAATTGAAACATTTGGAAACCATGCATCAAGCATTCACATTTTTACTATTGACCATTATACATCTCAGATAAATTATGATTTTGACTATCACTATGAAACGTTGAAGTTTACTTAAAATTGTTGGGTTAACTATTGGTGAATTCGGGTAGTGTATAAAATGTTTTAAAGGTGAATTAAGTTGGCTTGAGGTCCTCAATGAAACACCGAAAACCCACGTAGAGTAGGTACTAATTTTCTTTCGACTAACAACTGGTAAAGTGCGGTGCTTTTGGTAGTTCTTTGATAAACTACTAGCAGATACTTACCTAAGGATTTACCACAAATTGAAGTGGGTGAGATAACTTTTGAAAAAATATGAAAGTTGAGAATTTGGAAACTTTGTATTGGATTTCTATCTCATAAAGATTATTTTGTCATGAAATGGCATGTGCATTGCATTCATGATTGTATCCATATTCAACACATATTTTGAGAGTTATTATCTCTCTACTGGGCTTAGTGCTCATTCTTTTGTGAAGAAAAAAAAAATTCAAGTGTTGATGGCGTGCCATCGCCAAGATGATAGTCATGATGATATGGGAGCAAGAGGCTCCATTTTATTTTTATTTTTTTTATTTTTTTTTGTGTGTGTGTGTGTATGGCCTAGAGCCTTGTTTTTTATCGAGCCGAGGCCTACTTTTGTTATAAATAGGGCAATACTCCTTTTTATATGTAAGCCTGTAGGGCTCTTTATTTGAACATAGAAGCTAGTATTCAATGTAATGTTTCATATGCTCTATATTCATGTCATGTAGCAATTAAATATAGAATGCTTGTGACTTATGTAACTCATGACTTGAATGAATACATTTGGCAAAGAGTGTTCTATTATTTATATTGTTATCACCACTTTTTCAATCATGATTATACCTCTTTTATTTCCCAAAACGAATTATATCTTCATATCTTAATTTATGAAAACCAATTTATTATATTTCATTGAATCCCCTAGAAATCGGGGGCGTGACAATAAGGAGGTGAGTTATGGACCAAAGCCTTCTAGACCCAAAAATCTCACACCAGTGCATCGTCTTGGCTTGGGCTGAGGTGCGGGATGTAGGTTGGGTCAACCTGTATCTGTCTTTTTTGTCCAAATTTTATTAAATTTCATTTCATATTTTTTGCAAATAGAGGCATCTTCTTTCTTCTCCGGCCAATCACGGTTTTTTGGCCTCACTATGCATTTTTCAATCACCACCTTTCGGCCAAGCCAAATAGGTATCTCACTACCTCTAAGTATAATACTTTTCAAGTCATTCCAAGCATTCAATTCGAGCTCTGTTTTCCTTTCTCCTTTTTTCACTTTCTACATTCACTTTGCAAGTCTGTCTTTTTTGAAAGAAAGTACACATCATACTCTAGTTTTGGAGGTAAATAATGTAGTGTCGCTACTATTTGCAAAGAGTAATCTCATCTTAGGAGATAAATGTTCATAAAATCCTGTAGCACTTGTGAAATGACATATCTATCTTAACAAGAGAGGAAATATCATTTTGCTCCCCAAACTATTACGCGATTTTCAATTTGGCACCCAGACTTTGTATTATTTTAATTTGCTCCCCAAACTTTTTAAATTTGATCAATTTACCCCTCGCCGTCTGTTTCTATCTACAATCAAACGAAACTTACTAGCGTGACACCAAACTTCCTTTGGAACTTCATTTTACCTCCCAAACTATACCTTAAAAATCAGTAAGCTCCCTACATATTAAAAATAAATAAATTTAAATATTTAATTATTATTTTTTATTTCAAAAATGAAAAAAAATAAATTTTAAATATAAAAATTGAGCATTAGTCTTGTTGAGTATTCTTTAAACAACAATTGAATTTTATTTTTTTTTCCCACTCAATTTTGAAATCACTATTAGTCAATCAATTGTATTGAAATTAATTTGGGGAATACACTAGATACAATTGCAAATGCGCGCACACATAGAGTAGCCAAGAAATTTTTGACTCAATTAGTTTCTCCTGGATCGATTCGAGATAATTTGAGGCCTATGAAGCACAGGTATGGGTACGAGTACTGGTACTGGTACTGAAACTGATACTGATACTTATACAATACAGGTACATTGATCCAGTAAAATTCAAAAAAAGTAAGGTACGAATACGGCTTGGTACGTTTATGAAAAAATATTTATTTTTAAGTTGAAGTAATGCAAAAATTGATTAAATTGTTTGTTTTGTTAAGATCTAACATACAATTAAAATTTAATGACAAAAGTACAGATATAAGATAAACCAAAATTAAATGTCATTATATTAAATAACTTACAAATCATAGCTTAATTTTAAAATCATATTAAATATAAAACTAAAAATGAAAAAGAAGTCTAGTAAAATGAATATTATTTCTATAGTAGAAGAAAATATTGTTTTGATTGAGGTACGGCAGCTTGAGTATATACTAGGTAAGTCTGGACAAAAATTAAGAAGAAAAAATTTGAGTATGTGTTTCGTGTACCCAATATGTATGCAGAAGTACCATACGAAGTATCATATACCGGTATATGCCCAGTATGGGTACGGCATATTTGTCAAAATATCTTCTAAATGAGGATTTATATATATATATATATTGCAAGGTATATTATTTAAAATTTAATTTTTTTCATTATTGGGAAAATTTATTAAATATTTAAATTTAATGTTTTTTTTATATTTGGGGGACTAATTGATTTTTAAGGTATAATTTGGGGGGTAAAATGAAGTTTCAAATGAAATTTGGTGGGAGGGGGTAAAATGATCAAATTTTAAAACGTTAGGAGGGCAAATTAAAATAATATGAAGTTTAGGTGCCAAATTGAAAATAGCATAATAGTTTGGGGGCAAAATGATATTTCCTCCTTAACAGGACAATGTTCAACACTTCATGATCCATTTGATTTCTCCGTATTGGTTCTAGCCTTGTTTGGAAAGTTGGCTATTTTAGTTGGCTTTTTGGCTTTTAGCCTTGCTAAAAAGGTTGTGATTGGAAAGTTGTGAGGAAAAAAGTGAAATGATTATAGATTGGATATGATATTTTGTCTTATTGACTATTTTATCATATTTTGTCTTTTAGTGGGCTATTTTAGCTCAACTCTTTTCCCAAACACCCTTTCTGTAAGTCTTATTTTCATACTTTAACAGATTTTTTCTTTATTTACTATTAAAAATTAATTTCTATTCCATATTTGGTATTATAATACTCATTCCGTTCCAAAATAATAGCTAATTTTAGAGAATCTAACTTTTTTTGGTAGTATAATTATTACATTTCAAAAATATTAATTTTCCAAAACTACCATTTGGTAGTACAATTATTACACTTCAAAAGTAATGTTAATGAATTCTAAAAAAGACAAAATAGAAAATTCATATTATTTTAGTCATTAATTTTTAAAAAGAGACTAATATTTTGGGATAATGAATAAGAAACTAATATTTTCAAACGAGAGAGAAATTTTTTTAATATATTATATTTTAATTATTTTACAATATCGATTTTGGAATAACGTTTCTATAATTCACTTATGCATACATTGTACACACATTATGAGTGCACAGTTATAATTTTGTAAATAGGGAGAGAGATTATAAGATAATAGGAGAGAGATTACAAGTGATTTTGTAAATAGGGATGTATTATATAAAATTATAAATTGTTGAAACCCTCAATGCATTAACAAAGAAAGAATTTTATTTATTTATTTATTTTTTTTTTTTTGTAATTCACCTTATTAACATTTAGTAGGTAGCACAAAAGATAATTTTAAGAGAATATTAAAAAAGAATTAATTGCCAATGATATTACAAGTGATTTTGTAAATAGGGATGTATTATATAAAATTATAAATTGTTGAAACCTCAATGGATTAACAAAGAAAGAATTTTTTTTTTTTTTTGGTTGTAATTCACCTTATTAACATTTAATAGGTAGCGCAAAAGATAATTTTAAGAGAATATTAAAAAATAATTAATTGCCAATGATATTTAAATTTAATTTTCTAACATATTCAAACTTATAATTGATATTTGGCGATAGTTTTGGGGATAAAATGAAGTTTTAGATAAAGTTTAGGTGTCAAGTCAACAAATTTCATCTGATTTAGATGACAACTAACGACAAGGGTTAAATTGATCCAAAATTGCATAGTTTAGGTGGAAAAGTGATATAATTAAAAGGATATAGATTGAATTGATTTTTAAGTAATAGTTTGGGGTAAAATAAAATTTTCTCTTCCTCTAGAATGTCAACATTTTTTTTCCTATAAAACAGAAGGTTGCATGGGGACATCTAGAACAACGACATTATGATTCCATAATGTTGACATTTCTCTTTCAGTGAGATTTGATTTGGACTCTAAAATCTCTAGACTTCCACTATAAATACATGCTTCTCCTTCGTGTTTTTACATACCCTTCTTCCCTTCTCATGCGCTCTACATTTTGGGAATAGTTTGTCAAAGGCTAATTTTTGCATCTCCCTCATTATGAGTGCACACTTAAGGAAGATAGGTTGTGAATCCTAAAAGGGTAGACTATCAGTGACTACTACACTGAGTTATTATAGCGATTCTGGTTTTGACCCGTTACCTATTGCATTGTGGACTTGGGTTGGTATGGTTTAAATAGTTATTCTTATCTCTTTCCCTTGTCTACCCTTTTATTTTGGTTATCGGGTTATAGTTTTATGTTTGAGACAGGTTGGTTGCTTGTTTTTCTAAGCCTTTGTTGCCCAAATTTTGGCTCCTCTGCTCGAGCGGGCACTCTTGCGCTCGAGCGGGCTTCACAAATTTTCTCTTCCGCTCAAGCGACCATTCTAGCGCTCGAGTGGGATTCTTCAACCTTCAGTATATTTTGCAGTTCTGAAAATATTAGAAAAGTGCATCGGACGCTCGAGCGTCCAATCTCACGCTCAAGTGAGGACCTTCGTCTGCAAAACTTCTGGAATTGTGAATTCCACGCTCAAGCGCAACTTTTCACGCTCGAGCGGAACCTTGTATTTGACGCTCGAGCGGAACCTTGTATTTGACGCTCGAGCAAGGCTTTCCACGCTCAAGCGGACTGCGTGTATTTAAGTCCGAGAAGATGACATTTTGAATCACTTTTTCTTTTCTCTCTCTCTCTTTAAAACTTTCGAAAAGGCTTGTTCTTGAGCTTTTCTCTCTACAATTCACATTCTCTCTTAGATTTTATCTAGATCCATTGAGATTTCCATCCTAGTGCCTTTGAGAAAAAGGTAGAGCTCGTCAAGATTTTCATTTTGAACCAAATAGAAGTGAGTTTCAGCATTCTTGGAGTTTCACCATTGCTTGGCTCGTCTTCTCTTTTGAGGTAGGGATCTTTCTATACCTTCATATGATATTTAGCTTAGTTATTTGTCACTTGTGTAACAATGTTGTGTTTTGGGGATGTTTTAAACAAACCTAGGGTTTGGGCACAAAGTGGAAAGAGGGATTTTGGGTGAAGATGAAATAAATGCTTATGGGGTTTGAAAATGATGTTGTGTTATATCTAATTTGATGATTTTGGCACTTGTTTAATATTTGGAAAAAATGGGGAAATTTCCCTAATTAGGTCAAACTTTTTATTTGTATAAATAATTGGAATTAACATTGAAAATGTGTAACTTAGAGGGCCTTGATATAAATGGTGGAATTGGTTATGTATTAACTCACTCTTTTAGAAGTTTTGAATAAACTATTTGTTGAGATTGAATATCTGTCTAGAGATAACTGTATTGGGTTATCGGTGGAGGATAGTTTTGACTGTTGTTAAAGTTGCATGTGGATTAGGTGAATTAAAACTAATCTTCTGATGATTGTCATTGAATATGACTATGTTTATATACATTGTATATGTATGATAATGTGGGAGTGGAAAGGGGATGTGCTCCATTCTTTAATGTTGTGTTTAAATATATTGCATATGTATGAATGATTGTTTGGGAGGAGAAAAGGGTTGGACTCCATTATAATTAAGTTGGCCGGAATGTCTTGGGTAAAAGTCCCGAAATTATACATGGGTGCCTAACTCGCAGACGAAATATCCGTAAAATGGCAATTGTAGTGCTTGTATAGCCTATGTTTACATGGGTCCCGTTTGATGGCTGCCCGCGGATAAAATATCCGTGAAATGGAAGTTTGAAGTGTTTGTACATATGTGTTGTGTGATTTGAAAATTATTGAGTAGTGGTCTCAGTTCAGTTGTTAAGAAATAATGAAATTGACTCATGAATTGAGAAAGATAGGTAATTTGAAATGTGAATTGAAAGTAAGTGGATTAAGACTTGAAGTTGATATCTTATGAGTATAAAGTTATGAAAAGTTTTAATCGCATGTATTGTTTATGCACTTGTACTTATACCTTTGCTAAGTTTCCTATACTGTGCTGGATGATTTTCACTGGGCTGTGGCTCAACCTATTTGGGAATAACATTTTCAGGTGTTGGTGACTTACCTCCACTAAGGCAATAGCTTGGAGGGACCTTTTGGGAGCAAGAGCTTCTTTATTTGAGTTATATATTTTTGTAAAGCCTAGGGCTAAATGTGTATGAGCTAGTCTCTTTTTATAACGATCCCGGTTTTTCCTCTCATGTTTACTAGATTCCGGACTCGGTTCCGTTGATAGTAGTTGTTATCTATATTTCATTTTCGTCCTTTAACTCTTTTTAGTTGAGTTTGGAATTGTTTTGGGCGTGTTTCGAACAGGTTGGTTGAGCTTTTGTCCCAACTCTTGTTGCCCAGATTTTTGGTGATCCGCTCGAGCGGGTCTTCTTGCGCTCAAGCGGAGTTTGCGTACCTTCAGTAGTTTGTTCGTCTGCAAAAGTACTGCAGATGTGTTTTTCAAGCTCGAGTGGATTTCCTTACGCTCGAGCGGGTCGTGCTCGAGCGAACCTTTTTGCGCTCAAGCGGGTGTTCAATGTCTGTAAAAATACTGGAAGAGAGTAATCTACACTTGAGCAGGTTTCCCTTTGCGCTCGAACGGGTGTGTTTTGCAGTTGTGTCTTGGCGCTCGAGCGGGTATTATTGCGCTCGAGCGGGTCTTGTTTTTGTGCTTGACGCTCGAGCGTCCTATTCTCCGCTCGTGCGGACTAGTCGTATATCAGATGGCAGCTGAGTGATTTTAAATCACTTTTCACACTTTCTTTCTCTCTCTTACTTTTCAAAACCTCTATTGGAGAGCACCTTACTCTAAAACTCCAACTTCTCTCTAGGGTTTGATCTAGTAAGAGTGATCCTCTACCCTTGGGCCTTTGTAAAAATTGTGGAGCTTGTTGAGGGCTACATTTTGATCCGAAAATATTAGGGTTTGGAGCATTTCGAATTTCTTCCTCTTCTTCCTTTGAGCTCCGAATTTGAGGTAGGGATAACTACTCATTTCTATGGTCTTTGACATAAACTATTGGTCATTTTGATGTAATGTTGAAGTTGGGTAATTTTGGGTGCTAGGGTTTCAAAATGAATAAAGAGGGGTTTGGTTATTTTGACTCATAAATGTGTATCTTGGGTCTTAAAATGATGGAATTGATGATATATGGGACCTTTGGGTCATTGTAGAGAAAAAGGAGAGAAAGCCCCAAATTGTTGTATGAATTAATTTATATAATTAATTTGGAATGTTATGGAAATAAGGTCTTGAATTGAAAATAATGAAATCGGCTCATTATAAGAGGAAATGGTGGAGTTGGATTTATTAATCGCTTACTTATGAAATTGTTGTCAAATTATCTGTTGATGCATTTATTATCTATTTAGAAATAAATTGCTTTAGGCTATCGGTGAAGGATAGTCTTGATTGTTGTAGACAATGCATGATAATTAGGTAAACTAAAACTAATCAATTGGTTATGTTATCGAGTATGGTGGTTAGAATAATACATCAAACTTATGTATTGATTGATCTTGTATATGATATGTGTTTATATACATTGTATTGTGTGGGAGGAGATAGGGGATGTACTCCACGGTTTAGGGAAAGATAGGGGATGAACTCCTAAACCGGATATTATTTGGAAGGAGATAGGGAATGGACTCCATTGATACAGCAAATATGTATATCTGTTGAAGTATTGATACAGCAAATATGTGTATCTATTGTGAAGTCTGGAAGTGTCTTATATGATATTGATACAGCAAATATGTGTATCTATTGTGAAGTATGAAAGTATTGTTGATATGAGTTATAGTCTCACTAAATTATTGGCCAAGTTCTGAGCCTTATTTATAAATTGAGAACTAGATAAGTGATGGAAAACAAAATGAAACATGGATATATTTGTCATGTAATTGAAATGGATTATGAATTGATTTATGTGAGTTAAACATTTATCAAATGCCAATATTTTAGTTTTTTCTCTTATTATGTTTAGCATATCTCTGCTGGGCGTTGGCTCACCCTATATGGGACATCATTTTCAGGTTCAGGTGTCATGTCACCTTCAAGGACGTAGCTTGTGAGGCTGGAGGCTGTTAGACTCTTTTTGTTGTTTTTGGTTATATAACATGTATATCAAGCCAATGGCTTATTTTGTGTAAAGCTAGTACTCTCCTTTTTGTAACCAAGTGTTGACTTGGAAAGTTGTAAGCCTATAGGGCATTTACTTTTGTTGTCAACATGTAATACCTTTTATAAGAATACTCTGATGATTGTAATATGAAATCTCTTTTCCTCATTGTGATTATATGATATTATGGGTTTTTTTTTTTTAGGGCGTTACACTTTTTGTGTAACCAAGTCAAGGCTTGGAAAGATGTAAGCCAATAGGGCATTTAATTATGTTAAACTCTTGTATTATTAACTTCGTGTAATGAAAAGACTATTTACTTTGATTTATACTATCATTTATATATATTGTGCGGACTAGTTTCCGCAATAGAGTAAGATGGAACTTCGTAGACGAACCCTGGTGCATCGATGGGTGAAGACCTGCACAAGGAACAAATAGTTAGGCTGCCCAACCGGGGATTGGTCGGAAACCCCTCAGACGGTCGAGTCAGTACCGGAGTTTGGTAGAGACAAGATAGAGAAGACCAGTCTGTTTCTCGAGTTAAGAGATTACCCCTTTCAAGGAAAGTAAGGTTACCTTTCATAAAGATCGTATGACTTATTCATCAAGCTCCCTCGTTCTCCGCCTGGTCCTTAGCTGTGATTGTAGCACATCCCTTAATAGAGGAGAGTGAGTTCCGTCATTCGCGGGCACCACGTGGCTTTTACTTTACATGGTATTAATTGATCTGTTAGCACTCATGTGTCATGGAGTGGAAGCCATGGAGCCCAAGTTATGGACTTACCCGTGGGGATTGATACTAGGGCCAGACCTATGGTCTTCCCTTCTTCAGAGTAGGGAGTGGTGCTAGGGCCAGGCCCATGGTCTTCCCCTCTTCGGAGTGGAAAGTGGTGCTAGGGCCAGGCCCATGGTTTTCCCCTCTTCGGAGTGGGGAGTGGGCCAAGACTAATCCCTTAGTTCGGCCCATTACAGAGTGCAGAGAGAGAGAACCCACTTCGGAATGGGGACCTTCGTCCAGTCCAACAAGGCAAAGAAGGATATTATGCGTCATGGTAGGTGTGCTCGGCATTGAACCTCCATTAGTGAAACAATAATATTTACTCCAAAGCCAATAGTATGCTCAGCATTGAATTA
Source organism: Camellia lanceoleosa (assembly GCA_025200525.1). NCBI lineage: Eukaryota > Viridiplantae > Streptophyta > Magnoliopsida > Ericales > Theaceae > Camellia > Camellia lanceoleosa. Next base: position 110,683,384 of record CM045769.1, read on the forward strand.
TGACTGCTTAATGAAAATAAATAATTATTGCACACACATAATATTCCAGGTGTTCACATAAGCTTTAAGAGCTAGCACATTACGGCCTTGTGCAATTCTAGGATTCATGAGTGTGTTTGAGAATTAGCCCAAATCTCATAGGTAGCAACCCCACTACCACACTCACATAGGTGAATTCTATCAAGGGTGCTCCTGTAACTATGACACCCCACTCAATAAGAGCTACAGAAATTCATTAAGAGTTTTTTTTAATAATTCAACCTCTACAACGTTACAGGATAAATGCACTTATATCATAGGGATGGGTAAAAAGTAATTTAGTGCATTTCTCACGGCCATCATATGATCGTTTTTCTCATTGAACCTAGTTACAAGATCTCTGCTCCCTAGGTTGAGTATCCTCATATATAGCTCCTGCTATATTCAATGGGCTTCAACCCCATCTCCTTCGATGTATTCCAGACTCTATCTTTTGCTAAGGCCTTAGTTAATGGATCTGCAAGATTATTACCAGATTTAATATAATCCATATTTATGATGCCATTATTCATATAAAATCTCACAGTACTATGTTTTCTTTTGATAGGTCTGGATTTATTGTTATAATAACGGTTATTAACTCGACCAATTGGTACAATGTTATCACAAGGAATCAATATAGGTGGAATCAATTTTTTCCAACAAGAGATTTTATTTAACAAATCTCTTAACCAATTTGCTTCTTCACTGGCTGTAGCTAAAGCAATAAGCTCAGCCTCCATTGTTGAATTAGCAATAATGGTTTGTTTTTTCGATTTCCAACTTATAGCACCACCTTCCAATGTAAATAAGTAACCAGTGGTTGATAATAAATCACCTGACACGGTATTCCAATCGGCATCACTATAACCTTCAAGTACTACAGGATACTTATTATAAAACAAGCCATATTTTATGGTACCAGATAAATATTTCATAATACGCTCAATGGCTACTCAGTGATCACTGCCAGGCTTACTAGTAAACCTGCTAAGTACTCCAATTGCATAGGCAATGTCAGGTCTAGTACAGTCAGTTGCATAATGCAAGCTACCAATCATACTAGCATATTCTTTTTGATTAATTACATCCTCATCATTTTCAATAGGAAATAAACGCACATGAGGATCAAAAGGAGTAAGAACATGCTTGCACTTATAAAAATTATATTTTCTCAAAATTTTCTCAACATAATGTAACTGATCAAGAAATATACCATCACAAGTTTTGGTAATTTTCATTCCCAAAATATAATTAGCCTCACCAAGATCTTTCATATCAAAATGGCTACTAAGCATATTTTTAGTTTCCACGATGATATGCAAATTAGAGCCAAATATAAGTAAATCATCCACATAAAGGCTAATAATGACATGTGAATTTTCTTCAGATTTATAGTAGATACATTTATCACATTCATTTGTTTTATAGCCATTCTCAATCATGCAAGAATCAAATTTCTCATGCCACTGTTTAGGGGCTTGTTTTAAGCCATATAGGGATTTCACTAACTTGCACACTTTGCTTTATTGACCGGGTTCCACAAAACCCTCAGGTTGATTCATATAGATTTCATCACCCTGGTCTCCATTTAGAAAGGCAGTTTTAACATCCATTTGATGAATTTTTAGATCATGAATTGCAGCCACTGCAATTAATAATCTAATGGATGTAACTTTGGTAACCGGAGAAAATATATCAAAAAAGTCAAAATTTCCTTGTTGTTTAAAACCTTTTGCAACAAGCCTTACTTTATATTTATCAATAGTTCCATCCGGTTTAAGTTTTTTTCTCAAAACCCATTTACAGCCAATAGTTTTACAACCTCGTGATAAATCTACTAATACCCAAGTTTTATTGGATAATAATGATTCAATGTCATCATTTACAGCCTCGTTCCAAAAAATAGAGTCAGGAGATGCCAAAGCTTCTTGTAAAGTTAATAAAGTTTCCTCCACATTAAAAACATGATAATCAAGGCCAAAATATTTTTCTAATCTGGCTCTTTTACTCCTTCTAGGTTCAAAAATTACAGTATCTTGGTTTTGTAAAAGATGAGTAGAGGAACCGGTTTCAGATAAAATATTTTCTTGATAATTTTGACCGCCGCAATTTTTAGATTTAAAAGGAAATTTTTCTTCATTAAAAATTACATCACCTGATTCAAAAATTATTTTGTTTTCAATATCACAAAATCTATAGGCTGTACTATTTGTTGCATATCTAAAAAAAGCACAAGTGGCAGCTTTCATACCTAATTTAGGTCTTTTAGGGTCCACAAGTCTAACAAAAGCTAGACAACCTCAAACCCTCAAATATCTCAAATTTGGCTTATACCCTTTCCACGACTCAAAAGGTGTAACTTTTGTTTTTTTATGTGGCACTCTATTCATAACATAACATGCAGTTAAAATTGCTTCTCCCTACAAATTTGAAGGAGCACCTGCTTTAATTAGCATAATATTTGTTAAATCCGTTAAAGTTCTGTTTTTCCTTTCTGCTACACCATTAGATGCAGGTGAATATGGTGGAGTAGTTTCATGGATTATTCCTAAAGACTAAGCAAACGAGTTGAATCTAAAAGATTCATACTCTCGGCCTCTATCACTTCTATATCTTTTAATCTTTTACCGAATTGATTTTCAACTTCAAGAAAGAATTCTTTAAATTTTTCAAAAGCATCACTTTTATTTTTCAACAAGCATACATAAGTGTATTTTGAAAATTCATCAATAAAATTGATAAAATATTTATTTTCACCACGTGTTAAAATTCCTTCAAATTCACATAAATCAGTGTGAATTAATTCTAACAATTCAGTATTTCTCACCACACTTTTATGAGGCCTTTTAGTTATTTTTACTTGACTGCAAACTTCACACTTCTCAAACTTATTTGTTAGTCTGGGAATTAATCCTAAACTACTTATGACTCCCACATATCGACTATTAATATGACACAGACGAGCATGCTAAAAAATCATAGAAGACAGCATTTAAACAGAAACATGTACTTTCTTATTCTAAACATTTAATTTAAACATTCCATCACAGGCATACCCTTTCCTCACAAATATGTCTTTTTTAGTGATTACATATTGGTTAGATTCAATAATCTGCTTGAAACTAGCTTTGTTGAGCAAATAACTCGACATCAAATTTTTCCTCATGGACGGTGTGTACAACACATCTTTTAAAACAAGCACACGTTCAGAGGTAAATTTCAACTCAACATCCCCACATTCGAGCACCTTGGTTAAACTGGAGTCACCAAGTGTGATACCCCTGTTCCGTAGTACGCTAATTGGTCCTTAATTTGAGTATGATTATGTGTTTAGCATGATTTTATGTGTCATTATGTAAATATATGTAATTTTGAAATTCTATCTGTTCATCGTAGGAATATCTGTTTGAATAATCCGCTTCGGAAATTAAATTGAGGGCCTTATCGGCCACAGAACCCGAAATTGATTACGCCATCGTGGTTGGCATAATTTTTACAGCCTACGGTGAAATTTAATTACAAATTGATTCTAGTCAGATTAAATTGATTAAATTGATGAATTAAGTGCTCAAATATTTTATATTGAAATAATATGCTAGTGGGGCTTGTTGTATGTTAGCATTACACTCTCCTTTAACTCTTTGGAACTCAAAAAATCTGAGTTAGACAATTGTGAGAGAGAGAGGGCCGGCCATAGTGAGAGAAAGAGAGAGAATTGTGCTAATTTGGCCTAAAGCTTGGAAATCTTGGAGATTTAACTCAAGAATTGACTAGAGCTTAGAAGATCAAAGCTTCTAGGTGAGTAATTCTTGGATTATAATTTGTAATTTTGTGTGCTCAAGCTAATTTGGTGATCAAGAGTATGATTGAAATGAAATTGGGTTATATTTGTTGAATTAAAGCTTAATATGTGCATGCATGTAGGAAACCTCCTTGATATTGCATGTTTGAGCACAAATGTGTATAATCCATGTGAAATGTTAAAGGAAACTCACGTCTTGATCACCATTTGTGTTATCTAAGTTGAAAATGTGACTAATTCATCATATGCATGTACAATTTGAGAAGATATGAGCTTGAATGCATGAGTTTGTTATGTTGGTGTTGAGTTTGACATATTTTGGGACATACATGTAGATAAATTAAGAAATTGAGCTCCATAATGTTATAATCTTGCATTGGTGCCATGTTAGTATGATTATATTTGGGATTTGAGCCATTGCATGCAAGTATTGTGGCTGGAAAGTCGAAATGAAGCTCAAGAATGCAATTTTGGGTTTTCCAAAAATTCGAGGTCCGCTCGAGCGGGAAACTCTCCGCTCGAGCGTAAATTTCGTGCTCCCAGCACTTTTTGCAGAGTTGGATGTCCGCTCAAGCTTGGAGCTTTTGTAGACAGGCCTTCCGCTCAAGCGCTCTATTCCACGCTCGAGCGCATTTTTCATACAACCAGCACTTTTGCAGGCCTTAAGGGTCCGCTCGAGCGGGGACCCTGTTTTCTGAAATTTTGTTTTCGCATTCTGTGTTTTGTTTTCCGTTCTCTTTCACTTGCAAGTACTCTTAGGCGTGTGTTAAGCATTGTAAATGAGTTAATGAGATAAGAATAAAGCCTAAAGAGGAATATGTGAATTAAAGAACGGATTAAACTATTAGTGACCCTTTTGTGTTCGTTAAATGTGTAAGGTCAAGCTCCATGGCAAATCCGCAAGCCGATCACTGTGAGTAATATCGATATTTGAAAGCTTATCAATGTCCAATTATGTATTCCCTTACAAGCTTTATGAGTTGCTAATTAGGATTGTGGACAAAAGTCTGACATGAATGAATGAATGGACCAAAAGTCATTTTGATAGAATTGAATAGACCGAAGGTCGTTTTGATAGAACTGAACGGACCGAAAGTCGTTTTGATAGAACTGAATGGACCGAAGGTCGTTTTGATAGAAATGAATGGACCGAAGGTCGTTTTGGTAGAACTGAATGGACCGAAGGTCGTTTTGATAGAAACGAACGGACCGAAGGTCGTTTTGACATATATGAATAGGCCAAAGGTCGTTTTGACTTATATGAGTGGGCCGAAGGCCATTTTGACGTGAATGAGTGGGCCGAAGGCCGTTTTGACATAAATGAGTGGACCGAAGGCTGTTTTGACATGAATGGAAATCCAAATGGGCCAAAGGCTAGAATGTTGAAACTACAAGTCACTTGATTTGAAATTTATATAGTTATATATCTGTTAAATAGAAATATGAATTGGGCCCAATGCCGTTTGGAACCTGTTGTTCTACATTGTTATGTAACTTCTGTATTTGATATTATTCGCTGGGCTATCGCTCACGCTCATTCATGTATTATTAGGTGAGCCAAGAGAAGTCCAAACCCAGCCCCAGTGAAGTCTGCCATGAACAACACGAGTTTTGGAGAGCCAGCCTTGTGTCTTACGCACGAGACCCATCCTTGCCATTTTGTTATGCATTTACGTTTTGTCTTGTTAGCGAGGACTTTGTGTATATTTGTATATAGTCTGTTATGGGTTGGCTTAGTTTAGATGATCCTGTCTGTAAAGAAGTTTATGCATTTGCACTTTTGATGTGGGTTATTGACGTATATGAGTATGATTTGTTTGATGTGCATATAAGCACGGCTCTATGGACAACGTTTTAAATTTTTACTTCCGTTTGGCCCCTTTACTCTGACGAGTTATGTCTGTTTTGGTCTGAGGCCATAGGTAATCACAGGATTACTGGCCGGTTATGTCCTTAACCCATAGAGGCGGGTTCGGGTCATGACAGAGTGGTATCAGAGCACGAGTTAATAACTCACACACTTGTCCAAAAGAGCAATACGCGTCTAGATAATATCTAGGATGTATTCATGTGATAAATATGAATTTGGAGGCATTGATAATATGCTTAACTATTTTGATACGAACTGTGAAAGCATCAAGAATATGCTTAAGTGTTTTGATTTGAGTAATTATGTGCTATAAGTAGTAATTTACTTGCATTGCAATTATTTGAATATATGTGCTCTTAGTGTATACATATTTGTGAATCTTTTGTATGAAATATAATGCAATTTAATTAGATGGTGAGAATCAGAGGTGATGAGATAGAGGAGTCCTCTACTGCCAGAATAGACAAAATGGAAAGATTGATCCAAGAAATGGCAGAAGCTTTGAGACAGCAATAGGAGTGGCAACAACAGTGGCAGCAACCACACCCGCCACCTCCACATCTGACACCACTCGTGCCAGATAATCAAAATGATGATCGGATAATAGCTCTCACCAAGGAATTCAAGAAAATGAAACCACCACAGTTCCACGGGGGATTAGATCCGTTGAAAGCCGAAGCGTAGGTCCTCGGCATTGAGAAATTATTTGAAGTGTTCCCCTGTTCAGAGACTCAGAAAGTGCTCCTAGCCACTTTTATGCTAGAAGACGAAGCAAGAAGATGGTGGATGTTGATGCGAGAAAATCATAAAGAGGTGGATTGGGTAAAATTTCTGAAGATCTTTTATGACAAGTACTTCCTGCAATGCGTTCGGGATAGGAAAGTAGCCGAGTTCATGGAACTCAAACAAGATAGTATGACAGTGGCTGAGTATGAGGCCAAGTTCACTGAATTGGCCAGGTTTGCACCACACGTGATTGACACCGATTATAAGAAGGCAAGCACTTTGAAGGTGGACTCCGCAGTGACATCCTAGAGAGGGTGAATGTTCTAAAGTTGGAAACCTACATTGGGGTACTTGACAGGGCCATCATATCAAAGGCTAATATAGCTAGACAAGCTAAGCCAGTAACAGAATAGAAGGGTAACAAAAGGCAAGGCTTCTTTTCGAAGAAGAAATTTTTGAAAAAAGCCAAACACGGGCTCCTCCACTACTTCAAATTCTTCCCGAGACACAGCTCCCATGTGCAATATCTGTAGCAAAAGGCACTGTGGAGTCTGTTACCGTGCATCAAGAGCCTGTTTCAAGTGTGGGAAACAAGGGCATATGGCCCGAGAGTCTAATCAGAATGGTGGAAAAATAGCAGGTAGTTCCACTGCATCAGTTCCAAAGCCGGGAAATACTTTGAGATTCGCTATTACCGGGGATACTGTGAGACAGGGGAGAATTTTTACGCTTGTTCCGGGCGATACACGGAATGCCAATGCCGTTGTCTCAAGTACCATTTCAATATGTAATCAGGATGCCTTTGTATTAATTGATTCTGGATCAACACACTCATTTGTGACATATACATTTGCATCTAGACTGAAAAGACCCCTAAAGTTGTTGCCATATTTGTTGTGTGTGTCTGCTTCATCGAGGGAATCTGTGTTATGTGACTACATATATCGAATTTGTGACATGCATATTGAGGATGCTACCTTATATGTAGATTTATTACCCTTGAACTTTAGACATTTTGATGTAATTTTGGGCATGGATTGGTTGACCAAGTATTGTGCCACTATAGATTGTGTGACAAAAAGGGTTGTATTTAAACCACCAGAACAAAAAGAAATTGTGTTTGTGGGTAATGGGGTAGTGCCTCCACCTTATTTGATATCTACAATGAAAGCATGTAAACTAATCAGGAAGGGGTGCCAGGGTTATCTGTGCTATGTGTTGACTAAACAATCTGTGAATGTTGAATTGAATGATATTCCTATTGTCAGAGAATTTCCAGATGTGTTCCCAAATGAATTACCAGGGGAATTGGTAGACAGGGAGATAAAGTTTACTATTGAGACTATGCCAGGCACCCAGCCTATTTCTAAGACTCTCTACAGAATGGCTACTACCGAGATGAAAGAATTGAAGGAACAGTTGCAAAACCTGCTTAACAAGGGGTTTATCCGGCCTAGCACTTCGCCTTGGGGTGCACCGATGTTATTTGTGAAAAAGAAGGATGGTACCTTGCACCTGTGCATCGATTATCGGGAATTGAACAAGGTAACGATAAAGAACAAGTATCCCTTACCCCGTATTGATGATTTATTTGACCAGTTGCAAGGATCACAGGTGTTTTCTAAGATTGATTTGAGATACGGGTATCATCAGCTGAAAGTTAAGGCAGAGGATGTTGAGAAAACAGCATTCAGAACGAGGTATGGTCATTTTGAGTTTTTTGTTATGCCATTTGGAGTGACTAATACTCTGGCAGCATTTATGGACCTAATGAATAGAATTTTTAAAACCTACCTTGATGAGTTTGTTGTAGTCTTCATCGATGATATTTTGATATACTCTAAAGATAGACTTGAACATGAACATCATTTGAGGACTGTTTTACAAATACTTCGGGAAAGGAAACTATTTTCTAAACTGAAGAAATCTGAGTTTTGGTTAGATGAAGTTATTTTCTTAGGGCATGTGATCAACAAAGAAGGAATTTCAATGGACCCGCAGAAAATAGAGGCAATTGTGAATTGGCCTACACCGACTAATGTGAGAGAGGTTCACAGTTTTATGGGCTTAGTTGGGTACTACCAGAGGTTTGTGAAGGACTTTTCGAAATTAGCCGTGCCTCTTACCCAATTAACACGTAAAGGGCAACCGTTTGAATGGAATGATGAAAGAGAAACTGCTTTTCAAAAACTGAAAACAAGATTGACCATTGCACCGATTTTGACACTACCTTCAAGTACGGAAAGTTTTGTGATTTTCAATGATGCATCTTATAAGGGTTTGGGTTGTGTGTTAATGCAGAACGGAAAGGTTATTGCTTACGCATCTCGATAGTTAAGGCCGCACGAGAAGAATTATCCAACACATGACCTAGAATTGGCTGCAGTTGTTTTTGCTTTGAAAATCTGGCGGCATTATTTGTATGGGGCAAAGTGTGAAGTCTACACGAATCATAAGAGCCTGAAATACTTCTTCACGCAAAAAGAGTTGAATATGCATCAGAGAAGATGGCTGGAACTGATAAAAGATTATAACCTAGAAATTCAGTACCACCCCGAGAAAGCTAATACAGTTACTGATGCCTTGAGCAGAAAATCAACAGGGAGTATGGCTTGTTTGCTTACAAAACAAAGGGAAATTTTGCAAGACTTTCAGAGGTCTAAAATTGAAGTAATAGTATGTGGGCAGGGCGGATTGATAGCCGCTATTACCGCCGAGCCGGCTATTGTTGATGAAATCAAACAGAAACAGAAAGAGGATGAGTTTCTTAGAAAGGTGATTGATGAATTTGAGACAAGTCCGAGAGTAGAGTTTCGCATTGAGAATGAAGTGTTGAAATTTTGAAACCGACTATGTGTCCCTGATATCCCGGGACTAAAGAAGAGGGTCCTAGATAAAGCCCACAGATCCGTATTTACTATGCATCCAGGTAACAATAAAATGTATCGGGACTTGAAACAAACCTATTGGTGGCCTAAAATAAAGAAAGAGATTGCAGAATATGTGTCCAAGTGCCTTCAGTGCCAGCAAGTTAAGGCTGAACATCAGAAACCAGGCGATCTACTTCAACCTCTCCCTATTCCTGAATCGAAGTGGGAACACGTGACTATGGATTTTGTTGTTGGCCTACCTCGGACTTCTCGAGGTATGGATTCTGTTTGGGTTGTAGTTGATAGACTGACTAAATCTGCACATTTTCTGCCTGTCAAAACTACATTCAGGCCCCGTTTGGGGAGTGGCTAAATTAGCCAATTAGCCAAAAAGTTACCTTTTTAGCCAAAAAGCCAACAACCCATACCAAAAAGTCAAAGATTCTCTTTTCTCTCTACTTTTTGCACAGCTTTTCGTAATTAGCCAAAAAATCATCCCAAACATACAAGTTTTTTTTACCTACCTTTTTAGCCAATTAGCCAAAAAGTTACTAAATTAGCCTGTTCCCAAACGAGGCCTCAGTGCTTATAGATTAGCTACCATATATGTTGATGAGATTGTCCGTTTACACGGAGTTCCGGTATCCATTGTATCGGATAGAGATCCAAAATTCATGTCTAGACTGTGGAAGAGTTTGCAAGAAGCTATGGGAACAGAACTAAGATTCAGTACTACATTCCACCCACAGACAGATGGGCAGTCAGAACAAACGATACAAACTTTGGAAGATATGCTTCGCATGTGTGCTTTGGATTTGTAGAGTTTGCTTATAATAACAGCTTCCACTCCAGCATCGATATGGCACCATACGAGGCTTTGTATGGTAGGAGGTGTAGATCACCTATTTCTTGGACAGAGGTCGGGGATAGAGCTTTGCTTGGGCCAGAAATCGGGCAAGACACTTTTGAGAAAATCAAGACTATTCGTCAAAGGCTCAAAACAGCTCATGACCGACAAAAGAGTTATGCAGACGTTCGGAGAAAACCTCTTGAGTATGAGGTTGGTGACCATGTGTTCATCTGTGTTTCTCCGATGAAAGGCCAAGTCAGATTTGGGAAAAATGGGAAGTTGTCGCCCCGCTACAGTGGGCCGTTTCAGATTTTAGAGAGGCTTGGTCCAGTTGCTTATAGAGTTGCTTTGCCGCCAGGATTCGAGCAAATCCATAATGTGTTTCATGTGTCAATGTTGAGGGGTTACCTGTCACGACCCAAACCCGGCCCTATGGGTTTAGCACCGTAACTGGCCAGTAATCCGAGATTACCAAAGGCCTGCCAATCAGTAATACAGTAAATACAGAGTTCAGGGCCTGGCGGAAGCCAAAACAGTAAAAACTAGTGTCCATAGAGCTGTATTAATCTGTATGCCAAAAACGTTTTTCATACATTTATGCATTCACTACCAGTACAGTATACACAATCATTACAGACATTCAGTACGGGGACTCAACAATCTATACAAAAAGTACAACAAGATAAAACAAGAGGAGACTAGTGGGGACACAAAAACACCCCAAGCCATGGCATGGCGTCTCTAACCTCGCAGTGAGGCACATTGGTCGCTTGACAAAAGCGGGGACCAATCCCACGCCCTAGCTTCGGGTCCGTGGTCGAGCACCTACATATATATATAAACAGTGAGCTAAAGCCCGTGAATAACATACAAGGTAAAGAGGTTATGAATGAATGTCCTTACAAGAATGAAATCAATTCATTATACAAGATTTCAATCTTGCAGATTTCACCAATCAAGATTTCAATCAATCATATGTGGTACATCCATTAGCCTATAAACAAGAGGGTCCAAAAGGACCGGCCTTAACAGACAACAATAATGATGGCCATCAATCAAGATGGTTCCACAAGGAAACCGACAGAGCTCAGAATACCAATAACAAGAGGTGCTAAGGATGCCACAATACAGCTCAGAAATAGGACATACATTCATTCAAGAATAATATCGATTCAAGAACAGCTGCAAACAAGATTCAAAAGAAAACCATTTGAACATATCTTTACACAATACTGTTACTCACAAAGTGATTGGGCTATCAAGAGCTAGCTGGCCCCGAGAGTCAACCCTAAACAATCAAATAGAACACACACTAAGTTTACAGTTGGAAAGGATGATAATTAAATCCCTAAATTCCTCGGTGTGGTTCTATGTCTATATCCTCATTAAGATGCTCTAAACTAGGCCTAAGAATGCCTAGGATGCGATGAGGATGCAAAATGCACTAAGGAAGCAATTCCGCACTTCGCGAACAGGCCTCCGCCGAAGCGAGTTTCGCCGAGCGGACAAGCCTAAAGGCCCACGCTCGGCGTACATTCCGCGTTCGAGCGATGATGAAAGGTGCAAAAAATCTTTGGATGCGCGATTTTCCCGCCGGCGTTAAAATCCTTCGGCCGAGCGATGTAAAACAATGCGAGAAAATACTGGGAGCATGCATTCCCGCCGGCGGCACCTCGCCGAAGCGGACGCCCAAAATCTGGAAATTCAGATTCGACCTCTGAAGTTTCAAACCAAGTTTTGATGCTCCAAATCCGATCCTCTTGGGCCCATTTTCTGGAAAACTCTTTCAAACACATAGAATAACAAGTTTTAAAACTCAATTTAAGAAATCAAGGCCCAAGGGTGTTTAACTCAAACTCAATTTCAAACCGATTTCAAGAACACTTTCAAAACATGACATGCATGATCTTTAAACCAATTTTAAGCTTCCAATCATGCTCAAATGAGCTCAATTCTTTGAAAAGCAAGTTGAAAACATGGACTATAACAATACCATGAACATGCATGTGACAAATTGCCATGAACTCAACTTCAAACTCACCAATATATACATGCATGCATGAATTTGACTTCAATCCAACATATATGAACAAAACCATGTCTTAGTTCTTCAATGATGTATGAACATGCAAGATGGAACTCCAAGACAACAAGAAGATGATGGTATCTTTACCTAGAGTATTGATTTCAAGGTGTGGAAGCTAGATTAAGCCAATTTCCTACAAATTCTTCAAGTCCTTAAGCAAATTCAACAATTGGACCCAATTCTCTTAACTCTCCCTCTCTCTAACTCTTTGGTCGGCTAGAGCAAGTAGATGGCTGAGGAATATGTTTTGATTCAATGCAATAGGCTTTACAAGACTCTTAAACAAAGGTCCCACTAGGGGTGGCAAAAGTGTAATTAAGCCTAACTTTCAATTAATCAATATTTAATTTAATTTAATCATTCCTAATCAATTTTCAGATAAATATACCATTAAATCACAAATATTCTCCTGATCACAAAACACTAAACGGTTTCTAATTCGGCCGCCGATAAGGCCTTCAATTTACAGTTTAAACATATGAATGCAAACAGATAATCATACACTCAAACAGATGCAACACGCAATTCAATAGACAAACATCGTTCAGTTTCAGTTTCAGTTTCATTCAGTTTGTTCAGTAGTTCATCCAGTTCACTTATCAGTCATTAGCAGTTCAGTTTAATGGTAATCAGTATATAATTCAGTGGTTTAACGGTAATCAGTACGAGGGTTGTTACATTACCTCCGAGACCCGTTTCATGTGATTGATTATCACCGGCTTGCTATTGATAAAAATATGGAATATGCTGAATGGCCGGAACGGATTGTTGATCGGCAAGTGAAACAATTGAGAAGCAAGTCCATCCCAATGGAGAAAGTGGAATGGAAAGAGCACTATGGGACGGATGGCACATGGAAAAAAGAGGAGGAGATACGACTACGCTATCTACATTTGTTTCCCGACGAAGGTAACTTAAGTTTGGAGGACCAAACTTCCTAAAGGGGGGAAGACTGTGATATCCCTGTTCCGTAGTACGCTAATTGGTCCTTAATTTGAGTATGACTATGTGTTTAGCATGATTTTATGTGTCATTATGTGAATATATGTGATTTTGAAATTCTATCTGTTCACCGTAGGAATATCTGTTTGAATAATCCGCTTCGGAAATTAAATTGAGGGCCTTATCGGCCACAGAATCCGAAATTGATTATGCCATCGTGGTTGGCATAATTTTTAGAGCCTACGGTGAAATTTAATTACAAATTGATTCTAGTCAAATTAAACTGATTAAATTGATGAATTAAGTGCTCAAATATTTTATATTGAAATAATATGCTAGTGGGGCTTGTTGTATGTTAGCATTACACTCTCCTTTAACTCTTTGGAACTCAAAAAATCTGAGTTAGACAATTGTGAGAGAGAGAGGGCCGGCCATAGTGAGAGAAAGGGAGAGAATTGTGCTAATTTGGCCTAAAGCTTGAAAATCTTGGAGATTTAGCTCAAGAATTGACTAAAGCTTAGAAGATCAAAGCTTCTAGATGAGTAATTCTTGGATTATAGTTTGTAATTTTGTGTGCTCAAGCTAATTTGGTGATCAAGAGTATGATTGAAATGAAATTGGGTTATATTTGTTGAATTAAAGCTTAATATGTGCATGCATGTAGGAAATCACCTTGATATTGCATGTTTGAGCACAAATGTGTATAATCCATGTGAAATGTTAAAGGAAACTCATGTCTTGATCACCATTTGTGTTATCTAAGTTGAGAATGTGGCTAATTCATTACATGCATGTACAATTTGAGAAGATATGAGCTTGAATGCATGAGTTTATTATGTTGGTGTTGAGTTTGACATATTTTGGGACATGCATGTAGATAAATCAAGAAATTGAGCTCCATAATGTTATAATCTTGCATTGGTGCCATGTCACTAACTTGCACACTTTGCTTTATTCACCGGGTTCCACAAAACCCTCAAGTTAATCAGTATAGATTTCTTCACCCAGGTCTCCATTTAGAAAGGCGGTTTTAACATCCATTTGATGAATTTTTAGATCATGAATTGAAGCCACTGCAATTAACAATCTAATGGATGTAACTTTGGTAACCAGAGAAAATGTATCAAAAAAGTCAAAATTTGCTTGTTGTTTAAAACCTTTTGCAACAAGCCTTACTTTATATTTATTAATAGTTCTATCCGGTTTAAGTTTTTTTTCTCAAAACCCATTTACAGCCAATAGTTTTACAACTTCGTGATAAATCTACTAATACCCAAGTTTTATTGGATAATAATGATTCCATGTCATCATTTACAGCCTCGTTCCAAAAAATAGAGTCAGGAGATGCCAAAGCTTCTTGTAAAGTTAATGGAGTTTCCTTTACATTAAAAACATGATAATCAGGGCCAAAATATTTTTCTAATCTGGCTCTTTTACTCCTTCTAGGTTCAAAAATTACAGTATCTTGGTTTTGTAAAAGATGAGTAGAGGAACCGGTTTCAGATAAAATATTTTCTTGATAATTTTGACCCCACCATTTTTAGATTTAAAAGGAAATTTTTCTTCATGAAAAATTGCATCACCTGATTCAAAAATTATTTTGTTTTCATTATCACAAAATCAATAGGCTGTACTATTTGTTGCATATCTAAAAAAGCACAAGTGGCAGCTTTCATACCTAATTTAGGTCTTTTAGGATCCACAAGTCTAACAAAAGATAGACAACCTCAAACTCTCAAATATCTCAAATTTGGCTTATACCCTTTCCACGACTCAAATGGTGTAACTTTTGTTTTTTTATGTAGCACTCTATTCATAACATAACATGCAGTTAAAATTGCTTCTCCCTACAAATTTCAAACAGCACCTGCTTTAATTAGCATAATATTTGTTAAATCCGTTAAAGTTCTATTTTTCCTTTCTGCTACACCATTAGATGCAGGTGAATATGGTGGAGTAGTTTCATGGATTATTCCTAAAGACTGAGCAAACGAGTTGAATCTAAAAGATTCATACTCTCGGCCTCTATCACTTCTATATCTTTTAATCTTTTACCGAATTGATTTTCAACTTCAAGAAAGAATTCTTTAAATTTTTCAAAAGTATCACTTTTATTTTTCAATAAGCATACATAAGTGTATTTTGAAAAATTATCAATAAAAGTGATAAAATATGTATTTCCACCACGTGTTAAAATTCCTTCAAATTTACATAAATCAGTGTGAATTAATTCTAACAATTCAGTATTTCTCACCACACTTTTATGAGGCCTTTTAGTTATTTTTACTTGACTGCAAACTTCACACTTCTCAAACTTATTTGTTAGTCTAGGAATTAATCTTAAACTACTTATGACTCCCACATATCGACTATTAATATGACACAGACGAGCATGCTAAAAAATCATAGAAGACAGCATGTAAACAGAAACATGTGCTTTCTTATTCTAAACATTTAATTTAAACATTCCATCACAGGCATACCCTTTCCTCACAAATATGTCTTTTTTAGCGATTACATATTGGTTAAATTCAATAATCTGCTTGAAACCAGCTTTGTTGAGCAAATAACTTGATATCAAATTTTTCCTCATGGACGGTGTGTACAACACATCTTTTAAAACAAGCACACGTTCAGAGGTAAATTTCAGCTCAACATCCCCACACTTGAGCACCTTGGTTAAACTAGAGTCACCAAGTGTGATACCCATATTCCGTAGTACGCTAATTGGTCCTTAATTTGAGTATGACTATGTGTTTAGCATGATTTTATGTGTCATTATGTAAATATATGTAATTTTGAAATTCTATCTGTTCACTATAGGAATATCTGTTTGAATAATTCGCTTCGAAAATTAAATTGAGGGCCTTATCGGCCACAGAACCCGAAATTGATTACGCCATCGTAGTTCACATAATTTTTAGAGCCTACGGTGAAATTTAATTACAAATTGATTCTAGTCAGATTAAACTAATTAAATTGATGAATTAAGTGCCCAAATATTTTATATTGAAATAATATGCTAGTGGGGCTTGTTGTATGTTAGCATTACACTCTCCTTTAACTCTTTGGAACTCAAAAAATCTGAGTTAGACAATTGTGAGAGAGAGAGGGCCGGCCATAGTGAGAGAAAGGGAGAGAATTGTGCTAATTTGGCCTAAAGCTTGGAAATCTTGGAGATTTAGCTCAAGAATTGACTAGAGCTTAGAAGATCAAAGCTTCTAGGTGAGTAATTCTTGGATTATAGTTTGTAATTTTGTGTGCTCAAGCTAATTTGGTGATCAAGAGTATGATTGAAATGAAATTGGGTTATATTTGTTGAATTAAAGCTTAATATGTGCATACATGTAAGAAATCACCTTGATATTGCATGTTTGAGCACAAATGTGTATAATCCATGTGAAATGTTAAAGGAAACTCATGTCTTGATCACCATTTGTGTTATCTAAGTTGAGAATGTGGCTAATTCATCACATGCATGTACAATTTGAGAAGATATGAGCTTGAATGCATGAGTTTGTTATGTTGGTGTTGAGTTTGACATATTTTGGGACATACATGTAGATAAATCAAGAAATTGAGCTCCATAATGTTATAATCTTGCATTGGTGCCATGTTAGTATGATTATATTTGGGATTTGAGCCATTGCATGCAAGTATTGTGGCTGGAAAGTCGTAATGAAGCTCAAGAATGCAATTCTGGGTTTTCCAGAAATTCGAGGTCCGCTCGAGCGAGAAACTCTCCGCTCAAGCGTGAATTTCGTGCTCCCAGCACTTTTTGTAGAGTTGGATGTCCGCTCGAGCGAGATATCTCACGATCGAGCGTGGAGTTTTTGTAGACAAGCCTTCCGCTTGAGCGCTCTATTCCAGACTCGAGGGCATTTTTCATACAACCGGCACTTTTGCAGGCCTTAAGGGTCCGCTCGAGCGGGGACCCTGTTTTTTGAAATTTTGTTTTCGCATTCTGTGTTTCGTTTTCCGTTCTCTTTCACTTACAAGCACTCTTAGGCATGTGTTAAGCATTGTAAATGAGTTAATGAGATAAGAATAAAGCCTAAAGAGGAATATGTGAATTAAAGAACGGATTAAACTATTAGTGACCCTTTTGTGTTCGTGAAATGTGTAGGGTCAAGCTCCAGGGCAAATCCGCAAGCCGATCACTGTGAGTAATATCGATATTTGAAAGCTTATCAATGTCCAATTGTGTATTCCCTTACAAGCTTTATGAGTTGCTAATTGGGATTGTGGACAAAAGTCTGACATGAATGAATGAATGGATCGAAGGTCGTTTTGATAGAACTGAATGGACCGAAGGTCGTTTTGATAGAAATGAATGGACCGAAGGTTGTTTTGGTATAACTGAATGGACCGAAGGTCGTTTTGGTAGAACTGAATGGACCGAAGGTCGTTTTGATAGAAATGAATGGACCGAAGGTCGTTTTGATAGAAACGAACGGACTGATGGTCGTTTTGACATATATGACTGGACCAAAGGTCGTTTTGACTTATATGAGTGGGCCAAAGGCCGTTTTGACATGAATGAGTGGGCCGAAGGCCGTTTTGACATAAATGAGTGGGCCGAAGGCCGTTTTGACATGAATGGAAATCCGAATAGGCCAAAGGACAAAGTGGTTAAACTACAAGTCACTTGATTTGAAATTCGTATAGTTATATATCTGTTAAATAGAAATATGAATTGGGCCCAAGGCCGTTTGGAACCTGTTGTTCTACATTGTTATGTAACTTCTGTATTTGATATTATTCGTTGGGCTATCGCTCACGCTCATTCATGTGTTTGTAGGTGAGCCAAGAGAAGTCCAAACCTAGCCCCAGTGAAGTCTGCCATGAACAACACGAGTTTTGGAGAGCCAACCTTGTGTCTCACGCACGAGACCCATCCTTGCCATTTTGTTATGCATTTACGTTTTGTCTTGTTGGTGAGGACTTTGTCTATATTTGTATCTAGTCTGTTATGGATTGGCTCAGTTTAGATGATCCTGTCTGTAAAGAAGTTTATGCTTCTGTACTTTTGATGTGGGTTATTGACGTATATGAGTATGGTTTGTTTGATATGCATATAAACACGGCTCTACGGACAAAGATTTAAATTTTTGCTTTCGTTTGGCCCCTTTACTCTGACGAGTTATGTCTGTTTTGGTCTGAGGCCGTAGGTAATCACAGGATTACTGGCCGGTTATGTCCTTAACCCATAGGGGCGGGTTCGGGTCATGACACCAAGCATAACAGTCCTTTCCTCATTAAAAGGAGTGAAATCTTTGAACCAATCTTTATCATAGCAGACATGCCTATTGGCACCAAAGTCTGCCCACTACCTTTCCACTGATTGAACCATAAAAATATTTGTGATCATAGCCACAAATAGTTCCTCGGTAACATTAGCCTGTGGTTGAGTCTGTTGTTTCTGAAATTTGCAAGTTCGAGCAATATGCCCACTTTTTCCACATACAAAACATGTCACGTTTGTCAGATCTTGTGAAGGGAGTTATTGGTTCCATTTCTTTTGCCTTGGGTAATTTTTATTTTGTGGCCTTCCAGTATTTTTCCAGATTTTCTTAACTGGCTTCAAGTGACTATTTTTATGAAATCGACCTTTAGGTAAAGTATTTCCAGAAGTTAAATTTACCTTTGCAGTGGAATACTCTTTTGTCATAAACGCATCTTGTCCTCGTGCTTCCTCCTCCACTTGAATCTGTGTGATTAGAGTCTCCAAGGATGTCTTTTTTTGCTTGTGATACATTAACTTCTGGAACTCCCTCCAAGATAATGGTAGTTTGTCAAGAATACCTGCTACAACAAGATTGTCTCCAATTTTGATGCCTTCGTATCTAACTTCAGTCACTAGCATCTGAAAATCTTGAACTTGCTCCACCACTGATTTTCCATCTATCATCTGATAGCAGAAAAAACGGCTTGCAGCATATTTTTTAGCGCCTGCCTCTTCAGTGTCATATTTATTTTACAAGGCTTTCTAAATTTTCTTAATAGTGGTGTAAGTAGTATCATAATAATCATAATATTGATCCGAAAGACAATTCAAAAGATAATACCGACATTTACGCTCATCTGTGTTGTATTTCTCGATTTTTTCAAGATGAGCGGCATACTCCTTATCGGTCATCTCTTCAGTGGGGACTTTGTTCGGATTTTTCTCGGTCAAGATATAGGCCACCTTAAGGAGACTGAGGTAGAAAAGCACCTTGCCTTTCCATCTCTTGAAATGGGCTCTCTTGAATCGGAAGGGCTTGTTGAGATCATCGGTATTCTCGTTGGGCTTTTCCAATACTGACTCCATAAATTTTACTGTTTGAATCTCCTTAAAATTGTTGATGATAATTACAAATAAAATACCAGAAAATACAAATAAAAAAATTTACAATAATTATTGAAAGGGCTGAGGTGCGAGAAATTCGCTCTCTTTAAGAAAATTCAAGCCCTCTACGGTTAGGCAAAGCCTCACATCGATGCAGCAGGAAAAAACTTGACTTGTCTCCCCAGGATACAACAACCCAACTAAGTCATATAGTTAACCAATACTGCACAATTGGTTAAACCCAAAGCTTTATCACATACACCATTTTTTATTTGCCTGATAAACTCACAAATAAGAAACTTGAGCTACAATAAGAGAGGTGAAAGGCTCAATTTATAGGAGAGGAAAGCTTGGTCACCAAGAAAAGGGTTAACTTGGAGGAAAAGTATAGGAGAGAAAATTGGTGGGAAATTTCCTTGGAGGTGAGGAAACTTTGTGGGAAATTTCCTTGGAGGCTTGGTGGATAAGAATGAAGACTTGACTTGGAGACTTGATGGACAAGTTTTCTTGGAGGAAAAGAAAGGATTAACTAGGAGAAAAAGTTATTTGGAGCCCAATCATACAATATAATCTATAACACATTATAATATTAAAATATCTGCTAACAATTTTCAACTCATATTTAAAAGAGCAAGAAAATCCCAACCTCAATCAAGAAGCGGATAAAGAAAATCCCCAAAATTGGAAGTACTCCAAAATGAAATCGGTTACAATGAAGTCAAAGCACTTGATGTACTCTACAACTTTAATACTCAAATTTTTGTCAAACTCTAACTCAAAGTGGGTTAGATATAAAGCTTTTGTGTTGAATGTAAAATATAGAGAGTGAAATTGGAGAGAGAATAGAGAAGTCTGAGAAAGAGTGAAGAGACAAATAAGAAAAGAAGAACAAAAATGCAAACTTAAGTGATTTATGATTAGGCAATCGATCGCACTTCTAGAGCAATCGATTGAAACACTAAGGAGATCGATCATGCAGCGATTACTATGCTTTGCTCAAAATTCCAAATGAAGCGATTGATCGCCTGTCAATCATTTCCCACTGCTCGAATGCCTTAACAAATTTCACAATGCAAATCACTACATTTTGCTAAAAACTCAGCCAAAAACTTATGTGTAGTGATGGATCGCCTTGGCCTACGATCAATCACCAACCTAAAAAAAATTCAAAATTTTTCCAAGCAACTCCAAGGACAAAATTCTAAGTGTATGGGAATTAGACACCAATAACAACAAGAATAAGGCTAAGTCAACGTAATATGATTCGAAAGAATATGCGTGAAAAGAATCAATTAGGTCAGGTTTAGACCCGGAAACCCTTAAGGCCCAAAAGCCAGGTGCTAACCTAGATATACACACTTAAGCTTTTACTTTTCCTATCTAGGAGAAAGGTATATTGAGCATTGTACCATCTAAAACCAAGCCCAAGAGGTTTAATTTGGTGTTAATTTCTCATTCACCCATAAATAATTTGGACTAACCAATTACATATTCTTAATCATCACATGAAAATATACACGTCATCACTCAGACCTATCCAAGAGATTATATTAGTCCCACTTTAACTTTGACTCAAAGTTGCCAAAAATAAATCATAATTTGCAAACCATTTTCTGACACATTCACTCCAAAGTAATGATTTATTTCATTACTTCTAAGGGATGTTTTGAGAAGTTAGTAAAAAGCTGGTTTTTGGCTTTTTACCAAATTTTGACTTTTTTTAAAGTGATTTGGGAAGTTGGTAAAAAGTTGACTTTTTTTATTTTTAGTTTAATATTTTTTAAAAGTGTCACATCACTTCAAAATGACCAAAATATGCTTACTTAACATTTATTTTTTACTTTTTCACTTTTTTCTCATGGCCCAAATTGTAATTTCAACTGTGACGTTTTTTGACTTCCCAAATGCATAAACTTGCGTTTTGGGCCAGGAGCTTTTTTTGAAGTTGGATAAAAAACGTGACGTTTTGATAGTCTTCCCAAAACGGCACTAATTACCTATATCTACTTCCTTTTTTTGTATGTGACATGATTCCCGTTTTATTTGTTAAACTCAATTATTTCACTTTTCCTTCAATCTCCAAACTTCTGCATTGTTAGTCGAAAATCATTGTTAAACCTTAAAAACATGAAAACAAAAAGAAAAAAAACTTAAGGTCAAGAAGACATCAACTTTCCTCATCTACGAGTGGATTTATTACCCTTGTATGTATATCTGTGATTTGTACCGTAATTGCATGATAGAATGTAATAAAAAAAATTAGGATAAAATACAATGATCTCCAAACTCTACGATAAACTTTACAAGTTTGACATAATTACATAAGTCTCTTAAGTTTTAATTCATATAATATTTAACTTTCTTTTCATTAAAAGTTCATTCATCGTATAGATAGAAAAATGATTTTATATTTTTGTCATACTGAATATATTTTTACTTTGCTTATTTTTGTTTCCTTTTATCTGCATTGTTTTTGGTTGTTCTAATCTTCACTAAAAAAAATCACTATAATTATGTTAAGACTGTAAATTTATTACATATTTTTTCAAATATTAAAGGTGATTAGCGTAATTACTCAAAAAGTTGTTAAATTAACAATGGTGAATTTCTTAACCTTTATTGCCAAGGCGGCAATAACATTTAGAAGAAAAAAATATAGCCAAAATGTTTTAATATTGGAAAAATAGCATCCCATTGGAATAGAGTTTTTTTTACACAAACATGGAGGGATTGCAAGTCACACTTGCACCCTACAGTACTTCACTTGTACCCTATTATAGAATCACTTGTATCTCACATGTTTTTATAATTTTTTTTATTCCCACTATACTGAATTCCCCCTTTAATATTTGCATTGCTCTTGTAAAAGTTTAAGGTGCTATGCCAATTGTAACCCCCAATTTTTTTGGGTAAATTACAAAATATATCGTTTGAAATTTGTTTGAAATATCAATTGTCTTTTATGATTTTAAATTAACAAAAACATTCTTACTAAATTTTGTCATTTAACATAGAGCAAAAAAATAAAATTTGTTAACTCATAATTATCAATTGAAACATATTCTCGACATCATTAAAGTTGTAAATTGAATTAATGGCTAATTAATGAAATAAATAATTTGTTTAGCAATTAGAAATTTTAAGAGTAATTATAAATACACCTCTTGAGATTTGCTTAAAATATAAATTGCTTCCTATGATTTGAAAATTACAAATACCCCATTATCAGAATTTTTAATTTAATAGAATTATCTGAAAAAATAAAATTTTTAATTGCTTTCTTGTATAATAATAAAATTATTTGAATTATTAATTGAAATAAATTTTTGACATCATTAAAAACTCTTAATTGATTTGATGATTTATTAATAAAATTGACAATTTATTATAAAATTAGAATCTTCAAGAGATGAGATGTAATTATTAAAATCGTAGAAGATAAATTATATTTTAAGCAAATCTCGAGATATATTTATACTTTAACCAAATTTTAAAGGATGGTATGTAATTTTAATCAAACTAATGTATTTATAAGGGGCATTTTTTCATAAATCTCTTTTCACCTACTTATATTTTATTTAATCCACATTATTTTTTTATTATGTTCTAATAAGTTCTACGGGTGATATAGTTACCAAAATACTCCTAATAATAACATTCATATTAATAGTGTGAATGTTCACATTATCAATATGAATGTTAATACGTCAATGTGAACATTCACACTATCAATGTGAAAGTTCACATCATGAAATTGCTAACTATTTAAAAAATATCTATAATAATAAAATTGTCCATAAAAGACCTTAAATATGAAAATTAAAATTTAGTGGATCAAATGTCTAAACAATGAGACTTATTGGATATAAGAATATTTTACGGGAATTTTTTTTAAGGTCCCTAATAATAGTAATTTAGAGGATAAAGGACACAAAAAAAAAAATAGTGATGCATCAGGTCCCTCAACAATACAGTGCATTTTTAATTATTTCGTGGACCAAATTACCCTTCACAAAATCAACACAGAAACGAAGCATCCAAACAAAACTGATTCTGATGACTGAGTTCCATTACAAGCATCCAACTATCTTCACAAGCAAGAAAACAACAGAACTAGGGTTTCAATATCATCTTCACCATCGGCATTAGAGCTTCATTGTCTTCTGTAAAAATCATTCCCCTTCCTTCCTCACAAATTTCCCTGACCTCGTTTTCACTGTTCATCGTCATCTTAGTTCATCTTCGTCACATCGCATCTTCATCTCAGGGGCGTATCAATTCGTAATTAAAGTTTCATCCTAACTCTGGTAAGTTTTTCTACAATCCAACTAGATTTTCTCTGGAAACACAGTTAATTGCATTTTATATTAACCTTCCATAAATTAGGGTTTTAATTTCGTAATAAAAAGCTACATGAATTTGAAAAAAGTTATTTCTCTGTGTTTTGAACTTATTCTTGAACATGTTTGTGTGATTTTATCTATAAATTTCTCTGGCATTTGAATTTCTCTAGTTTTTGCTTGATGTATGTTTCTTCTTTGAATTTTCTCTGGTATGTTTATTTTGAAAAAAGTTATTTCTTTGTGTTTTGATCTTATTCTTGAACATGTTTCTGTAATTTTGTCTTTAAATTTCTTTGCTTTGTAAATTTCTCTGGAATATGTATTTTTCTCTAGAATGTCTTACTCTCTTGTTTGTGTCTAAATTTCTCTGGCATTTATAATTTTCTCTGGCCACAACACTTTTCTCCCTTGTGTGTCTCTATCATGTTTAATTTACTCTAGTTGTGTATGTAAATTTCTCTGACATTTTAATATTATGGACTTGAAATTTTCTCTGGAATGAAAATTTTCTCAAGAACGTGTAATTTTCTCTGGTATGTTAATTTTGTTCAATTCTTGGTTTCAATGTTGTGTAATTTTTAGTGGCATGTTTACGTTGTTTTGTTTATTTTATCTTGCTAATTGTGGAATGGAGATTTTCTTTGGCTTGCCATGTTTACTTTTCTCTGTCATTCATTTTCTATGCTTGCTAGATATATGTTTCTTTTTTGAATTTTCTCTGGTTATATTTTACTTCTACATATAATTTTAACAATTATTGAAACTTTCTCTGCCATGTTTATGTTGCTTTGTTGATTTTCTCTGGGAATGGATATTTTCTGTGGCTAGATGTATTCCACATGAAAACAATTAGTACTCTGACATTTAATTTTTAGTGTCTAATTTTGTCTAACATTTATAATTTTTCCTGGCCACCTTAGTTTTCTCCCTTATGTGTAATTTTCTTTGACATATCCAATTTTCTCTGGCATGTTCAATTTTCTTTGCAATTTAATGTTGACATCTTTATGTTTTCATCATTGTCTAGAAATGGAAAAACGTAAAAGCAGAAAAATACCAGAAACACTAAGCAAGAAACAAAAACTCTCTCAGCCTTCTTATGATCTAAGATCAAAAACCAACAAATCACCACAAACTCATTGCCAAAACACACAAGTCCAAGGTGACATTTAATTTTTAGTGTCAAATTTTGTCTGACATTTATAATTTTCCTTGGCCACCTTAGTTTTCTCCCTTATGTGTAATTTTCTATGACATGTCCAATTTTCTCTGGCATATTCAATTTTCTCTGGGATTTAATATTGACATCTTTATGTTTTCATCATTGTCTAGAAATGGCAAAACGTAAAAGTAACAAAACACTGGAAACACCAAGCAAGAAACAGAAACTCTCTCAGTCTTCTTATGATCTCAGATCAAAAACCAGTAAAACACCACAAATTCCTTGCCAAAACACACAAGTCCAAGGTGATAAAGCAACTAGTATCAAGATGAGTACCCCAACTTCAAAAGACTCAAGCTCAATGGGAAAAAAACCCTGTTAAACTCCAAAGAAAAAGAGCTCATTACAGCATTTAATACCGATCCAACCTCTCTTCTGTTGTCTTCTTTTTTCAAACACTTAAATTCAATTCAAATCAACTTGTAGAGCTTTAAAAGACCCCATTCTGGTATTTGATCTAAGCTCTAACCACGGGAAGGATGGATCCAAGGAAATCTAGGAAATATGATGATGATGTAGTTGCAATAATCCAATGTTACAATGAAAAAACAAAAGCATTCACAGTTGGTAAAAAGAACTTGACCTTTACAACCAATAACATGACCTTGATTTTTGGTTTGCAATGAGGTAAAGGAGCAATGTCATTAAGATACTCTAAAAAGCCAAAATCTGCATTCCTAAGAAGAAGATTCCCAAATGACACAAGGCTCACTGGCCCTGTTCTTAAAAATGCATTGGTCAAAGCAATGAAAGATAAGCAACCAACTGACTACAAAGATGTAGCAATCAGTGTTACATTGTACTTGTGTCTCACCCTATTTTTTGCAACAAGTGGAAATTCAATAGGGTGGGTTTTTATCAAGTATGTGAAACCTCTTGAATCAATGAAACGGTATGATTGGCTTGAAGCAATCACATCAACCTTGATTGATTCTATCATAGCATTTCACAAAACTCTAGAAAAAGTTACGGGGTGTGTCATTGCATTGCTAGTAAGTATAATTTCCATTCAAATTTGCAGTTATCATAATTACAAATTTGTGTGTTTAGCAAAATTTAATTACTTTAATTCTCATCACAGTATTGGCTATGTGAACATGCAATAATCATTGACTCGGAAGACAGTAACACAACTGACTTCCCAAAATGTGCCAAGTGGAACCTGCAGAGCTTGACGAAACAGCTGCAGAAGACACCAGTCCACTCTTTTGCACCACGACAGGTTAGATTCTATCACCACTAAAATCTCAGTGAAATTCCAAAATTTCTCTAACCACTGGTTTGTTTTCCTTCTTGTGCCTTGATTGATTGAGATCAATTTTCTCTGAACTATTATGTTTCTTCTTTGATTACCATTGGTTTATTTCTGTCATTGTAATCAATTATCTGTGCAATCCAAATTTCTCTGACCACAATTGTAACACATTAACTTATATGCCCTGATTGATTTTCTCTAATATCTGAATTATGTTGGTTGTTTCATAAATTTCTCTGGTCTATAAAATTGTTTCTCCTTGTGTGTAATTTTCTCTAGTCCATAACTTATGTGCCTTGTATCTTTGATTAACACTGTTTATTTCTACCCTTCTAATGAATTTTCTCTGGAATCCAAATTTCTCTGACACAATTATAGTAAAACATTAACTTATATGCCTTGATTGATTTTCTCTGATATCTAAATTATGTTCCTTGTCTGTAATTTTCTCTACCTCATAAAATTAACTCCTTGTCTGTAATTTTCTCTGGCCCATACAATTTTCTTTGAAGTTTGTTTCCCATTAATATCATTTAGATGAATTTTATTTTCCTTATTTGAATTTTTTTTCTCAATGCATTTTGTGACATTTCTTTAATAAAAGAGCCTCATGTTACAGATAGATAACAAGGAGCTAGTTCAAAACCCATTAGAGGAGTTCTGTCTTGGTAAAAAAAAGAAGAAAGAATCAAAAAAGGCAATTGTCAAATTCAAGGAGACATTAGAAAATTCATGTGAAGAAGGAGGGAATGAAGAAGTAGAAGAAAACATAGAAAAACACAAAGCCAGCAATGGACAAGAAAATCAAGCAAGCAGTGGAGAAGCGGAAGCCAGAGAAAAAAGTGAAGAAATAGAAATAGAAGACAAAAAAGAAAATAAACAGGAAGAAGAAGACAGTGAAGAAGAAGATGAAGGTACTCAATCTAAACAGCAAGAAGAAAACAATGACGAAAGTGATGAAGAAGAACATAATGAGCCAATGGACTAACATCATGATAGCATTTGTGGCTAAACAATGCATCAACCTCAAGAATCTGAGGAAGCAAAGGATGCCCAAATTGCTAATCTACATCAAAGACTGAAGGCACTTTCTAAATCTAAAATAGAAGAAGAGAGAAATTGAAATGAATTACTTGCAGAAAATGATATTGCAATAAGAACCTTGACCTCACTTAACTCAGAACTTCAAGAAAGAGACAGCACAATTCAAATGAAACTAAAGATGTTGGAGGTTCAAAAAGAAGATGATACAAAAACAATTCAGCAGTTGAGGTATTCAATTTTGGAGCTTGAAACTGAAAATGCTAAATTGCATGAACATATTCAAGAACTATCCGTCCAACTAGCAACACAACCTTACCGAACACCAACACAAGTTCAATCACAAGGTCAGTGAAAATCTTGAGCCACAAAAAGTTATGTCCTTGTGTCAACATAACTCAGAGAAATTTCTATTTATTATAATTTTTTCTAGAAGTTAAATTTCTCTGAATACATTAGTTTCTGCTACTTATTTCTATTGATTTCTATTGCTTATTTGATTTTCTCTGTCTATTTTCTTATTCGATTTTTGGGGCTCATTTGATTTTCACCGTGTATAATTAGAATGCAAGTAGAACAACAACCAACAACCCAATAAGAACAAATAGCACACAAAAAACAACCGAAACAAAAAACAAAAGTCTATGATAACTGGAAAATATTGAATCAAATAAATTTACATATTGAAATATCATCTGTTACTTCAGAGAAATTTCACTTTTACTGACATTTTCACTGTTTACAGTCAAAAAAGATCCTACATCAATGATAAAAAATTTAAAGGCAAAAGAAAGGAAAGAAAAGCAACACAATCCAGAATTTTAATATCCCAAAGTTGCGAAAGTGACTAGAGGTTTGAAGCAAGCTGCAAAGCAAACTGAGCAAACCACGAAAGACAAAGAAGTACTTGATGCTGATGCGTACGTCTTGCCTCAACCAACAAGCATCAGAAAATCTTGGGTTTTTCCACAAACTCTACGGGTTTCAAGATTGATAAAAGATCATGTGAAAGATATTTTGCAGCACATATCAAATGTGTCTGAACTTGAGTAAGTACAACAAATAAAATTGAAGATAACAAACAATAATTTACTAATTTGTATTGCATTAACAACTATTAAATCCTTTCTTTGTCATCTTGTAGGGCTTTAATCTAGACAAGTGAGTTGAATCTCATTACCTTCGAAGACATTAGAAACATAATAAAACAAAAAGAAATTGCTAACAATGTAAGTCTTTCATCAAAATTTCTCTGCAATGTTTCATCAGCCTTTATAAACCAATATTACAATTATAAATGATATTTTTCAAGTCATTGATGGCTATGGAGAGATCCTTTTTGCTGACCAAATGAGAGAAAGACAACAATCAACTTCATTTTTTTTCACATCCATGAGCTTAGTATGTTACTACTCTTTTATTTGATTTTCTCTGGAATTTACTTACTACTTTCTCTTGTTAAGATACTTCTTGAAGCCAGTTGTGTCACTAGTTTAATTTTCTCTGGCTAGTTATGTGCATTTAAAATTTCTCTGTATGTATATTTCTTAAATTCCTGTCATTTTAACTTTCTCATAACATAACCATTTTTTTTATTTTCTCTGACCACAAAATTTCATCAAGATGTCGGAAAATCAAACTTTCCGAGTCTCATTATTTGACAAGCATATATTGAAACAGTATGGAGGAACTACATTTTCCAATAAATACTGGGAGTAATGAGAAGTCAACACACGGAAATCACTGGACCTTGCTTGTTGGACAAAAAAGACAATTTATGGAGGTTCTACAACTCACTAAGGCCAAGGAGAGATGATGCAGAAGACAAATATGTCAAAGATGCAAAACAATTGGTAACGAGTTCAAATTTCTCTGATCATAATGTTTATGTGATAATAATTTTCGTAGAATCCCATTGATTTGTTTGTAAATTTCTCTGTTATTTAAAAATTGTTTTTTTGCAGCAAGATTATGTGAAGAATTTTTTGAAAGCTTGCCTTGAAAGAGATGCACAATCACAACCCTCTTTTAAACTGATAAACTCACAAAACACAAATTATGACTTTGAGTATGTCAACAATGCTCCACAACAAGACAATGAATTGTAAGTTTCATACAACATCTATAAATAAGATAATTTGATTTGAATGTTTCTTAAAACTAACTATACCTATAATTTGTATACAGTCTGGATTGTGGCCTCTTTGTATGTTATATAATGAGACAATACAACAAGCATGAACCTATCAGTTTCAAATTGTCCACACAAGACATAAGGTTGATGAGGGCAGAAATCATAGAGAAATTTGTGACCGAAGTTGGCCAGTCATGGACAGAACCAGTTGAAATACCACCAGAACAAGAACCAAAAGTATAAGAGTCAAAGCACACTAGTGAAAGGAAGACAATGTACACAATGTAATTAGGATTAACCATTCAATTTGTTTTTTCATATATTGAAGGAATGATGATGTTTGACATATATGTATATATCTTTTTTTGACTAATTTAAATTTCATAGCTATCAATGGTTAAATATATATTTTTTTATTATGATTGTTAACACAATCCACACAGAGAAAATTGTCTGCAAAAATTTCTCTGGTATGATGTTACCAGAAATTCACAGAGAAATTTAACTCATATTTTGCCAATAACAGAAATTTCTCTCGTATGATGCCTATATGATCATTTAATCTATAATGCTATGTGTTGGTACAAAACAATCATCAAATTGAGAAAACACAAAGCGCACAGTAGTTTTCTCTGCTAGTGGCAAATTTCACTGGATGAATTCGAAGCTTCAAAACACAATGCACAGAAAATTTTCTCTGGTAGTGGCAAATTTGTGTGGATGAAATTGACTGGTATTATAAAGACAATGCCTATAGTATGTTTCAACAAACACAATGCACATTGTAATTTTTAATGCTATTGGCAAATTTCTCTGGATGAATTGGACTTCACAAAACACAATGCTCATTTCAACAAACACAATGCCCATAGTAAATTTCTTTTCTATTGGCAAATTTTTATGGATGAATTTGACTGGTATGAAGTTTCCAGAAATTCACAGAGAAATTTAACTCGTATCGTCCAAAAGAGGGTGCCTATATGATCATGCAATCTGTAATGCACTGTCTTGGTATAAAACAATCATCAAATTCAAAAAACACAATGCATACAGTAAATTTTTCTGCTATTGGCAAATTTCTCTGTATGAATTTGAAGTTTCAAAACACAATGCACAGAGAATTTTCTCTACTATAGGCAAATTTATCTTGATGAACTTGACTGATATTACAAACACAATACACACTTTCACTGCTATTAGAAAATTTCTCTGGATGAATTTCATAGATGTTATTATATATACTGTCCAAAAAATACATTTTACAAAACAAAATACACAAAGTAATCATCAAATGTACTATTCAATCAATAAAATGTATTATCCTCAACTATTTAACAAAGGTTCCTTGCATGTCCTCTTATTATAGCGACCAATACTCTCACAACGATTACACTTAATCACCCTTTTAAACTCTCCAATAGAAGAAATTTTGTTCTTTTTTGGTCTCCCAGCTGGTCTCTTACTCAACAGAGGTAAAATCATAGCATCATCAATGCTGCACATAGGCTTTTCAACAGTTGGAACTGGGCCAATCAAAAACAAGTATGATTGACGATACTGTAACAAGCCCGCGGGGGGACCTCACTACGGTTCGGACTCGATTTGTGTCACGGTTCTCAATCTGAACCAAAGAATCCAAATCTGGCAAATCATTTTGAGAAAACAGATTTTGAAAGAAGTGCTAAACATGGACTGCTTCGCCAGATACAGAGTCGCCACCTAATGTAGACACCCCATTTTTGACCGTCGTCAAGACTTGGACGTCACTGATTGAACACTCAGTGATCACCCTTGTTTGTGTTCGTCTTGAGTTCCCGGAAGTCTTGGCAACGCGCCTCGCCTCAGGATCTCTCAACTCGATTGTTTTGTGTTTGGTTTTGCACCAAACACTTGTGTTTTGCCTTTGAGAGGCAGGGTAGGGCTTGTAGACCATCCCCACTCATCACCGGCCAGGGCTTGAGGCCACCGGCTATGTTTTGTGACCACTGGCCAAATGTTTGGCCGGCCGGCACTATAGATGGCCGGCCGGCTATCTTTTTTTGGTCAATTGCATATTTGACCGGCCGACTACTGTGCATCTGCTTTTGCAGATATTTTCTCACAGCTGGCATGCATTTGGCTCCTCTCCATACACGTGTATGGAGGGATCTCTCTCTTTAAAAGCTTGTCTTGTAAGCTTTACAAGACAAAAAGCTCTATAAAGAGAGGTCTTCTCTCTTGTTTTGGGGGTTAGACATTTTAAACAGCCATTTTTAGGGTTTGAGTTCTAGGGTTAGGGTTTGGTTCATATCATATATCTATCTCTCTCCCTTGTGTGTGTTTCGTCTTATTTTTGCCCACAAACACCCACCATCACACCATCTCTTGGAGCTGAGGCCCTTGAGAGTTGTTTTTAGAGTTTTGGAGCTGGTTTCAACCTAAAAAAACTGCTGGAGCTCCATTGTTGAAGAGGGTCTTCAAGGGTAAGAAGCTTGTCCCCTTATTCCCCATTTTTGCAAAGCTTTTCTACCTATCTTGCAGCTATTTGTTGGCTTTGCATATAACACATAAAAGTTCTGTTTTTAAGACCTCTAAATAGTTTGTTAAGAGTGTTTCAAGCTTTGAGGTTGTTTGACCCCTCTTAAGCCTTGTTTGACCCTTATTTTGTGCTATTTTGTGTGAGCTCCGGGACCATAGTGTTTGGGCCTCCTCACCACTGAAATCTTGAGGGATTTCAGAGGTGAGGATAGTGCCTTGAGATCCTAGGAAGGAGAGGGCCACCCCATCTCCTTGTTGTCCTTGAAAAGGACCATTTTTACCTCTTGAGGGAGCACCATGTCTAAGTGTGTGTTGGCCATGCCTTAGCTAATTTTTTGTGCTTATTATGTCATAATATGCCTCTGTTTTTAGTTGGTCTTGGTACACCATGCTCGCTTAGCATACATGCCTTGTAATGCCATTTTGTTGCCTTAACGTGCATCTAGGTTTTAACCCTTATTCAAGCATGTATTAGGCCTAGCTTTGTGAAGCTTTTGTACTTGTTTTGCCATGTTTAAGCTCTGTCCTTGGCTATCTTGGTCGACCAAGGCTCCCATTGTATAGTTCTTTTGCATTTTGGCTTGTTAGCCTTAAGTTTTGGACCACTGTTGCATGTTTAGCCTATCTTGTTTGCTTAGTTTGGCACCATCTTAACATGATTTCAGGGCTTATATTGCATGTTATTAGTCCATGCTTAGCCTTTTTTTAAGTGTGCTTGAAAGTTGCCTCTGCTTGCTTAAGTGTTGGCTCATTAACATATACATTCCGGCATGTGTGTTTGGTCTTATTTCTTGAGCTTTTGGCCACTGTTTTAGGCCTAGTTAGGGTTGCCTAAATCATGTTTAAGTCCATCTCTTTGCTTATTGCATATGCTCCTTGTATGTTGTAGCATATTGGTGAGTTGTTGCATGTTTGAACTTGCATGATTGAATGAAGTCACATGCTTGCTTGTATGCTCAAACACCTACATTGTACCTTGCATGTTTGTTGGTCGCATTGTCTCATGCCTTGCATGTCTTGTATGCTTCTTTACATTTCCATGTTGCATGCTAGCCAACATGCTTAGGGTTGCATTGCATAAGCATGCATGCTAGACCTCTTGAAATGAGTATGATAGAGGTTAGGCCTCCTTGTGTGTTTATTTGGTTTGCATTTCATTTGAAATTGAAATTGCATACTTGATTCTTTGGGCCATCATGCATGGAAATGCGTGATTGGTGGTCCGAGAATCGAGGCTTATGTCCCTTTGAGTCACAAACATGATAAGGGATATGATTGGTACATACATTGCTTGAAATGCATTGTCATGCCAAGTGTTGTCCTCTGCTGCTGTCAGACCAGATTCTGCAGGAACTTTTGTCCGACCGGCCACATTTAGTGCCAACCGGGCACCATTGTTGGCCGATGGATCAAGTTTATGGGCGGTGACCATTAAACATGGCCGGTGGTGTTCTCCTTCAGCCGGTGGTGTCCCCTGGAATCCATAGAGCAAACCCTGAGACTTTGGCAGTCATCAGAGGAGCAGAGCAGGGAAAACAGAGGCATCTTGAGCATGACAGTGGATTTCCGGGCAAAACCGAGCGCGCATGCATCGAGCCCTCTTCCCGAGGCTGCTGTTTATTGCTTTTTTAGATTAAATTAATTTGCTTAATTAATTTAGTTGGTCTGTAATAATTAATTAGCTAGGATAGTTAATTTATTATTCGAATTGTATTATTCTTTTGGTCCCTCCGAGCGAGGGCAAATTTGTAATAAGTGTGGGTGAGTGTGTGTATGTCTTCCAACCCCCACTTCTTTCTCCCTTTTACTTACCTGCTTTGATGGTTAGTATTAGGGCATGTTTACTTTAGCATATCTTATGCTATGCATGTGTGCATCATTTACCAATATTACATGCACCGGGCTCGACGCATCATGCTAATCGCATTATATTTCAAAACAAATTTGAGTACATGCTACTTGTACATTTCACATGTCATCCTTAGATTAGCCGAGCCTATTCTAGTGACATTTTGTATGCGATGCATTAGGCACTTAACATGGCCTTGGATCATGCGTTGATTGCTAACATGTTCTTGTTTTGGCACGAAGTACGATGTAAGTATTTTATACATCAGCATACCGCATGCGTATGAATGTTACCATGACAGCATGCTTACCATAAGGCTAGTTGCTTATATGATATAACTGCTTAAATGCCTGTGGGTGAAGGTTGGATTGTTTGAGTTGGAACAACTCCTTGAAATCCGTATTTTAGCCTACTTACGAGTAGCAAATTCCAAAACGCTTTCCAAATAAACGGATATGCAATGCTTGTTTCCAAATTAGGCGATCTAGTCTATACTTTTGTGTTGTGAGCATCACTTAGTAAAACTAGGCTAATAACCGGAACAAGAACACATAAAGTTTTCAAAACAAGATATCACGGTTAGTAGGAGATCTTCTTGGATCGGAGAGGAGAGTCATACCTGACCTTCTTTCCCCATCGCTCGGCTCCGAGGCAACTTTGGTGATGACGGACACGTGGCCTTTGGCACCGAGTCAGGGTTTCCTAAATTCCCCTATTAAAAAATATTTAGGTGGCGACTCTGTATCTGGTAAAGCAGTCTATGTTTGACACTTTTTTACAAAAAAAAAAAAAAAAATCTATTTTAAAAAAAAACGATTTGCCGGATTTGGACTCTTTGGTTTAGATTAAGAACCGTGACACAAATCGAGTCCGAACTGTAGCACGAGGCCCACGGGCGCGCGTACACCTAAATATTTTTTTATGGGGGAATTTAGGAAACCCTGACTCGGTGCCAAAGGCCACGTGTCCGTCATTACCAAAGTTGCCTCGGCTCGGGAGCTTGGGTACGATTGGGGAAGGTCAGCTATGAGCACCCCCTCTCACCCGATCCGAAGATCGGCCTCTACTAACCGTGATATCTTGTTTTGAAAACACTATATGCCCTTATTCTGGTTATTAGTCTAGAATTACTATGTTATGCGCGCAGCAAACAAGTATAGACCGAATCGCCTAAATTGGAACAAAACATTTCATGTTTGTTTTGAAAATGGTTTGCTACTCGCAAGTAGGCTAAAATGCAGGTTTTGCCACCCTCGAGTGGGCTTAAAACTCATAGTTTTAATGCATTATTCCAATTTAGATAATTCAACCTCCATCCACAGGCACTCAAGTAGTTATATCACATAAATAGCTAGCCTCATGGTAATCATGCTGTTATGGCAACACTCACACACATGCGGTATGCTAAAGCATAAAGGGCTTACTTAGTACTCCGTGTCAAAACAGAAACTAGTTAGTAATCATGCATGATCCTAGTCCATGTTTAAATGCCTAATGCAACACATACGGAATGTCACTAGAGTAGGCTCAACTAGTCTAAAGATAACATGTGAAAATGCACAGATAGCATGTATTCAAGTTAAATTTGAAATACTTATGCAGTTAGCATGATGTGCCAAGCCCAGTGCATGCAATACTGATGAATGATACACGCAAGCGTAGCATAAGGTGTGCTAAAGTAAATATGCCCTAATACTAACCATCAAAGCAGGTAAGTAAAAGGGAGAAAGAAGTAGGGGTTGGAAGACATGCACACACGCACCCACACTTATTACAAATACGCCCTCACTCGGAGGGACCAAAAGAATAATACAATTTAACTGACTGACAAGCTAATTAAATATTACAGACCATTAAATTAATTAAGCAAATTAATTAATCTAAGAAAAGAAATTTCAAAGAGAGGCTCAATGTATGCGCTGCTTGCTCGAAATCCATCATCATGCTCAAGATGCCTCTGTTTTCCTTGCTCTGCTCCCCTGATGATTGCCAAAGTCTCAGGGTTTGCTCTCTGGATACTAGGGAACACCACCGGCTGAAGGAGAACACCACCGGCCATATAGAATGGTCACCGGCCACAAATTTGATCCATCGGCCAACAATGATGGCCAGTCGGCAATGAAGATAACCGGTCGGCCAAATCTTCCTGCAGAATCTGTGTTTGACAGCAGCAGAGGGCAAGACTTGGCATGGCAATGCATTTCAAGCAATGTATGCACCAATCACATCCCTAATCATGTTTATGACTCAAAGGGACATGGGCCTCGATTCTCGGACTACCAATCACGCATTTCCATGCATGATGGCCCAAAGAAACATTTTAATATGGAATGCAATGCACATAATCAAACAATGGGGCTTAACCTCTATCACAAGCAATTCAAGAGGCCAAGCATGCATGCCAACGCAATGCAATCTAAGCATGCGAACTAGTATGCAACATGGACAATGCAAGTAAGCAAAGCATGTTAGGCACACATCCTAAGTAAAGAAGCATGAAAAGCATGAAGCGATGCAATCTACAAGTAGGCAAGATGCAATGTGGGTGTTCAAGTATGCAAGCCAACATGTGACTTCATTCAAACATGCAAGTCCAACCATGCAACAACTCACCGATATGCTACAACATACAAGGAGTGCATGCAACAACATGCAAAGAAGGGACTTATACTAATTGGACAGCTCTATACTAAGCCTAAGACAGTGGCTAAGATGCTAGGGAGTGAGGGCTAATTGATATACAAACATGCATGAAAACATGGACCAACACTCAAGCATAAAGTACAACTTCTAAGCACACCTAAGAAGATGCAAACATGGACAATTAGCAAGTAATGAAAAGCTCTGAAATCATGTTGAATATGATGCCAAATCAAATGAACAAGACAAGCATGGCATGCAACCAAGGTCCAAAACTTAAGGCGAGTCAAAGGGGGTTAAACCAAGGCTAAGTCAACCAAGCCTCACAAGGCCAAGGGGACTTAAAATAGGTCTAATGCAGACCTAAACAAAGCTAAGGATGTACTTAGATGGCATCTAAGTGGTCTAAAAATGCAAGCATACTCCAAGGCCTAAACAAAAGGCATAAGGCAACAACCTTTAAACACATTAAAGGGGGATCAAATGCAAGCATATAGGAACATCATGAGGTCTGAAATAACATGGCAAGTGGTTCCAAACCACTGAAACAAAGCAATGATGGCATGCTAGAAGAGCCAAAGCTTAAGGCATACAAGAGGGATTACATGGTAGCTATACAAAGCGGGGCATGAATGACTCAAATGACTTAAAACAATCCCTTGGCACATCAAAACATGCATGCAAACTTCTCAAAGCTTGGCCAAAACACAAAAGCATGGTAGTTTAAATGCTATGCATATATTGAAGCAAGTCATGGCATTACGAGGTATGTATGCTAAACAAGCATTGTGTACCAAAACCAACTAAAAACAAAGGCATATCATGACATAATAAACATGAAAATCAGCTAAGATATGGCCAACACACACTTAAACATGGTGCTCTCTCAAGAGGCAAAAATGGTCCTTTTTAAGGACAACAAGGAGAGGGGGTGGCCCTCTCCTTCCTAGGACCTCAAGGCACCATCCTTACCTCTGAAATCCCTCAAGATTTCAGTGGTGAGGAGGCCCAAACTCAATGGTCCCGGAGCTCACTCAAAATGGCACAAAATGGAGCCTTACAAGCCTTAAGAGGGGTCAAACAACCCTAAAGCTTAGAGCAACCTTAACCAACTATTTAGAGTACTAAAAAACAGAACTTTTATATGTTATATACAAAGCTCAAAAACAACTGCAAGGTAGGTAAAAAGAGTGTGCAAAAATGGGGAATAAAGGGACAAACTTCTTACCCTTGAAGACCCTCTTCACCAATGGAGCTCCAGCAGCTTCTTCAGGTTGAAATCAGTCTAAAACCTTCAAAACAACCCTCAAGGGTCTTAGTTCCAAGGGATGGTGTGATGGTGGGTGTTTGTGAGCAAAAGTAAGACAAAACACACACAAGAGAAAGATATAGAGGTAGGATATGAACAAACCCTAACCCTAAAACTCAAACCCTAAAAAAAACTGTCTAAA
This sequence comes from Camellia lanceoleosa, assembly GCA_025200525.1. Lineage (NCBI taxonomy): Eukaryota > Viridiplantae > Streptophyta > Magnoliopsida > Ericales > Theaceae > Camellia > Camellia lanceoleosa. The sequence continues at coordinate 110,721,334 of CM045769.1, forward strand.
AATGTCTAACCTCTCAAAAGGGGAGAGAAGGCTCCTCTTTATAGAGCTTTTAGTCTTGTAAGCTTACAAGACAAGCTTCTAAAGAGAGAGATCCCTCCATGCACGTGTATGGAGGGGAGCCAAGTGCATGCCAAGTGCACCAAAATATCTGCAAAAGCAGATGCACAGTAGTTGGCCGGCCAAAGATGCAATTGACCAAAAAAAGATAGCCGGCTGGCCATCTAGAGTGCCGGCCGGCCAAACATTTGGCCGGTGGCAACAAAACACAGCCGGTGGCCTCAAGCCATGGCTGGTGGAGTGTGGGGACGGCCCACAAGCCATTTCCTGCCCCTCCAAGGCAAAGCACAAGTGTTTGGTGCAAAACCAGATACGAAACAGTCGAGTCGAGAGATCTTGAGGCAAGGCGCATAACCGAGACCTCCGGGAGCTCAAGACGAACACGAACATGGGTAATCACCGAGTGTTCAAGCGGTGACGTCCAAGTCTTGAGGATGGTCAAAAATGGGGTGTCTACAGATACATATCAATATGAAAAAATGGTTCAACAAATGAATTTAAATTCTTTCCACTCCTAAAAATTGCAGCAACAACATATTGGCATGGATACCTATTTATTTCCTATTTTCGACATGAACAAGTTCTCAACCCAAGATCAACCATAACAGACGGAAAACAATGCACTTTAAAGGCATTATCAGATGATAAACTTACATTCCATGTCCTCCCATCCAAGAAAGCCTTCTTCAATACACTATCCATACGAGGACAAAGAACTTTATTCCATTTACTAGAGAGCAACCTCCTATCAGACCTCATATTCATGATTTGCAACCGTATCATGTCCACCAAATTTATTATTGGCAAGTGCCGAGCGTCTCGTATCCATGAATTGAATGACTCAGCAACATCTGAATACATCTCACTATAATGTTTCTCCTCAAAATATACATTACTCCAATTTTCATATGGTAAACTTCTCAAGAAAACACTCACACTGTTTCCTCCCTCACTTTTTAATTCATTTAACTTGAAATGAAATGGTGCCTTTGTTGGCGCATATGCACATTCTGAAAACTTGGAAACAATCGTCCCCCTAACCAAATTTGTGTTTCCATATGACAACTTATCCCTCAAATTTCTCTTTAGATGTTCAAGACAAAATCCATGAAAGCAATTAGGGAAAAACCTAGCAATTCCTTCCACAATACCGCATTGTCGATCTGATATGAAACTTATCACCCTCTCTAATCCCAATACTTCACATAAATGTCTAAGGAACAAACACCAATTGTCTTTATTCTCAGCATCAACAACAGCAAAAGCTATAGGAAAAAAATCTACAAAACAAATAGGAACTAGCATATTAGATATACACATGCAGAGAAAATTAGAACAATAAACAGCCACAAAAATTTGACACTGCCAACATCCAGAGAAAATTCACATAATGACAACCTCTAGAGAAAATTCACTTAGTGACAAACTCCAGAGAAAATTCAATAGTGACCAACTATAAATAAAATTCACACATTGGCAACATCCAAAGAAAATTCACTTAGTGTCCAACTATAGATAAAATTCACACAATGACAACATCTAGAGAAAATTCACACATTGACCAAAATCCAGAGAAAATTCACATTGGCCACAACCAGAGAAAATTCTCAGAGTGGCCAAAACTAGAGAAAATTCAAAATGTCAGAGAAAAATCACATTCACTCAATTCCTACATGTATAGAAAATTTACATACTTAGATAAAATAAGACATATTTACAATTACTTTCATTCCCATCTTTCCCCGTTGCAGCAAGCATAACTCCTTTGTACCGTCCTTTCAAAAAATTTCCATCAAGAAACAACAATGATCGACAATATTTGAAACCAGCAATGCATGCATGAAAAGCCACAAACACTCTTTTGAAACGCTTGTTATCGTCAAAATCTAACTCAAAACGACTACCTGGATTGTTTTTCAATGCCTCATCAAAATACCACCGTAATTGATCGAATGACAAACAAGAATCCCCATATGTACTACATTTTTCTTTTTCAACCCCCAACCAACCACAGTTATAACTGATTGAGACCCTATACTTGTCTTTCATTTCTTTGACAACATCCACTAGACGAGTTAAAGGTTTTGCACTTACCTCTTCAAGTATTAGTCCAGAAACTAAGCTGGAAGTCATCCTAGCATGTTTACTAGTATGAACCGCCACACCACACGTATGTTCATTGTTCAAAGTTCTTATATAAAAGAACCCATTTGTTTTTTCAACTGAAGCATGTACACGCCATATACATCCCATTGATTCCTTATATGCACATTCTGCCGTAACCCTCAGCTTGTCATTTTTAACATACGTAAACTGAAAGCCAACCTCAATAGCATACTTGCATAAAACAGTACAGAACTCAATGACACCACCCTCAAACTTTTGTCCAACACTCGTAATATTATTTCGCCAACCAGCTGACAATAACACATTTTCTTGGTGAAAATAAAATATAGAGAGTGAATTCCTTTTAATATCCACCAGCCTATCACATTCACCATGCACAAAATCTACCCAATTAGATCCTACTTCATCCTCTTCATCAGAAGTACTACACCTAGTAACTGAAACATCAACTATATCAACACTACGTGCACAAACAACCCTCAACATATTCAGAAAATCAATATCATTTCGAACTATACAATTCGGATGGCCCACAATAGAATATGAAATACACATCATCTTAGGTTGTAAATTCTCCCATGTTTTACACAAAATGCCAACCAATTCCTCAAAATTCAATTCGCATGAAACATTAATGACAATAGTATCATTCCCATATTTGCACAACAACAACACTGCACTGTCCATCAAAACTGAAAGAAAAAACAAAAAAAATAATTTGTTCAACATAAAAACATTTCACAAGAACAACATAAAAGTCCAGAGAAATTTCTAATAATTATAATTTTCTCTAGATTATAATAACAAGTTTATAATTTTCTCTGGACTCAAATAAAAGTTCAGAGACATTTACAAACTTATATTCACCTTCAAGATAACAAAAACAAAATCACAGAAAAATTAATGAATCCAAAATCATAGACAAAAATCACACAGAATATCTGTTATAAAATTATAAGCTTTTCTGTGATTTTAATTGAAGTACAAGCTTACAATTTTCTCTGCGTCATTCTGCAATATTACAATCATATCAAAATCCAGAGAATTTTACAAGCTCATGTACACCTTCAAGATAACAAAAAAACACTACACTGCCCCATCTAAACTGAAAGAAAAACACAAAAAATAACTTTTGCTCAGAAAAACAAAAACTTATATTCATTTTCTACAAACTTATAATTTTCTCTGAATTACAAACTGAAAGTGAATAACAAACTTATAATTTTCTCTCAACTACAAATAAAAATTCAGAGAAATTTAACAACTTACATTCACTTTTTCAGATTCTATCTGCGTCAGAAATTTTGGATTATAATAACAAACTTACAATTTTCTCTAGACTATACCAACAAAAGTGCAGATAATAAAATTTCGTTGGTTTGAAAAAATAGAGAATAAAACTTATTATTGATCAGCATGTTAATGAAAAACAGAGCACAAAAAATGAACTCTAAACATCAAAATCAACTACACTGTCAACACTCTTTGAAATTGATCAAAAAACAAAGAATCAAAATTAATTCCAAAAAATAAAAATCGACTCTATCAAGATAGCCTCTATCTAAAATTGATCAATAACATAAAATGAAAAATCAACTCCAAAAATCATAAACAATTTCACTGAGCTAGCCTCTCTTTAATTACGAATTGATCAAAACTGAAAACAAAATCAATCGGAACTGAAAATAAAATCAAATCGGAACTTAATTACGAATTGATCAAAACTGAAAACAAAAATCTAATGCAAAAATGCACTCGAACAACTAATATTAAATCGGAATCCTTACATAAAATTTAAAACAAAAATCAAAATTCATGTGGAATCTGTATCGAAATCATACCTGATTCAACTCTACTGAAAAATCTACGCGATTAACACACTGTAACACCTACACGATCGTCGAAGTCTCTATTGTTAAGTCCACTGTAACACTTGCGAAATCCCTACGAAATCTCCGACAAAATTTGCACCGTGAAATCTGCAACTGAATATTCTTATCTTTTTTATTTTTATTTTTATTTTTTAGCTGAGCAATAGAATATTCAATTTGCCAAAAATCCAAACAAACTTATGTTTTAAAAAAGGGCAAATTAAGTATTTTATAACATAAAATAAAGTTGAGGATCTTTAGCCATCAAAACATATTATTGTGTACCTCTCCTCTTATCAAAAGTTGAAGAGGGACCTTACACCAATTTTTCTAATATTTTATGGACTAATTGGGATAGAAAAACTTAAAAAAAGATTCTCTAATAGATCTCCTAATTTATGATTTATTTATTTATGTAGGCATCGTTGGGAATTCTAATTTTTAACTTAAAAATAAAAAAATTACTAAAAAAAAGTCAAAAAATAACAAATTATATAAAAAAATTAAAGATTTTTTCTTTCCATTTTTATTTTTATATATTTTTTCGTAAAAAATTAAAAAATCATTCAAAAACATATTCACTATTGTTAGACTTATTTATTTTGATGATTTATTTAATTATGCTTTAATTTATTTGGAAGAAAAAAATATAATCAAAATTTATTTTGATGATTTATTTGAAAGATAAAAATATAATCAAAATTTATTTTGATGATTTATTTGAAAGAGAAAAATAGAATCAATATTTATTTTGATGATTTTATGTTTTAATAAAATCAAAATTTACTTTGTCCCGCTATTTCTCACCTAAACCTTTATTTTAAATATTGTTAGAATGTATTTAATATTTGATTAAATCAGGAATTCAAGCAGCTCAAAGCAAAGGTTCAAACAATCTAGCACAGCAACAGGCCAAAAGATTCAAAAAATTCAACTGAAAGATATTCAAATTAGTAATGATGGAAGTACAACGGTTATAAACGACTATAAAGGTTCAAAAGGCCAAAAGGTTCAAGTAAAAGTTATTCAAATTTGTAATGATGAAGCGGAAGATATTCAAATTGGTAATGATAGAAGTACAACGGCTATAAATTCAAATGAATACAACGGCTATAAACGGTTATAATTTTCATTATGTATACCAAAACTTCTAATGTAAACAAGTTACAAAAAACCTGAAAATATTCTTTGATCTATAATTACTCACATCTATTCTCAGAAATTATACACTGAGCCTTATAACTTTAAGCTCATATTTTCTGTGTGAGATTTATAGAAAAATCAAAATTTCATTTTATATATCTATCTTTGAGAGATATTTATTGTAAACTTTCTTTGAAAGCAAAAATACCATTTCATCTTGTAAAAGTATTGCAAACACTGTATTCTTGAAATCTTGAGAGTGATTGTGAATTACCTAAGATTTGCAAGGGTTTGGGCTTGTGAAGTCTGTGTAAAATTCATGGAGGATTGCTCCATTTGTAAAGAGGTTGCTAGCACCTCCTGTGAAGCTAGAAGATAGTGAAAAATCTCAAGTGAAACTTGAAGAGTGGATGTAGGCTTGGTTGAACCCGAATCACTATAAATCTGTTTGTCTCCTCTTCCCTAATTTCTTTACTTTCCTACTACTGCTATAACTATCTAATATTCATATGTTAATCATTTGATTTACCTTGTATGTTAGTTATACTTCATTGTTATTTTGCTTGATCATTTATTGTTAAGTTCATCATTGTGCTTGTTAATAATTTATTGTACTAGTAGTTAATTTTATTGGGGTATTATTAATTTTAATTTTTAGAAACCTAATTCACCCCTCTCTTAGGTTGCTTTTTGGGTAACAACCATGTTTGTTTTTAGTTTTTTGAAAACACTTTTTCTAAAATTCTACTTTCTTATTTTCTGTATTTTTTTGGTTTTTACTGAATTTTTTAATATTTTAAGGAATTTTTTTTTTAATTTTTAGTCACACCCTATATAAATACACTTAAAAAAGTATAATTTCGTGAAAAAAAATCTAAAAAAAATTTACTAAATACTAAAAATACAAAAAAGAAAAATAAAAATTCAATATATTTTTCGTATTTTTGTATATTTATTAATTTTTAAAAATATTTTTTACAAATATTTTACTTTTTAAATATATTTAAATAAGAGACATCTTAAAAAAAATGGTTAAAATTTTAAAAATATATATTAAAAATAAAAAAATATGAAAAATAAAAAATTCAACTTTTAAAAAATTAAATTTAAAATCACTGATTAACTTTTTACCTTATATTTTAATTTTTTTGTTACCTTATATTTTAATTAAAAAATTAAAAATTTCCTAAAAGAAGCGTTATTGTGCACGAAATCGTTCAATTGTGGTTTGGCGGTCGGTTACGAATGCTCTCTTCTTCCAATTCCCTCTACCACTGTAAGATCTCAAAATCTAGACGTCAAATTCATGGAATTCACTCTCACAGAGATCTGAACTCTCTCTCTCTCTCTCTCTCTCTCTCTCTCTCTCTATTTCTATTTCTGTTGCAGGAAACAATAACAAAAAAGAAAAAGAAAAATGAGTAGTTTGGTGGAGAGACTTCGTGTTAGGTCTGAAAGAAGACCCATTTACAACCTAGATGATTCGGACGACGAGGCTTATCTCGATAAGGGAAAATCTGGGTCTTCTCACCACAAGATTGAAAAGATAGTCAGACCTGATTCGGTCTGTACTTCTCTCTCTCTCTTGTTTGCTTCTTTTGGGGTTGCCTATTTCAATTGAATTGGGTAGTGAATTCATTAATTTTTTTTGCTTAATTCATAATTCATGAAGCCTTTGTTCATAATTTATAATTGGATTTTTCAGGCTTTGTTATTAGACCCTTTTCTTGTGGGTTGAGTTTGCCTTATTTTGTAGATGCATTTTCGGATTTTATGCTTAAAGATTTTAATTTTATTTATTTTGGGTATTTCCGTACACGCGGTTGGTAAATTGATTTGGAAAAGTTTGAGTGAAAACTCATTCATAACTTCATTTTGACACCAAAGAAGAGTTCTACCCAATTCTTTATTTTTGTCCTAGTTAATCCTGATTTGACATTAGGCTCGTTTGTTTTGATGTAAAATGTTTTTTTCAAAAATATTTTACTAATTTTTCGTTATTTGGTTGAACAAAACGGAAGTAAAATATTTTTGCATCATTTTTTAAAAAATGACTTACTTTTCAAAATTCTGGAAGCCAATTTTTATAAAGTTGATTATTATTCACTACCTTTTCAACACATTTAGCCTTTTTAAATAAATATCTTAGCTTACTAGAAAGTCATAAATGACACTTCAAACAAAAACAAAAACATTTTTTTAAATGTAAAATCAATTTACAAGAAAAATATATATATATATTTTTTTGTAAAATATTTTACGTTGAAACAAATAAAGCCGAGAAGTATATTGATTTTTGCCCAATAACCGAATACTTTTGTCTTCCTGGAACATTTTGTTCAGAGCAGAAGAGCCATTTTCAAGTAGTGTTCGATTGATTGTATTAATCAATATAGTAGAAATTTGCTAGATTTTTCAACTGGTAGCAAGATGAATTCATACTTCATGACAGAAATTAAAAGCTAAAAGTTTTAAAATTCATGCTTAACGGCCACCTAAGAAGCACAAACACGAGACATAGCAATTTCAAAAAAATGGAGATACGGACACGACGGGGATACGGCTTTATGTTTTCATATACTTTTATTTGCTATCTAGATTAATATTACATCCGCAAACAATCAATATTGACAAAAACTAACTCTAATTCTATTTTTTTAAATTTTTTTTTAAAAGCACTTTTAAATTAATACTTACAGTGTATATCTTTTTTTTTTATGGATGATCTATTAAGTATTTAAATCTAAGAAAAAAATAATAAAACTCAATATTCAATATTCAGCACTAATAAAATGGGAGAAAATACAACTTGACATGTCTCTAGTGTGTCCCCGAAGTGACCTTGGCGTGTCTACTGAAAATAAATTAATTAAATAAGGGGGCACACCATGTGGTGTGTCCCATATGTGTTCTCAAAGTGTCTGTGTCCGATACGGATACAACACTTGTTTTGAAGTGTTGGTACTTCATAGACAGCCACCATTGTTGTTAGGGTATTGGGATTTGTAACCTTTTTAGATATGGAAGAATCAAATTTCTGAGCTTCTTCTTTGTTATTATAGGCTATTTAGCTGGGATTCAATTGAGTTGAGCCAGATGAGTTTTGGGTGGTGTTGGTGAATCCTAGGTAGAGCTTTAAGACAAATCGTTTGACAAGCATTAAAAAAAATTAATATCGGAATGGCACAAATAGTGTAGTGAGATACATTGTGCTGTGCAAATAGAATTACCATTCTTCTGTGGAGAATAATCTTCTTTTGCAGAGATATTCTGTCTGGGACCTGAAACCTAATGGAATGTTTACTTTATAATTGACTTGCAGTGTGAAGGATTGGAATGATGCTATAATTTTGGTTTGATAGAAGTATTAGCAAAAAGAGATCCCATAAAAAAATTTAGCTTGTGCTTTGACAATAGTTTTTGGCTAATGACAGTATACTCCTAGGAGGTTCCATCTGTATATTGACAGGTACTATACCAGGAATGTTTTGGATGCCTGCTGATATTGTTGATTTGAAATGCTCAAGTTTTTTCAGCTTATATGAGAGATTTTATGTCTTTCTTGTCTATTTTATCAATTCTAGTAGATGTGTCTTATGTAACTTAAATATTTGTTGTTGTGTTATTTATTCTGTCTATAGAAGGACGATTCATGTCGAGCATGCGGTGAAAGTGGAAATCTTTTGTGCTGTGAAACATGTACATATGCCTATCATCCCAAGTGTTTACTTCCGCCGTTGAAAGCGCCTCTTCCTAGCAACTGGAGGTGCCCTGAATGTGTATGGTTCTACTATGCTTGGTCTTCCTAGTCTTGTTAGACTTATATGCAAATGTAATGCTTTGGTGCTAACTGAGATTTTAAATATTGACTCTGCAGGTTAGTCCTCTAAATGATATTGACAAGATATTAGACTCTGAAATGCGCCCTACTGTTGCTGATGACAGTGATGCCTCTATGCTGGGCTCAAAGCAAATATTTGTGAAACAATATCTTGTCAAGTGGAAGGGATTATCTTATCTTCATTGCACATGGTAGTTCTGTTATTAGTGATTATTATTGTTTTTTCTTTTGTTAGCATTATTATAGTAGTGCCTAGTTATCTTCATTGGTTTACTAGTCTCCTAAAGTAGCAATCTTGCAATAAAATTTTCTACCATTTAAGCTATCTGTAATGCTTCTAATTTTCGTTTTGGTGCCACAATAATATGTTTCTTTTTTTTGTTATACTTGATTTGTCTGTTGTATTTATTTGTTTTTTTGTTTAGTATTTGTTTTGTTCCTATAACCTTATCTGCTAAATACTATATCTTAGGGTACCCGAGAAAGAGTTTTTAAAAGCTTACAAGACACATCCTCGCTTGAGGACCAAAGTAACTAACTTCCATCGGCAAATGTCATCAATTAGTAACTCTGAAGATGATTTCATGGCGATTCGACCCGAATGGACTACTGTTGATCGGATTCTTTCTTGCAGGTTCAACCATCCTAACTTTTATGTGGTTCTCGTTTATGAATAGTGTTCAATTCTGGCAGTCTGAACCAACTGTTTTTTTCCTGCACTATCTGCCTAAATTATATTTTGAGCCACACTTTGGTAGCTCCAGAATGTTAATTTATTTGGGGAACTTTGTTCCAAACCTTAAATGTTATTATGTGAAATCATGAATTAAACAGGTTGAATTTTTCTGAGTCGGCAAATGGAAACAGAAAACAGGACTAGAGCAAAAACAAGCCTAATAACTGTTCAGTGAGCATGTTGGATTTCTATGCGCCCATTGACATATAGAGCTCTTAGTGTTTTTTCTTTTCTGTTCTTTTTTCTTTTCCTTGAAGACATTATGGTAAGTTGGAGTGAAACTACCTTATCTAGCTGAAATTTGTTTGAGTATTGATATGACACTTAATTGCTATTGAGTGATCTTGGATGGATGATAATGCTAGAGTTGAATGTTCTCTAGTCAAATTTCTCCAACTCTTGCTGCAGAGCCAGATATACCAGCACCCCTAGAGGGCTTCAGATGGGCTTGCTATGGGGTAGTATTATTATTTTTTCCCTTTTCTCTTTGAGTCACAAACTTACTTTGTAGCAGGATAGCAGGGATTTGTTCTCTTTCTTAAGAGAGTAGATGTGTGCCTGGCTTAAGTAACAAAGTACTTTTCCTGAAAGGCTCTTGGAACATCCATTGTTGGGTTTTGTGGCATTTCTTTGGTTTGATTTGGTTCGGATTCTCATCCTTCAGATTTGTGTCACTCTAGAATAATGATCTTACGCAGTACCAAATCAAACACATTTGGAAAAGAAATCATTTGGTAATAGTAGTTTTATGGAAAGGAGAATAGAAAATGATGTATTAATGCCTGGAGTGAATAACGGAGGGGCTGGCTAAGAGGAAAGCAATGATATTAATGCCATTTGTGATAATATTTACTGTTCCTGAGAGGCTTTGGGAACATCCGTTGTTGGGTTTTGTGGTTTCTTTGGTTTGATTTGGTTTGGATTCTCATCCTTCAGATTTGTGATACTTTATTATAATGATGTTATGCAGTACCAAATCAAACACATTTGGAAGAGAAATCATTTGGTAATAGTAGTTTTATGGAAAGGAGAATAGAAAATGATGTATTAATTTGCAATAACAATCCTAATGAATGTTTACTTGAGCCTGTTGGAATTTCATACACCAATTAACCTATGAAGGCTTCAGAAGATTTATGCGCAGATACACACACATATATGCATGGATGTGTTTCTGTAAGGAAGAAAATAGGTTACAATGGAATGGAACTATATCTTGGCCATGGCGAATTTCTGCAATTCTTTGTTCAAAACTATATCAGTTTTCAGGACCAGGTCGTGTAGAACCAAGCAAATGAAACAACAATAATCAAGGTTTATGAAATTATAATCTCTCAATATTCATTCATTCATTCAAAGCCTTTTTTAATCCCATATAGATATTAGGGGTGTTCAAAAAAATTGGTGGAACTTGTCCAATCCAGTTCAAACCGTCGATTTGGTCTGGTTTTTATTAGCTTCGGTTCTAGTTCGGGTTTTGATTTTGAAAATGGTGGAACTGTTCAAATTGGTCCAGTTCTCGGTTTCAAGACTTTGGTTACAATTCTGAACCGAACCGTGACATATTTGTTTATTATTTTCTTATATATAAAAATTAAAATATAAAAAGTTTCTTATAAAATTTGAACACTAGTGTTCATTGTGAAATTGATAAACTCTAACTAAGGTAACCAAACTAATTATTGTTAGTTTGTTTACTAACATAATTTTTTGTTATATGAAATTTCTAGAACTGTAAAACCAAACCAAACCAAATCAAATCAGTTTCTATGGTGTGGTTTTGGTCCGGTTCCACAGGTTTATTGGTTCGGCTACGGTTCCAATTTTTCTAGAATTGTAGGAACTGGTTTGGGTCTTGGTTTACTCTAAAACCGAACCAATTCAATCCATGTTCCAAACCAAATAAGGTAATAACGGAAGGATAATATTTAATCCCCCCAAAAAGAGAACCCCAAAAGAAACCCCAAGTGAGGTGGACTAATCCACATTGTTAGGTCTAAGCCACATCATCAAGACAAAGCCGCGTCATATATAAAAAAAATTATTCCTCTTTTGGATCAGATTCATTTTATTAGCCTAGGAAACCATAGAATTAGCAAGGATTGGATATAAGTTAGTTCAATAAGGAAGAACCACCTTTGCAATAACACCTCAATAGGCAGAAAAAATAATTGTTCCAAGATTACCTTATGAACAAATATATGATTATTTGGAAAAAGTAGATTCTGGAGCATATTTATCAAAAAGAGGATGTTACCTTTTTGGGGGATTATCTGATGGAGCAAGATCTAGATGAATTAGATACAATACTGGAAGAGTACGATGGTGACTATGATCTTGTTGATGTCATGGGTGACGAAGGAGCATGGCATCTAGACAATTTTATGGATTAACAAAATCATGGGTGGATTGGCAAACCATGGGTTGAGGGGGACAAATTACTAGCTTGCCTCCTGTTAATAAATAAAGTATAAAACTCACTGTGTAAATATTTTATTATTATAGATTAAGTTGAAGTTCAGATTTGAAGTCTACAAGTACCTATATAAAGGTTTTCAGTTGTAATGAAGGGGACACCGATTCCTCAGAGTATTGCTGAGCCAAGAAAGAAGTCTGGATCTCAGGCCTTTTTAGAGAAAAAAATATTCTAACAATCTAAACAGCCTAAAGACATCCCTCTAGTCTTGTAAAGTTTTTTTTTTTCCTTCTTCTTCTAGTGATGAGATTAGCTTTTGTTTCTAGAGTGAATATTTCTTTCTAGACTGACCTTCTACTTAACTGGGTAAGGGCCGAATGGCTAGGAACTTCTTTTGATTGGCTTGGGTAGGGGTCGATTGTCCCAGGCAAGGGTCTGGGTGGCCTGGGCAGTCCTGCAGTGGAAGAAAGGTGGCTGTGCTTAGGTTTGTCCTATTGAGGCTCTGATACCATGTAGGTTTAGAGAAGAGAGAGAGTTAGGGAATAAGTTAGACCTCATCCCCTTTTATATTGATACTAATGAGTAATTACAGGAGTGCCATAAGGCATAAATTATGGGCCAACCCATTATATCAATCATGGGAAAATAAAACCAAATAAGAATAAAACATATAAATATTATTTCCTATTCTACCATTTCATATGTGTTTGAGTGATACACGTTTTGAGAAGTGTTTGACGAGTGTCGTATCGTGTCTTTCTTTTTAGGATTGACCTAATCGAAGCCTTTTTTCTTGTTCAAATCTGGATTGTGGCCTTCAGATCTAGTACGATTTGGCTTGATTCTTTCGTATCTGTCTTTGAAAGGCTAGATCGAAGCCTTTTCTTAGATAGATTTTGTTTGATTCCGTCATATATTTGTTCAAACCCTCAGATCTGGTTCTCCTTGGCTTGATTTCTTCAGATTTGTGGTCAAAACTTCTCACTCAGATCTGGTTTGACTTGCCGCATTTTTGGATTTGTGTTCGAAACTTCTTAGATCTGGTCATCTTTGTTCGATTTTGGGTAATTGGAATTGATTCTCATGTCTGGTTTGATTTGGCTTTTTTTTCGGATTTGTGTTCGAAACTTTGTAGATCTGGTTGTCTTGGTTTGATTTTGGTTGAATCTTCAGATCTCTGTTCAAAAGATTTGATCCCAGTCTATTTTTGGTTCAATTTCTGCAGATCTGTGGTTGATTATGTCAAATTTGAGTTTGATTGCTTCAATTCAGTTCGAAACTGGTTTTGGATAATTGGAATTGCTTCGAAACTGTGTCTGCTTCAGTTTGAAATTGTTTGATTCGGTTCGGAACTGGTTTTGGATAACTGGAATTGCTTTGGAACTCTGTGCAGACACCTTAGTTTATCAAAGATAATTTCTACTTGCTTCAAATTGCTGAGAATTTTCAATTCAAAATCGCTTTGTGAATTTAAGTAAGAGAGTTGAGTTGAATCAAATTTGTGTTAATCCTTCTTGACAAGACAATGGTGCTAATCAAAATTCAAAATCAAAGTCATAATTATGAGATGAAGCACATGAGAAGGTACATTGTTGCCGTGGAAGGGGTTGTTGCAGTCCTTGGCATCCTCTTGCAAGCAGATGGTGAAATTTTTGAAAGCCTATGTTGTGGGCAGCTGTTTCGTATTTGAGATGGCTGCTTATTGGCATGTACTCCTTTATGCCTCGATTGGGCTTTGTGTTGTGTAATCTGTTGATGCAAAGCATTTTGAAGATTGTGTCCAAAGGATGGAGGGAAGAGTTCAGTATCGATTTCCAACTCATGGTCAGATTGCTCAAGTTGTTCCTGTTGTTGGATGCATTGTCATCTTGTCATTCTAATCACATTCCTCAGTCTTGCTTTGGGTACTCTCTTCTGCAGATAGCATAGCCATGTAGTGGTAAAGGGGCTTTGAAAGTTGAGGTCTGTCATAGATCTAGCAAGAGGATATGCGAACATGATGGGGTTGTAATATTTGCACATGTCACTGTTCAGCCAAGGTTGCAGATTTTTCGTATTCAAGGGATAATGTCTTGTAAGGGTCTTTTGAGCAAGGAAATGCAACACAAGTTCTTCATCTCAACATCTCAAAATGTAGTTGAATTGTGTCACCCAACCCAACTACCACAACTTGAGGACAACTAAAAATGCACTAAAATATATAGAGAGTGAATTTTAGCAGGACAAAAAAAAAAAAAAAAAGGGGGTTGTAATTTTCCTAGAATTGTGTCTTTGCATGATTAATTTGAAGAATAATAAACTATATTTTATTCAGTCTAATTATTAAAATAAAATTTCTCTCATATTTAGAAGTACGTTAAATTATAATAGTGCAATCTATACAAGTATACTTTTATCGTACCACATATTAGTACATGTGGTGTACCACTGTCCCATTTCTGTTCCTTGTATCAAATCAAGGCATGTTCCGTGGTTGTTACATAGGATTGGCCTATATGGAATGCTAGGGAACGTTATATTTTATGTTTGATGCGGCAATCGGACCATCTCTCTTATTTCTTGGTCTATTTTGATGAAGGATTTTATGATGATTCTGTTCTTTATCCTTAACCATGATTGTACAATAACCCTCATCATGTACAATGGGCTTTTAAGTTTTGTATGCTCTGTGTCTTTTCCTATATTACTCTTCTGATTTTTTTGGCACTTAGCACAAACAAATTTGATTCTTTTGCTGCATTCTGTTAATAGGCTTATTACAGTGTTGGCCTTGATAGCTTTAATAGCATTCCTGAATTTTGCAGGGGAGAAGATGATGAGAAGGAGTATTTTGTTAAATGGAAAGAGCTTCCCTATGATGAATGTTATTGGGAATTTGAGTCAGACATTTCTTCATTTCAACAAGAAATTGAAAGATTTAATAAAATTCAATCTAGGCGTCGTAAACTATCTTCAAGTAAGCAGAAGAGCAACAATCGTGATAGCACGGAGTCAAAAAAGAAACTGAAAGAATTTCAACATTATGAACACAGTCCTGACTTTCTTTCTGGAGGTACATCATTGATCTGATCTGCACTATCTGTGATTGCACATGATTGTGTGTATTTTCTGTTTGGTTTGACCATTGTGAAATCCTAAGTGCATTTTGGTGTTAATGAAGGCTCACTCCATCCATATCAGCTTGAAGGGTTGAACTTCTTACGCTTCTCTTGGTCCAAACAAACACATGTGATACTTGCTGATGAAATGGGCCTAGGTAGGTTCTATATTGTTTTATTAATTTTAGAAGAGTATTTTTTTTTGGCATATCCGTGGTTAGATTAGTGTCAATATTTTTACTTTCGCAATGCCACAAATGTAACTGAGTGTAGCTGTCACTGTTATTATGTACGCCATTAGTAGGGATTATCTCAATTATATAATCATACTAGGTTTGATTGTTGTAGGGATTGTCAATCTTACATCCATTATTTAGATAGTTAGAATTCCGATAACTATAAGAGGGAATTTTTTATTTTATTTTTGTTTGTTTGTTTGTTTGTCTGCAATAGGAAGACAAATGTGAAAAAGACAAGTTTTCTTGAAAGAAAAGGGGTCAAAGGTTATGTGGATTTCAAAAAAAGAACAAAAGAAAAAAAGTAATTAGTGTGTTTGGCTTTAATTTTTTGAATTCAATTTTTTGCAAATTGAGTTTTTTGTTTTTTGTGTTTTTTTTTTTAGTGAATATTTTTAAAATTTTGAAGTAATTTTTTAAAACTTTTTTAGATGCACCTTACTTAGATGTATCTAAATAGTAAAATATTTGTGAAAAAATATTTTAAAAAATTAATAAATATACAAAAATACGAAAAATGTACTGAATTTTCATATATATATATATATTTGATATTTAGTGAATTTTTTAAAGATTTTTTTCACAAATATTATACTTTTTAAGTGTATTTATGTTAGGTGTGTCTAAAAATTTAAAAATTGCTTAAAATATTAAAAAAAAATTCAGTGAAAACTAAAAAATACGGAAAACGAAAAAGTAGAATTTTTTGAAAATTGAATTCTGAAAATAGAAACCACACAGAGTGAATGGTAGTTGAAAAGTCAACATCCCAAATGTATCTGCAAGTTATTCAAAATGTAGTACTTGTTTTTACGTAATGTAACCAGCAGCAGTTGATAGTACATGATGCACATTAACCAGTACAGTTATTCAAAATGTATTAGTAGTTTTTACAAAATGTAGCAGCGGCAGTTGATAGTACATAATGCACATTAACAAGTAGTATCCTACTTGACATGCATGGGACTCCGGTTCTAAGGCAAGGCTGAAATTACTTTTTCCAAACCAAATAGGCCTTTGGGGGACAAAATTGTGAAACCATTATGTAAATTCCTGGGAAATGTTCTGAACACCTTGGGAGGGACCGATGTAAGCTGTGGTCTCCTTCAGGGTGTATTACTAATTTTTACAAAATGTACCAGCAGCAGTTGGTAGTATATACTGCACATCCTGTACATTTGGTTGATACATTCGGGATGTTGACTTTTCAATGACCATTTCTCTTTTTCCCCCCCTTCAAATCCAGATAACTCTTTACCTTTTTATTTTTTATTTTATTTCTAAAAGAAAAACCTATCTTTCTCCCATTTTTTCCCTATCACTGTCTGAACAATATTTTTCCCTGGAAGGAAATTTTGGTATTGCTCTGGACCATCTAATGTGAAATAAGCTGTACTGATAACAAGCAACTTACCAATTCATTCCAGAATTATGAAGTTTCTCGTGTCTTGATTTGGAATGAAACCTTCCTTGTCTCTATAAATAAATCTCTATTTCATTCTAAAGAAAAAAGATTTTTCTTAAAATTGAAGCAATAGATCTTAATTTGTGCACGTTAAGAACTTGGGTCTCTGAGGATTTGTACAAGGCATATGCTTATGTCAAGGAGAATAATCACAAAATTGTATGAAATCTTATTATTAAGAATAGTTTAAAGTAGCTTTGACATATGCTTATGTCAAGGAGGATAATCACAAAATTGTATGAGATCTTATTACTAAGAATAGTTTAAAGTAGCTTTTGTGGTTGACAAATTGACTATGTTGGTTTACCTTTGAATGCAGGAAAAACAATACAGAGCATTGCTTTTTTAGCGTCTCTTTGTGAAGATAATATCTCTCCACATTTAGTATTAGCACCACTATCGACATTGCGTAACTGGGAACGTGAATTTGCAACATGGGCACCTCAACTGAATGTCGTATGTCCATGAACTTTTCCAACTTCTATCAATAATTGGTTGGCAAGCATACTTGAATAAAACTTACTTGTTGCAGGTCATGTATGTCGGCTCTGCCCAAGCTCGTGCTGTTATTAGGGAGTACGAATTTTACTTTCCAAAAAGGAAGAGCAAAAAGAAGAAATCTGGTCATATTGTTGGTGAAAGCAAGCAAGATAGGATAAAATTTGATGTCCTCCTAACATCGTATGAAATGATTAACTTAGATACCACATCATTAAAACCGATACAGTGGGATTGTATGGTAACATTCTTTGACCCATTGAGGACATTGCTAGTTTAGAGTGTGTTTCTTGCTACTAAATGATGCTGACATCTCTATGTAGATTGTTGATGAAGGTCACCGTCTCAAGAATAAGGATTCAAAGTTGTTTTCTTCTTTGAAGCAATACTTTAGTAAACATCGTGTCATTTTGACTGGAACTCCTCTTCAGGTTTGTTATGAACTTCCGGTACTTTGTTTGTCAGTACTTTAAAAATCTTTTGTGTCTTTGTTTGAATATGCATAATTCTTGGTGGCACATTTATGCTTCCCTTAAAAAAAACCATGAAGCAAAGGTGCCGCATTGTTGTTGGCATTTCTATGGTTGAACTATTGGAACTTCTAAATAGTCATTTAACGTATCAGTTGATAAGCTGCAAACTAGTTGATGCATTTTGGTACTTCGTACTGATTAATACCATGACAGATACTGGCCTGATATATTTATCATAGCAAAATTTCTCTCTCTTTAACTTTGTATCAGCCATCTTAGTATCAATGGTTTGTCCCTAGCATGAAATTACAACACTGTAAACCCTTAATCTCATGTGTTGGCCATGTTGTCCGTTCTTCGGTTTGATTTTGTATCCCTAGATTTTTAGAATTCTTTTGGGGTGTTGAGTTCATTGGGTAAAAGAAAAGTTTTATAAGGCAGTTTATGTTGTATGGTATAACAACGTTCAAAAAATGGGAATGTTAGGATGGAAAAAAAGAAAGATAAAAACGAACAAATGTGTTTATTCGAAGTTAGAAGTGGGACTGATTGGGGGTAAAATGAAGAGAATGTTATTTTATTTGGTTTGATTTCATTAGCATGGATTAAATAATGCTCTTGTAAGAGTGACTTGATTCAAGTTGAAGGGGGCTAAAGCAATATAAGAAAGGGAAAAAGGGAATGTAAGTTGAGGTCATTAGGGATGATATCGTTACTTGGGACTTATCCGGGGATATGGTTTTAATATAGCTGATTGGAGAAAATATATCTACTTAGCTAAGTTTGATTAATTGGGATTAGGTTTGTTTAGTTGATTTAATGTTGAGAAATTATGAAAAAGGATTTTTCTATTGTTGTTTTTCTCATGTCTTTTGTTAGACAACCAGTTGCCTCCAAAGCTTAAGTGCTAGGGAATGGTCTCAAATATGTATATCAAGCTCTCACACCTTCCCTTGCATCGGCCCCGTCTTACATTTGCAAAGATAGATAAACACAATACGATGCAAACACAAATGAAATGAAGTGCACATAGAAAACATAGAGGGGGAATAAATACACAGAGAGAAACCTGAAACTAATAACAAAAATTAAATGAAGTGCACATAGAAAACATAGAGGGGGAATAAATACACATAGAGAAACCTGAAACTAATAACAAAAATTAAATGAAGTGCACATAGAAAACATAGAGGGGGAATAAATACACAGAGAAACCTGAAACTAACACCTCCCAAACCAAATCTCTGATAGGATGTAAAGTCAAATTTAATGCTATGTGCTACCAAATCTCTGATATGATGATGACAACTAGTTTGTTTGTAGCAATAAGTTTGATTCTCATGATTTGCAGCCTAGCTTGATCAAGGGTTTAAGGCCCCTTTAATTGAATTATTAGTAATATTACACTCAATCATTGTGATCTACAAAATTTCAACTCAATTATCTTATCAAAATGCCTATAAGCTGATTTTTTCTAGTTAAATAGTCCTCAGTCTTATAATCAATTTACCACAAAGCCTAGCCATACAAAGCAATTCTTAAATTCAGAATATGCTAAGAGAAATGCTTCCAACATGCCAAATGCCTTTGAACTTGCGACTTAAGAGTACATTGACGAGTATTTTTACTTATTGTATGTCTATGCATGTGATGCCAGTTTTGCTTGCTCGGCGTTGGAGAAGTTGCAACGAGATTTTCTTTGGGGAGGGTGTGGGTGATGGGTTTAAGTATCATTTGGTTGGCTGGAAGTCGGTGTGTAGTCCAAAAGAGGTGGGTGGTTTGGGAGTTAGAAGTTTGGTCTTGTTTAATATGGCCTTATTAGGTAGATGGTTGTGGCAGTATGCGCATGAGAGAGAGAGAGAGGGGCATGGTAGGGGTTTGCGGAAAGGTATTCAGATGGTGTGGGGTGAGTTTTGGAGGTGGGTTGGTTTTCAAGTAGTGAGGGGGCAGAGGGTGAGGCTTTGGAGGGATAAATGGTGTGGGGAGTAGAACATTCTATTTTGTTTCCATTGATTTTTCAACTTGCTATGGATAGGGATGAGGTGGTGACCGACTGTTTGAGTGTGGATGAGGGTGATTGGTTTGCGATGTAGGGTTTCAACAGCAAGTTCAGGGCTGGTAGGTGGATCAGTTAGTGGATTTAATGGCTTTTCTGTATGGGGTTAAAGGGGTGGGGGTGAGGGCGATTGTTTGGTGTGGCTGCTGCAGGGTGTGTTTTCAGTGTCGTCTTTTTTCTGAGCCCTGGCGGGAGGTGTTGATGTTATTTTTCCGTGGCGAAGTGTTTGGATTGCTGGTGCCCCTTCAAAGGTAGCTTTCTTGTGGGCGATGGTGTTGGATAAGATTCTCACCATTGACAATCTTATTTGGTGTTGGCAGCGGCAGGTCTTGGTTAATTGGTGTTACATGTGTCGCAGGGATGCAAAGTCTGTTTCCTATGCTTCTTCGTTGTCCCGTGGCATATCAGTTATGGGTGTTGATTTTTTCCGTGTTCGGTATGGTTTGGGTGCAACCGGGGAGTATTGTGGGCATACTTCACAATTGGAGGGGGGTTCGGGTTGGAAAGAGGCGTAGGAAGGCATGGACTTTGGCACCTTTATGTTTAATGTGGATGATTTGGTTGGAGCACAACCGGCACATTTTTCAGGGCATGGATGATTTGGTGACTTGGATGAAGGCACAATTTCTGGTGATTTTGTATAGCTGGGTGATGGGACTCTCTCTGGATTTGTTTGCTTTTGTGGATTTTCTAGATGCTCTCCGTGTTTAGGTTTTGGGTTCTGTTGATGTCTCAGCGGTATTCATTAGCATCATCTCGATGCTCTTTCGTTAATAAAATAATCTTTATTTATCCAGAAAAGAAAAAAGAAGAAACAATCAGAACCCAGAATTTTCCTGATCCTGAATGTGCAAATGAAATTGTTTTGTTACATCAAATCTCCAAAACCCTGAAAAAACTAGCCACCCAAACCAAGACTAATGAATGCACAAAGCTGCTGTAAACTAATTGAGACAATCGGCTATACTGACCTCGAATTTTTCAGATCCTGAATGTGCAAATGAAATTGTTTTGTTACGTCAAATCGCTTTGAAACCCTGATACTATTTTACAACTGAAAGGAGCAGTCAAAATGGAGCCAAAAGAGCTCATGACAATTGTATGGATGGTTATATTTATGGTATGAACAGTTGTCAATCTGCTACTTTACAGTCCTGCCTAATACTCTGGTGGTTCTCATGATTTGAGGGAAAAATAGTACAAAAATGTAGAAGAAAAGAAGGAAAAGGGAAATGAAAAATGAATTAAGGAGAAAGGAAAGGTAATGGTAGGAGCCAGTCTACCTATTGAATGCTTTCATACCATGTTGAGAGAGTAACGCTTTTGGGTCCAGCACCAACCATTACTATCGGCTGGGTCCAGCACCTACCATATATGAGTTGTAAGGAATCAGTAATGAATAGACTATTACATATATAACCTTGTAATGAATCTTAATTGCTTTTAAAATCTTGTGGTTGTAATTTCATATGTTCATGAAATCTTGACTTCCATAGAAACTTCAAAGCAAATACTAGTTTTTCTATGCAGATTAAATTTTTTTTTTTTAAACCACAATTCACTCTTTTTAGAAAGGTAAATCAAAGCTTGGATGTCTACAGGGCTACAAATATTGAGATCCCCTGGCCGCGAAAAAAAATAAAAAAATAAAACTGTATCAAAATATGGATGTCTCCCAACTCACTTGATTAACGGGTACAAAGTACACCACTTTTCCAAGTACTTATTGTAGAACAATTGATTCTGACTTGGGGTGGGTTAGAGGTGCAACTTGGGCAGGCCTAACCTGATCAACCTGAGCCCACATTGTAAAATTTTAAGGATTGGGTATATATCGAAACACAAGTCTGGGCCTGTGATAAAATTTCCAACCTGAATTAAAATTTGAGTTGGGCTTGGGCAGAGGCCTCGGACAACCCCGAAACCCGAACTTGTGTTATGTATAATTATACTATATTATATATATTATAAATATCACCATCTCCTTTCACTCTGATCATTAGATCTCACCTCCTCTTATTTGGGACTGAAGTGGTGAACCCTTTTTTATTGAGATTGTGGCACCAGAGCACTGTTGTTGGTTGCTGGAGTAATGTCACAAGTTATGACGATATATATATTGAATTTATTTGAAATCCGTTCTTAGAAGAACTTCATTAATAAAAAAGCACTATAATAAGGCCAACATTGGTCAATCAAAACAAAAAAGTTAGCTCTAGCCTAGAAAAGTAAACAAAATTAAGGTCAAATTCTCATCCCAATCTTTTGTGGGTAACCTGAGCTTAACCCAAGCAAAATTTATTGAGTTGGGATCAAGACCTCGAGATGGGAAGAAGGGCCTGAGCAGCTCTTAGGCTGTACTTAGCCGGGCTTGGGTAGGTCTTGTGCCCAACCTAGCCCCTCCGACTTGCACCCATAGATGGATTTTGTTTCTGAATGAATATTGTTGGTCATACGCACTTATTATGCATTACGTCCGATGTGTAATTGCTCAGAATAGGACGTGACAATATGTTAATTTTGGTAGGTGAGCAATACAAGGAGATCGTGCAAAATCGCTACATTATTTTAATTTGGGAAGTTTTAATGGTTTAATAATAGAAATTGAGCCATATTAGGTAAGGGAAATTCTATTTACACACCATTACTTATTTCACACCTTTGATATTTTTAACCTTTGATTTTTTACTCAAAATACACCACAATCTTCCCTTTTTACCCTAAGACAAAAAAAGAATAAATCTTAGTACACACCATCATACACATCACATTCTATACCCAATTCATCCTCACCTTCACCATAACTATACATCGGTGGTGATGACACATCAGCGAAATGATCGCTGGCATTGAAGATCTTGGATTCTGACCTCTAAAGATCTACGATTCTTACCTTTGAACCTCACCTAGGTTAGTTTTTCCCATCTGTTTTTGATTTGCTTAGCGATTCACCTTCCATAATTGTTTCTATTTCGAATTTGGCTCGATACTGGTTGTCTGAACATATTATTATTGTACAACAAAATAAAATCAAACAAATTAAATATGTTCGAAATATTTTTGTTGAACAGAATTAATAAGTTCATACTTTTTATATTGGACAACTTAACTCGTTCGAACTTATCATGTTCAGTTTTTTACATATGAACAATTAATATTTGGTCAACCTTAATAATTTGAACAAAATAGTTTTGTTCGCATGTAAATATTTGAACATTGTGTAAATGTTCAACTTTGGTTAATCTGAACGCGTGACAAACAATACCATCCTTCTAGTGATTTTATGAACGAGAAAAAACAAAAAACAAAAAACAAAAAACAAAATTGCCTTTGTAAGTAGTACACTACAATTTTCATTGATGCATTGTTCCAAAGCAAGAATCTAAGTGCCATCCATGATGTGCAAATCTTTAAAATTGATTGGTTCCAATGTTTTCAAACCCTAAATCTTCAAAGATAATAATATTTTGTGTTGGGAATAGAAATATAATGGAGAAGAGAATGAGATAAACTAATTGATAATGAATGATATCATGAGTGTAGTGCGTTAGATTATAATAGAGAAGATGATGAGTGTTGGATGATGATAAAGAAATACACCGTTTATGTCTTTATGTGATTTTGTGCAAAGAGTGTTTTGTGTTTTGATGTATGAATTCTTTGGATTGGTAGAATACATACCATTATTGTCCTTAATAGTCATTTTATTTGAAGATATTATTATAATATAAATTTTATGTTTTAATGGTGTGTACTGAGACAATTTATGGTGTGTAAATAGAATTACCGGTTAGGTAATTACGCTAGATAGTATTAGTTTGGGTAAATTACACTTTGTCCCCTTTATGTGTGGTCACTTTTCCACTTTGATCATTAAAGTTTGTTTTTTCCCACTTTGGCCCTTCATATTTCAAGTTTTTCACAGTTTTTTCCTAAAGCTAATTTCTGTTAAAAATTAAACAGAAAATGATACATTGACAGTCACGTGACATAAAAATATTTTATTATATATAACTCACATCTCTAACATAAACTTAAACTCCAATATAATAATATAGATTTTTATATTATGTGATTGTTATTATGGCATTTTTTTGTCTGACTTTGAAATGAAGTTAGCTTTAGGAGTAGAACTGGGAAAAACTTGAAACATAAAGGGCCAAAGTGGGAAAAAATAAAGTTGAAGGGCCAAAGTGGGAAAGTGGTCAAACATAAAGGGGGCAAAGTGTAATTTACCCTATTAATTTTTGGTGGTTCATAAAAGTTTCTAGTGATTTGTACATAGACATCCTTGTTGGAAAGTGAAAGTACATATAAATATTGGAAGAACATCGAACTTTATGTTCAGTAGCCCACTATGTTTGCTATTGGACTTTTATGGGACTGATTTAGGTGTTGTACTGTACATAATCCTGTATAATCAAAATATCATTGCTGCTCTGCGCTATCTCCCAACCCACAACATTGCCAAACCAAACCAAAACCAAACTAAGCCTTGTGTCCCAATCAGGTGGGATTGGCTTCATGAATCTTTTTTCACCATTCCCCTTGTAAGGGCTGTATGCTGAGTTAAATTAAATAAGCCACAGCATTGTACTGACTCATAAAAGAACCTGGTTCATCACCTATGTTTTCATTTGCTTAGATTGCTAGTGTCTGCGAATGGTGATTTGATAAAACTAATTAATAGCTTTTCTGTTAGCTTAGTAGTTATACCTGTTTTATGGACTTGCTGTCATACAGTTCGATTTTTTAATGTGATCTAACTCATTTTGATCTATTTCAGAACAATCTAGATGAACTTTTCATGCTCATGCATTTCCTTGATGCTGGGAAGGTTAGTGTCAATGCAGTTTTATAGAGGCAAATACTACTGAAAATTCATAGTACAACAATAGGCATATGACTTTGAAATGCATTCTCTCAGTAATTTATTGTAATAATTGCAGTTTGGAAGTTTAGAGGAATTCCAGGAAGAGTTCAAGGACATTAATCAAGAGGAGCAGATCTCAAGGCTTCATAAGATGTTGGCGCCCCATCTGCTTAGAAGTATGAATCTTAAACAAACTTAGGCCTTGTTTGGTTTGTCTCTTGAGAGACAATTTTTGAGAAAAAATTTCCAAAATTTGTTTGGTTGAAATTAAAAAAAAAAAAAAAAAATTCATTCTAAAATCACTTTTTCTCTCACACCCATCTATTCAACTACAAAAAAATTTAAATCATCCCAAACTCCAAAACTATTTTCAAGACATACAACCAAACAAAATTTCAAATTTTGTAAACTCTTTCCAAAAAATTATTTTTCAAAATTGTTTCACAAATACTGACCAAACATGGCCTTAATTCTTTTGTGCTCTTCAACTAATGGTTTTACTTATTAAGCATTGCATAGGTGATATTTTGTTTTCATCAATGTTAGTTAATACTCTACATCAAATTAGTGATTTCTTTGCTTCTTTATTTTCTTGTGATATAATACACACACATGTTTTGATAAGAAACATAAGTATAATGCTAATAACAAAGGGGAATGTATGAGAAATTTTAAAAATCCTTCACAGGGAGAGAGCATAAACATGGATATAGCTGTAACTTTGAACTAATTAGAGGATTTATAAAGCTTTCGCTAGATTTTGATGGCAAGTGACTATTTAAAGGTGCAAAGAGACTTAACTGGAATTTCAAAGTTTGAATTCGATGATTTGAAGGAGAAAACATTGTTGAGAATATCTTCTCTCTGTCTCTCTCTCTTTCAATTTTTTTGCTTTGCTTTTTTGGCTTAAATTTTAACAAAGGTAGGTAATGAAATAGGTAGCAAAAATTTGGGTTGGTAGTGTTGTAACTCTTACATTGTGTTCTATATTTTTGTAAGATCATCTCGATGCTGGTTCCGAGAGACTTCAATGAAACAAATATTTGTTTATTCAGACATCTGTTTTGAAATTCAACCATAAGTGTAACATGACCAATCTGCTAATGTGTCATGCCCCGGTTTCTAAACCCAATGGATTATCACTAAATATGGTTATTAGGGATACTTAACCTAATTTAAGTTCAATTATTGGTAAATCGCATCGAGTTGACATTATGCCAATAGGTAGGTCACCATTTAGTCAATCAAATTCTGATTACTTGGAAACAACATTTATTTGAATTCAAAACATGAATTAAACAAACCCAAAAATCTATCTTACTTTATTTATTTATGAAAAGTGATCTGAATTAGGTTGAAAATGAACAACAATAGAACCTAAGGAACCTAGGTAGTATGTCTAAAGTTTGTTTGGTCTTTCCCTTGAGTTGGAAGACAATCATGGTAGTAGATTTGGGATGATGTGGTGTGTTAACAGTTTCAGTTGATAATATTAGAAGAATTGGTTTACTTGCTCTTTTTAGTCTCTGTTCATGTGATTTCAGAGTGAAACACGTTGAAAATTCTTTGTCTTGCATAGAATATATATATATATTTTTCATTGTTTGTTTTTTTGCTTTCGCTATATTAAAAGGAAACCCATTGCCTGTGTCTTATGCTAATCTGATGGAAGATGGAAGGATCATATATGTTCATTATTGTTCTTATATACTATTTGTGCTAGTTCGTATGTAGTTTTGGGGTGTCATTGGCTTTGCTTAATTGTGGTCATGCTTTGGTGGAGAGCTGGACATGTAAGATTTAAATATAAACAATTCTTGTAGGATCAGCTTTATGTAATCAACTTTTGAGGTTTATGTTTCACTTTGAGTCTTGATTGCCCTTTAAGGAGATATCGTTGTTGATTTTGAGGACTTATTGGTTCTTATTGTGTAATGCTTTTTTAGCAAATCTCAGTCAGTGTTTGATGCTCCCTGTTAT
This sequence comes from Camellia lanceoleosa, assembly GCA_025200525.1. NCBI lineage: Eukaryota > Viridiplantae > Streptophyta > Magnoliopsida > Ericales > Theaceae > Camellia > Camellia lanceoleosa. Next base: position 110,748,204 of record CM045769.1, read on the forward strand.
TTGGATGCTCTATCTAACCAAAGAATGAAATCTAACTTTAATGTTTGCTCTTTTTGGGAATGTAGCTAGTTGATTTTTTTATTTTTTATTTTTTGAATTATTTTCCTTTTGAGATGAAATCATGGAATGCACTTCTTGTTTATCTCACCCAGTTGGCAATACATCACTATTGTAGTGCAGATTTTAGTTCTTTTGAAAGGCCTCGAGGATGCTTCTACTATGGGCTTCTGTCAGTGCTTGATCTAGGGAAATTAAGTTGTTCTGATTAGATGGTTGAAAGGGCAACTCATTGCTTGTGGTCCTATGTTCATTTGATGAGAGATTATAAAATTTATTTAGACTTGAATATGGAGATTAAATGGATCCTAAGGTTGATCAATGGTCAAGTGATGCATTAGCCAAGTTGAAATTGGTATAATAGATTCAGTTGGGGTGCATGTGAGTGTTCTTCAAGGATGTTCTTCTGAGCCTGTGGGATATCTTTTTGGATGTCACTTCATGTGTATCTCATAAATGCCTTGTAATTTGTTTCCTTTTACCATTAATATTGGCTAGCTTGAAAAGCTTCTCATCCTTGTTTACTCCTTGTTCAAGTAGTATTTAGTTATCATTTCTTATCCCTAGCCATGGCTCTTCCAATAAAAAAGGAATTGATACTTGTCAGCATTATATATTTCAATATCATTAATATGTTACTGAAACACACTGTAAAACTGTCATTGATGACACTGCAGGAGTAAAGAAAGATGTCATGAAGGAGCTCCCACCCAAGAAGGAGCTCATTTTACGTGTGGAATTGAGTAGCAAGCAGAAAGAATACTACAAGGCCATTCTCACTCGTAACTTTGAGATACTAGCTCGAAGGGGTGGTGCACAGGTGAGATTGCAGGTTGTATTGAGATGGCATTCTTATCATATTATTTTGAAAAATATTTAACTTCAGTTGGATATTCCTGAAATTAGATTTCTCTTATCAACGTGGTTATGGAATTGCGCAAGCTCTGTTGTCACCCGTATATGCTAGAGGGAGTTGAACCAGATATAGAGGATGTAAATGAGTCTTTCAGGTGATCCTATGAAGTTTGATTTTGATTTTTATGGGTTCTTTGCGCGAATAGGCTGTAAATTTTCCTTTTTGTTTATCTCGTGTGTGGGGAAGAAACTGCCTCAGTAGCTCAAATGATATTTGTTATTTGTTTCTTCTCTTACCAAAAAGTGTTGTTCTGAACCCTGCTTTTATATTTATCTTTCTATTTGACAGACTACTGTTGGAAACTTCTGGGAAGTTGCAACTTTTGGACAAAATTATGGTGAAGCTTAAAGAGCAGGGGCATAGAGTTCTGATCTATTCTCAATTTCAGCATATGCTGGACTTACTGGAAGATTACTGTAGCTACCAAGTATGAATTTTGAACTAATTTTGTATGTGGTATATTCTTGTTCTGGGAAGTGCAGCCACCTTGAAGGGTTCTGTGTCCGTGTCCAACACATATTGGACACTGCCATGCTGCGGACATGCGTGTCCATGCATCAGACATGCCATGTGGCGTATCAATTTTTGTCAAATATTATTTTTTTTCCAAGATACATTGCGGACACTTTATAGACATGCACGTCTTGTGTTTGGACACACCTCGAGACACCTTTGTGGGTTTTTTTTTTTTAATAATAATTTTATAAAACTGATTTGGGGTAAAATAAAATATATGGAAACAAAGAGGGGAAAGAATGACAAAATAGAAATAGACCCACATATACATTGATTTCTCATATAACTTTGTGTCTCAAATTTGTTTTCATATATATAGAAAAAAATATATATATAGAAATTTTATTTTTTTGCTATATTGCCGTTATATCTGTTTCCAGTTTTTCTCAAATATGTTCATACCCATGCCTATACCTGTCCTTGCCCATGCTTGTCAGTTCTTGTTCATACTTTATGGGAATTTGTCTCTTTATGTGGAAATGCTATTTAAAATTGTGTACTTTTTGTTAGAAATGGCAATACGAAAGGATTGACGGCAAAGTTGGTGGGGCTGAAAGACAAATTCGAATAGATCGGTTTAATGCCAAGAATTCTACCAGATTTTGTTTTTTGCTGTCTACTAGAGCTGGAGGTCTGGGAATAAATCTAGCAACAGCTGACACAGTTATTATATATGACAGGTAACTATTAGTGTTCCTGTATTTGATTATTATATTCTTTTTTCTGTTCTCCTCTGTAACTGTTTATGGAAGACTGACAGTAATTGTACAAGTTAAGAACTCTGAAAAATGTTTTGGGAGGTATTGAAGACACTACCTGTTAGCAATAGGGTCATGCACCTATAAAAGGAGATGCTTGAAAGCAATTTTTTTTTTTGAGAAACAACAAAATTTTATTAAATCAAAAAAGGGAGAGGACAAGAAGTCCTCTTACAAGGAGAGAAAAAAGAAGAAGAAAAAGCAAAACCAATCACAAGACTCCGAACTCTAAGAATGGCACACAGCTGCCCAATCCCTAGAAATCAAAAACAAAGGGATTCCTTTAAAAGGAGGAGATACAAAAGCCCAAAAAGAAGCCAAATATTCAGCCCTATCCCACAAAGCCTCTACACTTGCTACCTTGTCCTAAAAAATCCGAACATTTCTCTCCAACCAAATAACCCAAAAAATAGCAAAGACAATGCCTAACCACATTGATTTGGCTTTCTTGGTTCTCCCAAACCCATCAAACCGAATAAGAATCATATGTATACACCCTTGGAGCAACCCACTGCACATCACATAAAACAAGCGCCATAATGCTATAGCCACGGGCAATGAAGAAAAAGATGATCCGCTACCTCCAAATTACTCTTGCACATCACACACCATTGGGGGCAAAGAGAGTGATGAGGCCTTCTCCTCAAGAACATCATTAGTTGTAACTCCTTTTGAGCCAAAGACCACATGAAAAACTTCACTTTTTGATGGACCCCGCTTCCAAAGATTCTTATGAAAAGGGAACAAGGAACCGAGGGATTATCAATGATCTTATCAAAAAGATTTGCATGAAAAGACCCCAGACGAGACAAGGTTCCACACCCTACTATCGAGTCGAAGAAAGAGAAACCCCTCAAGCACAACCAACAAAGAAGCCAATTCTCCCTATCATTCAAGTTTCTAATGAGATCAAAATTCCAAGATATGGGTGCCATAGACGAGCAAGCCATATTGACACATTTGGAGAACGAACCAATTTGTAAAGAAGGGAAAAGATCTAGCAAACGAAATATCCCCTAACCAAACATCCTCCCAAAACCATTCCCCACTTTGAATGAAAAATAATTAGACACAAGAGGATACAAACGAGAAATGGATTTCCACGACAATTGCCTCCATTAGAATCCCAACCATTGGATTGAATTCCATACTTGCTCTTAATAACTGAACACCATAATGACTCACTTTCAAAAGGAAATCTCCATAACCATTTGCCTAATAAAACACTATTCCTGGCAACAATGTTCCCAATAGCCAATCCACCTTTTGCCCTAGAAAGAGAAACAGTTTCCCACCTAACCAAATGAACTCCATTACCCTCCCCACTCCCTTCCCAGAGAAAATCCCTCATCAACTTCTCAATTTTCCTTGCAATGCTAACCGGAACTTTGAAAAGGGACAAGAAATAAATAGGAACCGAGCCTAATACAGATTGTACTAACGTATACCTCCCTCCCTTAGACAACAAAGCTCTCTTCCATCCCTCCAATCTTTTCCTAATTTTGACAAGAACAGGTTCCCAAAAAGACACCAATCTAGGATCTCCTCCCAGCGGAAGCCCTAAATATTTGAGGGGAAAGGAATCAATTGAACATCCCAACGAGGCTGCCACCCTATGCACCTGACTATCAGCCAAATTAATGCCCACAACACTACTTTTGCTAAGATTTACCTTGAGACCAGACACTATTTCAAAAATTCTTAAAATCTTCAGTAGACTCCCCACCTTACTTTCCTCCTCAGATGAGAAGAAAATAGTATCATCCATTGTAAGTGAGTCACACCTATCCTATCCCTTCCCACCACAAACCCTTCAATTACGCCCTTATCCTTAGCTAACTCAATAATCCTACCCAACACATCTAATATAAACAAAAACGGTGATAAAGGATCACCGATGCTTGGAAAAAATCTCCCCTTGCCATTCACAATGATTGCCATAAGCACCCCCAAATCCATTTCCTCCACCTAACACCAAACCCCTTCCTTTCCAAAACAAAATCCACAAAACCCCAATCAACATGGTCATATGCCTTCTCAAAATCTACCTTAAATACAATACCCTTCTTATTTAATCTCCTATACTCCTCCACAACCTCATTGGCCACTAAAATTACATCCAAAAAATGCACCTTGTGAGAAATAGTGCCCCCCAGAACAACTCTAAGCCTTCTAGAAAGCACTTTTGCTAAAATCTTATAAAGAGATGTGACCAAGCTAATAGGTCTAAAATCCCCAATCTTGATTGACTTCTCCTTCTTGGGAATTAGACAAATGAAAGAGGCATTGGTGCACAAATTAACTTGCCCACTCTCAAAAACTCGAGAAAACCTTCATAAGATCCTTTTAACAATATCCCAACAATCCATTGAAAAGCCATCGAGCCTTATCTCTATCACACTCAAACATCTTCATCGAATGGTCTTTCCAACCACCCAAGAGACTAAATCCATCGGGACCCAATTAATGCCTTCAATGCAGATCCACACCCCATCTAATACTGATTTGAATAAAATTGAACAGCCTTGACAATAAGCTCCTCCTACACACTACTTCACCGACCGAACTTCCAAATTCTTAATAAAACTCTTCTTTCTCTTCCACTCTATGATAAAATCTAGAATTGGTATCACCCTCTCTAGCCCATTTCAACTTAGCTCGTTGACCCCAAAAAATTTGCTCCCTAAAATGATCTCTTCCAACTTCATTCTTAGCGTTGATCTCCTATACCTTAACGATTGAGATAATCCTCCTCGCCTCCTTCCCATCTAACTCCCCAATCTCCGAACTAGCTCGCTTTCAACTCACCAGATCTCCAAAACTTCACGTTTCAGATTTTGAGCTTCCTTGATTCCTTTCAATCTTAAACTTAAAACCTTCCCACCCATGGACTCGGGCATTTTCCCACCATTCCTTAAAGAATGCCTTGAACGCACAATTTTCCAACCACATATTCTCGAACCTAAACTGGTTGGACCCTATTTAAAAGGACACTCTATAATCACAGACAATGATCCGACACCACTGGGTCCTACCTCCGCCTTACATCCTAAACACCTCCTCCCACCCCAAAGTGTAGAGAAACCTATCCAACCTACACCCTATTTTCTTAGACCATGTGAATCGCATTACTGAGGATCTATCAACTCACACTATAAAAGAATCAAAGTCCCGCATACTTCTATTTGTGGAAACCCCATTTAATTTTTCGGAAATTTGTCTAACCACATTGAAATCCCCACCTACACACCAATAAGGAGAACAAAGCCCAAATAACCCCACTAACTCATCCCACCACTCCCGATCTATTAGGACCATACACACCACCATTCCTTATTATCCCTATTCCTAAACCTAATAGACAAAGAAAATATCCCAACAACAATCTCACACTCCGCTATACTCTCTCATCCCACATAATCAAGAAACCCCCGATCTACCCCTAGACATCTCCTAAATCGAGTTCCCCATACACTTCTAGTAAAATTCCTATCACATTCGTCACACAGTCTCTTGAAATACAACTATATCAGGTTGTTGAATGTTCAAGACCTCTTTCTCATCGGCCCTTTTCCTACGAGACCGTAGTCCTCGAAGATTCCAACTAAAGATCTTCATCGAGTACTCTCTTCACCCCTTACCTCTTTTCCCCGCCCCTCGTAATTGATACCACTTGCAAGATTTCTTAATTCCCTTAACCCCTTCCTTAAACCCGAACCTCTATGAATTCTTTCCCCCCCAGATGGAATCCCAGACTTCTTCTCCGTATTCAATGCCAACCCCAAAGTCTCAAAAATGAGGGACATCATCCTCCTCCAAAGGAAAAGACACATACTTACTCATTTCTCAACCACCTTCGGAACCATCGTTGCCATTAACAATGTTCCTTTGAAGTCTATGATTAAGAGACTTCTCCTCGAAAGATCAATTAGTGTCCATATTATTCAGGTTCAAACTACCCTTGTAGAGGTTCTATTGAGGCAAATTATCACTCTTGTTAGAAACCATTAGGAAACTTGTAAGAGACAAGGACTCAATGAGAACTCAATATGAGGATGAAGTGAAGATTTCCTGTTGTCCCTGTCAATAGAGTCATCAATATGTTCACAAGACTTGAAGGCTTTCTCACCCTCACATCCCCCAGTGTGTTTAATACAAGAAAAATCTGGTACCTCCTCTTCATGATATAACTCAGTGAGATTTATTTCAACATCATCATTCCTCTCCTCCTCCGAATAATCCTCATCATCCTCATTCGGACCAAGAGATTCATCTGAACTGTCTAAAGATCCATAGTCTTCCAATGCTAGAAGCGCCCCTTGAGGATCACAGATGTCATCATCAAAATTCGATTGCTACATCCTCATGTTAAACCATTCATCGGCCAAACCCAGCTGAATCTCATTCGGGTTTAATCCAACCACCGTAGTCGACGCCAAATCAGCCCCCATCTCCATACCCTCGATGTTTGTACAAATACCTATCGCCTCCTTTCTAGATCCGAACAATGCCCATTTGATTCTAATTCAATATACATTTTTTGCCCCTTGGACTATCCTCCACAAGATCCCCTCCTTGGCCCAAATGACCAGAGCTCAAAAGGCCCAAATCAGAAATCTCTCCCTCACGGCCCTGATCTGCAATTGATGTAAATGAAATTCCCAAACCTGACCTGGGCTCAATCACAGCCATCAGCCCATCTTCTCCGAAATTATCCTCCCGACTCCTAGAGCCCAAAACACAAGGCCCATGTTCATTACACTCATGCCCACCCGTCGACCTTCCCTCTTCGTTGACATTCTCACTAGTTACTATCAGAGCCCCTTCGTTAACCCCACCTTCCTTAGGAACCAGACAGCCACGTGTCCCAGCTGTCCCCTCAGACTCTTCATCTCCCCCCCCTCCGACGCCATTCTCCGATGGAAGCTTTCGCCGGAAATCCCATTGCCGATGCCCCTTCTGTCGACTGAAAGCCTTCGAAATTCCTTTCACTCGTACCGTGATGTCTCCATGATCTGTCGAAATCTCCATAGTTGAAGGTAGAAACCCAGAATTCCATCCTCTCACCTTCAACCTTACCTCAAACAGATTTTCAAACTTCTTTGTTCTACTATCCACTTGTAGAAGCCCTCCACAGTTCCTGCCAATTTGCTCAAAAACACTGATATTCCATAGATTAAATGGCAGGTCACAAATGGCAATCCAGCCACCGTACGAAACAATCACGTTCGCTTTCCTATGCTTCTCTTCTGACCATCTTTCCAACAGAACCGCAATATCCATTCCAAAAAACTGCCATCCTTTACCCCCATAGAAAGCAGCCATATCCTCAGTCTCAGTGAAGAACAGGGCTCGGTTCACTTGAATGGACGCAACTTAATGGGTATCTTGTAAGAATTACTTAATTCCTTCTCAATCTGCTCCCACCCGATAAAGAAATCAGCCCTCTCACACACCACTGCCTGGTGAAGTACTAACGAAGGCCCATCTCTTAACAAACTCACCGAAGGAAGCTTGAGAACCTCTGCATACGACCGTCCTCTGTTTGCCCCTGTTTTCCTTTGCTGACTCCTTTCCACTGTGTCATCCCCCTTATTGACCCCATTCAATCGAACATCATTGCAAGGATCCTTTACTTCGGCCTCCTTTCTTATCTCATTGCTTACCATCTTGCCTTCTACATCATTAGTGCAATTGATCTGCCTTGCTCCAAAAAGGATTGTATCCAGCGACGAAGCCACATCCTTCCACCCCCGTCGATAAAGACCTGCTGGGATGATAATGTTTGATGTCCTAGTACCTGCAACCCACTTGGATAGCTCCACGAACTCGCCTCTCCTATTTGAATAACGCTGCAGACAAAACACAGCCGAACTGTTCGTATACTTTCTGAAGAACTGCCTTGTGGTACTCAAGTTTCCAGCATCTTTGAGAGCCTGTGATGCCCAAAAAACTCCTCCCAGATCAAGTTTCAACGTGAAACTGCGATGCCTATTCCTTTCTATGATTTCCACTACCTCTCCATATGATCTCTCATCCACCTGAACAATAATAACCTTCTGCTCAATCTTCAGATCAAGCACACGATCACCATACCTTCTGACTCTCCCTCTCACTGACTCACTCTCTTTCTCTCTCATGAACTTATCACAAAGTACGAGATTGCTTGAAAGCAATTTTGGAAGGACATAGTAGGACTACTTGATATGTGGAGGATGTGTGCATTGTAGAAGACTCAAAATAGATGATCATACAGAAAAATTTAAAAGATGATTTGACTTTTCTCATGGTGTGCCCCCTTTAAAAGTAACTGTGATGGTTGCACTACTTGGTATATGGCCTTGAGATCTTTTATTATTGTGGGCCACGTCCTCAGTCCAAGATCGATTAATTATTTTTATGGTGAAGAAACTTGAGTGTGGGTGTTTCAGTCAGCTGCTGTCTATTGGTTGTAGGGTTGTAGCTCTACGTAGGACTTGGTCCTATTCACAATCGTTATTGTCAAATCGTGAATCGTAAGATTCGTTTTATTTAACATGATATATAATTTTATATATTTATATACATATGAAAACACACAAATAGTTTTTAAAATGAAGTAAATATCAATATAACTAAATTCTATATATGTTTATACATATAAAACCACATATATCCATATAGCTAATTGATCTCTTCTATATATCTTGATAGTTTGGTGAAAACGACGTCATTTCATGCATTATGTAAACAAGAACAAAAATAGAATTGAATTGTGAATCATAATGAATCGTAGTGAATCGCCAATTGAATCGCACGATTTACTCAATTTCTCATTCAACAGTACGATTTGAATCGTTTTTGTTGAAACTCATATCGAATTGTATGATTCTAACAACCATGTTCATAACCCAACATTCATGCTGCTGTCTATTGGTTGCTATACGCCAACTAAGGAACACTCAGGACGATAAATCTTTTGAATCTTTCATTCCCATTGGGTGGGTCCAAGCAAGAAGATATATATTGATATTGGTGTATGTTGTATTGTATTTTATTAAAAATTATTTTTTGAAGAATTTAGAACATTTTTTTCTTAATATCATACAAAAAGGGACATTTGAATAAACAGAACTAGATGTAATGCAAGATTCGTGAATAATGTGAAGACTAGAGAAATTTCTTTACTTGAATAGTTGTGTTGCTCCAATATATGCATTGAAGGACAGGCCCCAATGCCATTTTTGGTGGTAGGAATTTGAATTTTAATCTAAAGGGTTGTTTGGGATGACCTAAATAAGTGCACTTTTTGTCTTTTTACGAAAAGATGTGCAAAAAAGTAGAGAGGTGATGTGATGGAAAAAAGATAAAAAAATTTTGTATATGCCAAAATTGGCCTAAAATTGCGCTTGAAAGCACTAGAATACGGGAATGTGCACTGTGGTGGGTCCTACAGCAACTTAGAAGCTTTTAGTAGTGCTATATTTCTTATTTACCAGTTGATTAAGAAGTTATTTGAGAAGAGAGTGATTTTGTAGTTTTTATTATTTATTTGATAACAATGTGATGGTGTTGTGTAAATACTTCTGGTGAATTTTGGGGAAATGAATTTCCTTGCAAACAATGGAATGAAAAATCTTACTGCTAATATCTTTAGTGAATACATTAGCCAACTAATCTTCTGACTTCACAATAGGCATACAAATTGAACCCTTATTCAGCTTCTCTGTGATGAAGTGTTTGTCAAGTTGAATATACTTGGTCTATCATGTTGAACTGGATTATGAGCAATATTGATGGTAGCTTTGTTGTCACAATACAACGTCATGGGTTCACCACAATAGATTCCATATTGTTTAGCGAGGACTAGAGCCACAAACTCACACGTACCATGAGCCATTAGTCCTATACTCTGCCCTTTGCACTAGATTTAGCAACCACTCCTTGGTTCTTTTTCTTACAAAGGTGTAGTAACCTAAAGTAGATCGTTTATCATCTGTCGAACTTAATCTGTATTAGTAAATGCCTCCAATTTCAAGTGACCATAGTTAGAGAACAAGGTCCCTTTCCTAGAAGTTAATTTAAGATACCTTAAAATGCAATATATTGCATTGAAATGTACTAAATGAGGATAATACATAAACTTACTAACTACCCCCATTGCATATGCAATGTTCGGTTAAGTGTGGGACAAATATATGAGTCTTTCCATGAGCTTCTGGTACCTCTCCTTGTCTATAGGATCACCAGCATTGTTGCTTAGACGATGGCTAGTCTCAATTGGTGAATTTGCTAGTTTACAACCCAAATCGGTTTTGTCAAGTATACCAATATGATACTTATACTTGTTCAGAGTTTCAGTGAGTTTGGCTAAGAGATTGAGAAAATAATAAGGGAACTATTTGTGATAAGGCGGTGGTGATGGGAAAAAAAAATGGTTAGATAGGACCCAGTGTCTTCACCCAAGAGTAAGGGCGGGCTTAGTTTGGGTCACATTGTAGAAAAGAATATTGCACTACTTGGTAAAAGGTTATGGAGATTCCCACGAGAACATAATTCTTTATGGCATGCAGTTTATCAAAGGTAAAGATGGGGTTGCAAGTTAACAGATGGGATTCTCATGACTGATTGGGGGATTATTGCTCTCTGTGTAAGTTTATTTCTCAAAGCCTATAGTGTTTTCCCTGTTCTCTTGTCTTGTTGTGGGCTATGATGTGTCCAAGTGTTAGACCTACTTAAATCTAAATTTTAGGATATTGAGATATGTATTCAAAAGTTGCGTATGGTGCATGGGTGTCCTGACCACACATTTTGAATATTATATAATATTTTTTATATAAGATGATGCAAATTATTTTTAAATATACTTGTAAAGTTGCAATTAATACGATTTAGGAAAGATACAAATTTTTTTATCTCCCATCCATATGAGAGGCAAGAAATATTTCTTTACTAGTAGATGTGAACTTCTTTGTGAACTTCAAATCTCATATAAAATTAGAGAATCTAGGTATTTAAATTCGGTACTGGTGTCAGACACATATGCCACACCCTTATGCTTGTCATATCCTCTTTTTTATCCCTAAGCCCTTCCAATCTGTCATTTTCTTTTGAAACCATCACAAACACTAGTTTTCTTTAACCTACCACCATCATAGTTGATCCCACACTGCAAATTCCTTCCACTCCCTAACCTACTTTCTTTTACTATCCTTGTCAGCCTTCAACCTTTGTTTTCGTGAAACCAATACTTTAATACATTTACTTTTCTTCCTATTCTCAAGAATTACCAAAGCTTGACCCATATTTTCTAGAAGTTGACTCAACCGAACCAAACATGATTCATCTAGTGGAAAATAAACATCAGTATTCATTTCTCTCTACCATCTTTTTTCAAGTATTAGTTGCCAAAAGAACACCACTCAAAGTTATGATAGCCACTTGATTCATGTACTTTGTCAAAACCATTCACATAGGGGGGAGTCCTTTCATTAACAACATGTTTTTTTAAAATCCCAAGATTGCATTGCCATGTGGATTTTTCAACATGATTTTGTTATCAGTGGGATCCCCTTATGACTTTTGTATTAATATGAAGGCTCGAGGTATCAGGAGTTGTGGGATTTTGTGCTATTTTTTGGGGAGATTTAGTTGGAAAAAATGCAATAATTTTTTAATACAAGTCTGAAGAAGTAGAAGGGGCTATGGGATAAAATCTATTATTTGTTTTCTTTTTAGGCTTCGGTGGTATCTCCTTTTAGGGGGATCCATCTTTTTATTTATATATATATATATATTTATTATTATAGGGATTGAAAAGCAGTTTGTGAGATGTAATTTTGATATATATTTTTTCTTTTTGCTGGTGGACTTCTTGTCCTCCTCTTGTACTTTTTAATTTTATTTTATTTTTAAATATATATATTTTTTTTTCATAAAAAATAGTTTTCTTCCAAGAGGGAAGGATGGGTTAGTGGTGAATACACTATGTCTCATTTTTGTTATAATTATTCTAATAAAATGCTTATTTTTGAGCTATGAAACATGGATACTTTTAAGAAGGGGGTGCATCTATGTCATGTCCGTGTCAGACACCAACACTTGTGTCAGACACTCCTCTAAACGTGTCTTATTTTTTTTAAAATTTTTTTAGACTCGGACACTTGGATGATACATGTGTCCATCACTTGGACACAAATGAAACTAATTATAAGTTTGAACAAAATAACCAAGGTTGCAAAGATAAAAGAAAAATAAAGTATATATTTATAAAAATTAGTATTATGCATTTTTTTTTTTTTTAAAAACTTTTGAATGACAAATTCATATATATGACATATAATAAATACATAAAATTATTTTGTGCGCATCCTCTCCATGTCGTGTCCTGCATTTTTTGAAAATTGTCGTGTCGGCGTATTTGTGTTGTTTCGAGTGTCTATGCCCATGCTTCTTAGTTTGTGAGGTACAGACTGAAGAAGATTATTTACCTGTTAGTGAGATGGAAATTTTGATCTCTTAAAGTTTACTTCATCTTTTGTTGTTTAAAAGTACTCTCTTTTGGTTATTCTTTGTATTGTATTCATTAAATATTTTTTGATGCAGTGATTGGAATCCCCATGCTGATTTGCAAGCAATGGCTAGAGCTCATCGACTTGGGCAAACAAATAAGGTAAAATTTCATTCTTCAGTAGAGTCCAGGCAGACACTTCTGTTGGTTGCCTTCATGTATATATGGTTCTGGTAATTTCTTTCCATTTTGCAGGTAATGATTTTCAGACTCATAACAAGAGGAACCATTGAAGAAAGGATGATGCAGATGACGAAGAAGAAAATGGTTTTAGAACATCTAGTTGTTGGGAGGCTCAAAGCACAGAATATTAACCAGGTAGAGTATTTTTATTTTAAATATAATGAAGTTTGCCTATTAATATGTCTAGGATGAGAACAAATTTTCTAGCTGACTTACCCATCGAAGTCATCCCCAATAATTAACAATCTTGTTTGTGACTGTTCTTGTCTGCATTATGGTCCTGTTCTTTTGGGACATGCTTCCATTTCACTATCACTTTTTAATTTTCGATTTTATATAACATTTTTTACTTATGGGATGGTATATAAATAGTAAGCATTTACATACTCTAATGTAATGCTGGTCAGGTGTCTCTATGATGATGCTGGCATGTTGTTTGCAGTAACCGTATTGTTTATTTATTTATTTATAATTAGGATACTACTTAGTTTTTCTGTAGGTGATTTTAATTACATGATATTATTCTTAGAATCATAGATATTTTAAAATCTTGTTAAAACTATTAAATTAATTAGAGATTTTACAACGGAAAAGATACCTCACAGTCTTTATTGTTGCTACAGATTTTACATTTGAAAAGATACATAAAAGTATTAATATCGATTGGCTTGGGTGAATCTATCAGGGATATCCAAATACACTCACAAAGAAAAAGGACTGCCAAATATGTTTTTCATAAGCTATACGATATTTTTCTTTTCAAATTGTCCATACAATGCATTCTTCCCTACCATCTTTGTTTTCTTGTTTCCTTATTTCTTTTTTTTCTATTTCCTTCTCCCTTGGGCATCATCATCATCATCATCATCATGATGTTCATCATCATCATCATGTCTAAAATTTCTCATTTGGGAATCCTCTCAAAGGTTAAGTAGAAGATTAATATCTGCAACCAAAAAATATACATAGATAAATTAAAAAAAAAATTCTTACTTTTTTTTTTTTAATGTGAAAAAATTGGGATATGATGTGCCCCCCAGTGCTTAGTTAGTTGCTATCATAGGGGCTGTCTATGTTACATGGACTCGGGTAAGTGTGTCGGGTGTGGGTATGTATCTAGAGGTCGGACTCATCAAACCGTAAATTTAAGGGTATGCAGACTCCGCAAAAAAATATTATATTTTATATTTTTAATCAAGTTTGTAAGATAAAATAGTATTATATGTAACTTATAATGTCAAAAATACATTTATAACAATTATATAACAAAATGTACATATAATAATAGTGTGATATACAATTATATAAGAAGTATCCGTTGAAAAGTATCTGACACATATCCCATACCTTTGTCTGAGTGTCGGGTGTCCGACACGGGTATTTGATTTATTTTGAAGAGTCTGTGTAACATAGAGGGCTATTTGGTGCAGCTTCAGCCTATGTTACATGGACTTGGGAAAGTGTGTCGGGTGTATGTATCTAGAGGCCGGACTCATCAAACCATAAATTTAAGGATATGCGGACTCGGCAAAAAAATGTTATATTTTTTATTTTTAATCAAGTATGTAAGATAAAATAATGTTATATGTAACTTATAGTGTTAAAAAGACATTTATAGCTACTGATAAAAAAAAAAGACATTTATAGCAATTATATAACAATATGTACATGTAATAATAGTGTGATATACAATTATATAAGAAGTATCCGTTGAAAAGTATTTGACACATATGCCATACCCTTGTCCGAGTGTCGGGTGTCCGACACGGGCATTTGATTTATTTTGAAGAGTCTGTGTAACATAGGCTTCAGCTTGTATGAGCTGTTTATAGTTTTTTTTATTATCTATTTTATTTATTTGGGAGCTTGTGCCAGACTGGTGGTGCATCTTCTTCTTATGAGGAAGAAATGGCTTAAATAAGCAGAAAAATGACGGGGTTGCTTTTTTGAAGTTAGGGAAGGGGTGTTTTTGGCTTCTGAATTTTGATTATTAGCTTTCAATTTACATAAAGTTGCACCAAACATGCCTTAATCTCTTTAGCAGAATAGCTGCCATCAAGAAATTAATGAGTCGTTGAGTGGTTCAAGCCATCACCAATGCGGGTTTGGATGAGAGATTGTTTGGAATGATGGGGTGGCTGCCAAAGTAATTTTTTCAAATAAAGATTATCCTTGCTATTATTGAAGTAAGACGAGTGCAGGGAATACTCTAATTGTAGTGAGGCTAAAACTAATTTGATGCAACGAAATATGTAGGCTGTTGTGTTCATTTTAGTTACCAGAGCTCTCCCTTACATTGTTGTCAAATCGTGAATTGTTTTCCTCAAATAGTGAATCGTGAATCGTAAGATTCAAGTTTGGGAATTCGTTAATTTCAACCGTAACTCATTTGAGATTAATTGGAAGTATATGAAGTCAAGGTTTTAGCTTTAGATGAGTCTTATTTTAGGTTTATTTGGGTTGATTTTAAATCTGACTTTTATGTGTTATCTAATGGTTTATAAGTTAGGGGCAATTTGGTAATTTTAGAATTTTTTGGATATGGTCTGAAGGGATCACTCATGAGCCTCATATGGATCAAGCTATGTTGTTGGATTTTTATTATGGGTGTTATTTGGTTTTGGAAGTCAAATGTCTTAGTTTCTAAATAGAAAGTCAAAATCATATAAGGACAAGGAGTTCTTAAAGTCTATATAAAGCCATGTAATGTTTCTAATTCAATGGAGAACATGTTTTGGATAACTTTGTGAAGCTTTTGAAGCTCTTATATGTATTGTGTGATGCAATCAAACTTTATGTTTGATGCCCAAGGCTTCTAGGAGTGGTTTCTAGAATTTATTTCTTCTTTATGACTTTCTGCATCTTTATGTCTTTGATCTTGTAACCATATCTGTTTAAACCTCCTTTAACTCCTAGGCATCCTATGTCACAAGCTTAACCCATACCCTTCCTTGAACATTCAACCCTAGTAGCATAAAGCCACAAAATCAGCAGTATTACTGTTTCCAAGGTACTGTTCATAGCAGGAGCAACCCCAGAACAGTCCCTAAATCTCATATTTTATTCACAAAATCTGACCCTTCTGTTGCACCTTTTAAAACCCTAATTTCTTTATATTTTACCTCCCACCCAGCCTTTTGAACCAATTAAGATTAGCCTCAAAATAGCCCTCTGCATCAAAGTGTATTATTAATTTTGGGCTCATTTCTGGTTGTAAAGTTTTCCCCACACTCATCTTTCATGAATTAGTCTTCTTATTTGTTGTTGCCGTTACTTTATCCCTCCAATGTGGGTCCAACCAGCTAATTTTGCTATGATTTAGTTGCATATTATTTCCCATTCGGAAATATGTTTCTTGTATGTGTTAATATGTGTCATTTATGGATTTGGAAATTCATTTTGCCCATTAAAACAACCCCTATCCTTGAACATTTAACCCTAGTAGCATAAAACTACAAATCAACACTATTACTGTTTTTAAGGTACTGCTCACAGCACTGGAGCAGCTCTAGAATAGTCTCCAAATTCTTGCATTTTCATTCATAAAACTTTGCCCTTTTGTTGCATTGTATGAAACCCTAAAATCCCCATATTGACTACCCTTCTAGCTTTTGAAAGCAATAAAATCCAACCCCGAAATAGCCCTCTCTAGCGCTGTGTCATATTAAGTTAGGGCTCACTACTAGTAGGAGAGTATTTCCCTCACTCATCCTACATCAATTAATATTCTTGTTTGTTGCCATTATTTTATCCCTTCAATGTGGATTGAATCAGCTAATGTTGGCTATGATTTAGTTGTATCTTATTTCCCATGTGTCATATATGGATTTATTAATTCATGATTCCCGATATATAGAGTTCTGCAGAATTGCATATTTCTGAAACCTGAAAGCCACATTCCATTTATGTTGGTACTTGGGAATTGGGTTGTTGTTATAATATGGTTTTGTGGGATCAGTTCAATTTATGCTGCAATAAAGCTGCGAAATTTGTACCATGATCGAAATTGCTCAGCCATATACATCACAGGGTGCCGCCGAAGTCGTATGATGTTCATTGCTGCTTTTTACCTTGGGTATATTGGTTATTCTTTGAGGTTACCAGTAATTTGGTTTATTGTTTGTTATGTTTTCATTGCAAGTATGTGTGTATGTGTGTGTTTATATATTTGTACTTGGCATGGAAGAATAAATATAAGTTGTGCTGTTTTAAATTATGCATCAAGAAAGAACACATTTTGAATCCCTGATAGTTTCTATTTTTTTAAAAGTTGATGAATGGTTTGATTGTTTTAATTTGAATTTAGGAAGAATTAGATGACATCATAAGGTATGGTTCAAAAGAGCTATTCGCTGATGAGAATGATGAAGCAGGAAAATCTAGGCAAATCCATTATGATGATGCTGCAATTGATAGGTAGTGTTTTCTACTCTATGGCTAATTGTTCATGGTATCCAATTGAGTTTTTTTTTTTTATTTTGCAATATTAATGGTTATCCGTTGTTAGGTTACTTAATCGTGACCAAGTTGGAGAAGAAGAGGTTACTTTGGATGATGAAGAAGAAAATGGATTTTTGAAGGCTTTTAAGGTTTATAATTCTCTATAGTATTTCTTAATGTGTGTGAAGGAATGTGCATCTAGTTACCTGTGTAATGCTGTTTTTTGACACTAGTGAGCAGCATATTTGATATTGTTTTGTTGTAACCTACTTCTTTCTTTCTATTTAGTTGTATTTTATTTCACTTCATTAGTAGGCATCAAAATGTCTAGTGAATATTGTTCCCTATTATTTTTACATGGTTATTTGATGTAATTGGTTGGTGGTTCCAACAACTACAATCAAAGGTGATCATTGTTGGAGATTGCACGGTCAATTTTTTTTCAGATTGCTTGAAATTCATTCCTTCGAGGGGCATTCATGGGTCAGATTGAGTTGGGTTTACCATATTTACCAGTCATCCGAACCACCCACCTTGGGTTGAACAGGGAGTCATCTTCTTCCCCATATTCAAACAACCAAGCTCAATGCCCTTCAGTATCTTTCAAGGAAAAAAAAAGAAAAGAAACTCCTTTGGCTGCAACATAATGTGTAAGTTCTAAAATTAATTTCAGAGTGGAGGTGTTGAGAGGCAAGAGACTGAGAAGCGAGAGGTGAAGGGACTGATCTGACCATGGGGCTGATCTGATCGTTGTTGTTGTTGGATCTGATGATCATTGTTGTCGTCATCTGATCTGAAGGAACTTTGGGTTTGTGAAATTTTAGATCGTGATCCATGGGAGTTGAAAGACATGTTTGAGAGAGAACAGAGGATAGATAGTTAGTTGAGAGAGTGAGAGAAGAAAGTTTGAGAGAGAACATTAGTATTTGTTCGCTTAGCCTTACTCTTCTTCTTCTTCTTTTTTTCTTTCTTTTTTATTATTATTATTATTTTTTAAATGTGTACTTTGCTCTCATTGTTGAATCTGCTAACCTCAAGACTAGAGGTGGCAATCCTAACCCGAACCCGCCCAAACCGGCCCACAATTTATGGGTTTAAACCTGCTTGTTTATCAAGTGTGTCAAATGGGTTGTTAATGTGTCATTATTGAAAAAATTATTACAAATGTGCAGTGCAGAGGTTTCAAACCCACGTATACCCGTAAACAAGCAACATTGCCAACCACTCCACCACTTGTTCACTACTGCCAATTAATTAGCTATGTTTATTTTATTTATAACAATTCTGACAAGAGCCTGTTCTCTCTCCTCTCTCTATGGTTGTGCACATCTATATATCTACGTAGAAAAACAAATATATATTTTGATATAGATGTGTTTAGGTTGGTTTTTTATTTTTTTTATTTTTATTTTTTTTATTGAATGTTATTTTTTTCTTTTCTAATTTCTTCAGTTTAAATTCTAATCATTAAGAAAAACAAATACTTTTTTATTTTATTCTTGTCCCCCTTTTTTTTTTGGGTTGAAAAATGGTTGTATCGTTTTTTTATTTATTTATTATTTATTATTTTTTAATCATGATTTATATCCAAAATTTTAAGTCCACCCGAAACCTTTATATAAAAATGATTATGTTAATCCAAATCATAAGATTTAAATTTTTTTTTTTTTCCTTAAATACATGACTATGTATATGTAATTCTCTAAAAATTATTTTTGACATTTTTTTGTTTGTAGAAAAATTTGCATATGGTAGAAAAATGAGTTCAATACAGTAAACGGGTTGGTCGGGTTGATGTGTCCAGCCCGTACCCAATTGAACTCAACCCGTTTAAACCCATTTATTAAATGGGTGGTTTGGGTTGAGTATACATAACCCGTTTTGACCTGCCCATTTGCCACCTCTACTCAAGACCCAGAAAACCAATTGCACTCCTGGGAAGTTATGTGACCAAGAATGCGAGCAAAGTTGAACTAACAAAATGTACAAGTCACTACAAGCTGTAACTTATTCTGACTAATTGTTATGTAATTTTTTCTTAGCTGTTGCAATGGTTTTCACTGATTACTATTAATGATTTTGGACCTTAACTAGATTGTCCAGAAGAGATTATATATCTTAAGACATCATATTTATATTTGCTGCTCCAACTGGATATTTGGCTTCTCTATGTTTTCTTTGTTTTTTAATTATTTATTTATTTTTTGTATTTTGTACTTTTTCTTATTGGTTTCTAAGGAAACTAAAGTTGCACATGTGCTTTAGGTTGCAAATTTTGAGTACATTGATGAAGTGGAAGCAGCAGCAGAAGAGGAAGCACAAAAGGCGTCAACTGAAAGTAAACCTACAATTAACAACCCAGAGAGAGCTAGTTACTGGGAAGAGTTGTTAAAAGACAGATATGAAGTGCACAAGGTTGAAGAGTTCAATGCTATGGGCAAGGGGAAGAGAAGCCGTAAGCAGGTATGTTATTTTATTTTAGCAAGGTACATATTTTTAATCAGTTTGATTTGGTACATTATTTTTCTAGTTGGTTTGGTTTGGTTTTACTGTTTTAACTTTTGTTGCTTAAGACTTGTCTTCTATGGAATAGCCCTTTTTTAGTGAATGATGCTGTTTCTTCATTGAAGAATTACCTAATCCACATTGTGTTTGTCCCAATTTATCACTCCTTATCCTGTTCCTTTCTGTATCGTTATTTCTTGTGGCACATCATGTGTGCTTTGTCATTTGAATTGGTATTTTCAAATTGAGCTTCTTTGAAACCATGTAGTGTGTTAGATTTCATTTGCTTTGGAAGTGGAATTAATATCTGAAATGTTACTGAACAAATAGTTATTGGGGACTTCTGCTCTACAACTAATATTCAATAATCCTGTACAAAAATTTATATTGCTGGACATCAATGTGACCATCTGTGTACAGTCGAGCATAAATGTTTCACCTGACCACTTATAGAATAAGCTGGATTTCTGATGTTTACTTTTCTGTTGGGCTCTTAACACTTGTTCAGATGGTGTCTGTTGAAGAGGAGGACCTTGCTGGTCTGGAAGATCTTAGTTCTGATGAAGAAGATGACAACTATGAAGCTGAGCCAAGTGACGGTGAAACAGCTTCAACAGGAACTCCTGCTGGAAGGAAGCCTCACAAAAAGAAAGCCCGTGGTATAGTTTTGCATGCCTAATATCATGATGACTTAATCAAAAGAAGTTGACGGTCATGCTTGCTAATATAACAAAACCTTTCCCAATCTTTTGCAGTTGAACCACTTCCTTTGATGGTTGGTGAAGGGAGATCGTTTAGAGTTCTGGGATTTAATCAAAATCAAAGGGCTGCGTTCGTTCAGATTTTGATGAGGTCTAGTGTAACATGTATCTTTTAATGCAGACACTTCAACTTATTTTATTAGTAGATCTATGATATATGCTGGATGAATGAGATGCTTCATTTTAATACTACATATGGTTGATACACAATTTTGTAACAATTTAGCTTGTTTTACAGATTTGGGGTTGGGGAGTTTGACTGGGCAGAGTTCACCCCACGCTTGAAACAGAAGACATATAAAGAAATTAAAGAGTATGCAATATATTCTTCATTTTAATTTGGAATTTTCTTGTTTAGTTGCTTATAATGATGGCAATGTTACTTAAAGTGAAATTGCAGCATTTAATCAGTCACATTATAGTATGGTGCAAATGTCTTGCAATTAGATTTAGAGAAAAGAAATAAAAACAAAATAGAAGATGATGAGAAAGGCCGAGAGAGAACGATGTGAGACAAAAGAGAAAAAGAGAGTACTTAGGGTTCTCTCCTTCATTCCATCATATTTATATTAATAACGCTCAAAATACAAAAATTTCGATAAGGGAAATGCCACATAACCTAACATTTGCATTTTCTTAGAAAAAGAAGAAAGATGGAACATAAATACATAGAGGAGGACGAGAACTCCTGAAGGAAAAACAGAATTGTCACAAACAACTGCTAATCGAAATCAGAGAAAACGCCCTTAAAACCGACGATATGGTAACCCAAAAAAGAAGTCAAATAGAAAACTCTTTCCCAAATACCCTCAATATCCTTGAAACTTATCTTCAAAAGTTCATGCATTTGTTTCCAACCTAATTACCCGAAGCACTATTCAGATGCCACTCTTCCACATAACTTGAGCTTCCCTGTTAGGACCAAACCCCTTAAAAACCAATAATAAACAGCTGAACACAAGATATAGCCAAACCAAATAGTTTCAACCATCAAGCCAAGGCTACAGGGAAATGCACTAATAAGTGGTCAATATTCTCGTTCTCCCTTCTGCACGTAACATAGCACATCATTGAAGACATAAATTGAGATTAGGTCTCATGATTTGAATCATGTCATTAGTAATGAGCATGGTTCTAAATAGCGGTATTAGGATACAAATCAGTATCAATTGCGATGTAACAATATCTAAAGTATTGAGCAATAAGTATTGGGAATCAGATGATGTGGTTGTGAAGTTTTAAAAACTCCCCTATAATTCAACGATACACAATTTTTTACACAAAAACATAAATTGTCATATTTTAATCAGTGTATTGATATATAGAATCGTTTTTAGTTACTAAGATAACAAAATCAAATCCATTACCAGAAAAAATCACCACACAAATCCCACTTACAACCGACATTAGGCATAATGCTTAAAAATTATATATTTGTTATTCTACATTTTGTCACTATAACCTTGTCATTTTGCATTTAGAAAGTTACAAATTATTTTATCAATAACATTATATCTCAAAGAAAATAGACATGTAGGAAGTAAATTAAAAAAGTTTACGACCATTCAAATTCTTGAAAAATTAAAATTCCATGACCTTTGGAAATTTTAACAAGGACCATAGATGCAATGGGAACATTGTGAAATTGAGAAAGACAATGCATTCAAGGAAATAAATGATCAAATGAAACATCACCCTTCCAAATATCTTTCCAAAAATGACATGCTCCCCATTTTCACAACAAAGTGAACAAACTGAGTGAACCAAGAAATACCTTGAGAAATAAATTTCCAGAGATAAAAAATTCCCTAACTAATCACATGAGAACCCCAACCATTATCTTGAGTTCCATACTTTTGATGATTGCATGCCCTAATGAATTGTGCTCAATAGGAAATCTTCATAACTACTTACCAAGTAAGGTAATATTCTTCTCCACAATGTGCACCAAAGCAAGACCCCCTTTGATCTTAGGATGATAAGCCACACCTTAATTAATCAAGTGGTCTTTCCTTCCTTCACCACTACCTTCCCACAACAAATCTATCATCATATTCTCAGTTCTATTTGACGCGCTCTCACTGGAACTCTGAACAACGAGAGATAGTAAAAGGGCATACTGAACCCAATCAACTCTAAACAACAAGAGATACTTCACAAGACATACTAAACCCAAGTGAATCAACCCTGTTCAGAAACTAAGGCCCTACTTCCACCTATTGAATTTCTTACCAATTTGTTCAATCACTGGATTCCAAAAGTTTTCGAACCTAAGATTTCCTCCTAGGGGAAGCCTGAGATACTTCAAAGACAAGGACTATGTGACAACCCAACATGCTCGACAAAACCAATAACCTATTTTCTGGAAGATTAATCCTAACAATTGAGCTCTTATTCATATTGACCTTCAAGCCAGAAACTTTTCAAAACATCTTAATATGACAAGAAAATTAACCGTTAGTAGCAGGAAATTCCTATGGGGCCTCGCTTCTAGCCCTGGAACCTTGCTCCCATTCCCACTCCCACCCTTAAACTCTTCCATGGGTCCCCATTCTTGTTTCGTGTAACTATGAATTATTCAATTTAGTCTCCTTCAGAGAAGAGAGAAAAATCATATCATCTGCAAACTATAAATGACATGCTAAAATGCTATCCCTACTTATCACGAAGCCCTCCATCAAACCCACATCCTTGGCCCTATCCACCAATCTACATAAAATATCAACCAACGAAGTGAACAAGGGTGGAAATAAAGGGTCAACCTCCCTAAGACCTCTAGTGGGTTTGAAACCACCTGCCTTCCCATTAACAGTAACTAACATATTCGAATTAGTTAAACAACCTTTAATCCATTTCCTCTTATCTATTTCCAAATCCTTTCTTTATACATGATGAAATCCAAAAATGGATCAACATGATCGTAAGCTTGCTTGAAACTAAAACTTAGAAATCACAACTTCCTTACCATGATACCTATACTCTTACTCTTCCATTACTTTATTTGCTACTAACACAATTCCTGGCATTTGGCTACCCTCACAAAAGCTGCTTGGAAGGGAGAAATTGTATCACCCAAAACAACTTTAATCTTCTAGACAACAACTTTGGTATTATTTTATATAAAGAAGTGACAAGATGGAAATAATTTTAAAGGGTGCCACTAAAAGGGGATGCAACCCCATAAGAAGTTCAAATTTGGATAATGAATGCATGAACTGGGAATATGAATAACATGGAAAGGTTATGGATGAAGTTAAAGTTCAATTGAACGAAGTATGACAGACTATAGACAGAATGTGAGTTTTGAATTTGAAGTGAGGCTGTTGTTTTTGCTCTTTTGAGGTTTTTTTGTTGCATTTTTTTAATCACATGATACATTGGTCTATGTTGAATCTTTGTTATCCAGATATGGGAGACTTTTCTTGTCTCACATCGCCGAAGCTATTACTGACGCACCAACCTTTTCAGGTGATTATTTATTCTCATTGGTTTTTTGGTTGCTTTTTCCTCATCTCTTATGTCTTACATTTTTCTTTCTTTCTTTGGTTCACTATTAAGCATTTGTTTCAATATACTATTCTGGCTGCAGACGGCGTTCCTAAAGAAGGACTAAGAATACAAGATGTACTCGTTAGGATTGCAGTTTTACTTCTGATAAGGGACAAAGTGAGTTATGTATGTTTGATAAAAGTGTTCTACATGGTTAGCTGTTGTATATTTATCTAAATTATAACACTTATTTAGCTTTGGATTTTTAAAATGTGGTTGAATTGGTAATCATCTTAGGGCTTTGATTCATGTGGACTATTGTTCCATGTTCCCTTATTGGAAATTGTGTTTAAATAGTGAGGCCTGGTTTATCCATTTTCAACTTCCTAATGAATAGGTGTAGGATGTATGACAATAGTTTCAGGCCTTGGTGTTTTTCAAATGTCTCCATTTGAAAATAATGCTATTATAAACTTTTAATTTACAAAACAAATATGCACTTTGACATGGATTGAAAAATGGGTAGAAATTTTTTCCAATCTATATTGGAAACTGATGGCAACAGTTCCGTTAATGGTGCCGTAAACATTTATTAAGCAATCCTTAAATGTAAATGTTGTTTCAATGAAGATTTACAAATCTCCGATGTGTTGAACATTCTATATAAGTGTTTAAAGGAATGGGGTTTTTGTGTTTTCTCATCCTTATTTACTAAATAGAACAGAATCTTAGTTAACATAGAAACACAATGCCTCAAACACATGGCAGAGCATTATGTGAGACTTGACTGAATGTTCTGCATCTAAGTGTGTCTGTTATGTGTGTTTGGATGAAAGAAAATTTCAGTCCCAAGTGTTTAGTTTGCCTTCCCCCAAGCTGTTTCTTTTCATTGTTGCCAGAAGCTAGGACTTGGACCTTAGGCTTCAAATGGTTGCTTTAGTTTGTGGTGTCTAATCCAAGTTAAGAGTTTGGCTGAGATTAAGACCAATGACTACTAGTCATCTCTGGTGTTGAAGTAAGATTGATATACTGCATTATCAACATGATGCCTATCTGATACAAACAAATTTACAATTAGAGTCCAAAATCAAGAAAGAGAACTAAATATCCAATTAGAGGTAAACCCCTAAGGGTTAGAGAGAGAACAGAGCACTTTGCTCTAATTAATGTCAATATTCTTCAATTAAAAGATAAGTACAATTGATATTACTGTTTATTTGGGAGAAAACTAACTTAGAGAATGATAAGACAATCACCCTCTTTTATATTGATAATAGGTAGCTTACAATGAAAACCTTGGAGGCTCTGTTATCAGAATCTTACGATTCGCGATTCGATTCACGATTCGATTCGCAATTTTTGCAAAATCGATATGAATCTAAGGGTGAATCTATTTTGGAAATGAATCTATAGTGAATCGCACGATTCACAATCGATTCACGATTCGATTCATTTTTTAAGATTCATGCAATTTTTAAAATTATTGTGTCTGACATATTTTTGACTCTATTATTCCTCCATCTTTTTAGTAAAAATGACATAATACAACTTCTAATAGCGTTTAATAGCAAAATAACCAGCATATATACATGATTTGTTATTAGTTTAGTGATCATTAAGTTTTTAATAGGATCCAATTAGATTTAGTCAGACTCAACATATTTTTAACCTTTCTTCTCATTTTTTTTTTCCTTTAAAAAATCGTAATATATCTTCTAAAGATGTTTAAGATTAAAATTACACTATGAATTATCTATTACTATTTTATTAAATTAAATATTACATGTATAAGATCAGTTATACTTTTTAAAATATTTTAGGCTTTAAAAAAAAGATTCTAAATGATTCTTTCTTATTATTTGTTCACTGTTACTTAGAAAAGTATGTATGCTTATTGTCCAAATATCAATATCGTTGTTAATTATTGTTACTTTAGAAATTGATAGTTTGTCTATTTGGTTATTATTTTTATTAAGAATGGTTGATAAGAAATATCTAAAAAAAAAAAAAAGATAAAATGGTGATCTTACATAGGAACGTTTGTTAACTTCATACTTATTAAACTACGTGATTATCATTCAAAATAACATTTTTATTGATTTAAGTCTAAATATTTTATATTCATAAGATATATTTAACATCTAAATGTGTAAATATATGTTTTTAAATAATTTAGAAAAAGTGACCGAATCTATACGATTTACGATTCGATTCGATTCGCGATTCAATACGAGACTATTTCGATTCACGATACGAATCCCGATTTGACAACTATGCTTGGAGGCACAAATAAGGAAATAATAGAATAAGGAAATAACAGCTAATAAAATAAGAAAGTCCTAAGGCACTAATTAAGGAAACAAATAATAGAATGATCTTAACATATATTTTAACAGTTCCCCTCAAGCTAGTGCAAAGATATCTCTTATGCCTGGTTTGTCAAGAATATTATGAAATGGTTTACTATCAACTCCTTTGGTGAGAATATCTGCAAGTTGTTCACCAGACTTCACAAATGGAGTACACATTGTACCACTAGTGAGCTTCTCTTTAATGAAGTGACGATCAATCTCAACATACTTTATCCTGTCATGTTGAACAGGATTGTGAGCTATGTTGATGGCAGCCTTTTTATCACAATATAGCCACATGGAGTCTTTCTGGTCAATTCCCAGATCATGCAATAACAACTTGATCCACAAGAGCTCACACACATCTTGTGTCATAGCTCTAAACTCAATTTCTATACTAGACATGGCAATTACATTTTGTTTTTTTACTTCTCCAAGTAACCAAATTGCCTCCAACAAAAGTACAATATCTTGAAGTGGACTTTCTATCAGTTACTGATCCTGCCCAATAAGCATCTACATAAGCTTCCATACTAAGATAATTATGTTTGAAAAAATAAAGACCTTTTTCAGTAGAAGATTTCAAGTATTTCAAAATTCTCATAATTGCTACTAAGTGTATTTTATGAGGATGCATAAACTGGCTAACCACACTAACGACAATAGCAATATCAGGATGAGAATGGGCTGAGTAAATAAGCTTACCTACTAGTCTCTGATAACTCTCCCTATCAACGGTTGCTCCCCCATTATCATTACAAAGTTTCTGATTAGGTTCCAGTGGTGTGTCACAAGCTTTACTTCCAAGCATCCCTATTTCCTTTAACAAGTCAAGGACATTTTTTTTTTTTTGATAGATGAAAATCCCATCTTTGAACCTAGCCACTTCAATCCCCATAAAGTATTTTAGGTTCCCCAAGTCTTTGATTTCAAACTCACTGGCCAAATACTTCTTCAACAAAGGGATTTTCTCAACATCATCTCCTTTAAGCACTATGTCATCCACACATACAATGAGAGATGTAGTCTTACCATGAGAGGAATGTTTAACAAACAGAGTATGATCAGCCTGACTTTGTTTGAAGCCATATTTTAGCATCACCTAAGTGAATCTCTCAAACCAAGCCCTAGGGGATTGTTTGGGGCTATATAATGATTTCCTAGTCGACACACCTTACCCTTAATTTGAAGAGTTTCAAAACCAAGAGAAATATCCATATAAACCTTTTCTTCTAGGTCACCATGCAGGAAAGCATTTTTCACATTAAACTGATGAAGTGACTAGTCCAGATTAGTTGCCAGAGAAAGAAGTATTTTGACTGAATTCATCTTTGCAACATGAGCAAATGTGTCTTGGTAGTCCACTCCATAGTTTGAGTGAAACCCTTTGCCAGAAGTCAAGCCTTATATCGCTTAATTGAACCATCTACCTTGTGCTTCACAGTATATACTCATTTGCATCTCACAGTTCGTTTGCCCCTAGGTAACTCAGTCAAATCTCAAGTGCCATTCTTATGAAGTGCTTTCATTTCCTCCAGCATGGCTAGTTTTCACTCAGGAGTAATAAGAGCATCTTGGGAATGATTAGGTATGCTAATAGAGGAAATTTTTGACACAAAGGCTTTATATGAGGAGGACAAATGAGAATAAGATACAAAGTTAGAAATAGGATGATTAGTATAAGATCTCACACCTTTTCTCTTGGCAATGGGATATCAGAGGTAGTAATACCAGGAGTTTTAAGGTTACCTAGACCTTCATCAAGAGAAGGAGACTGTAGTGATTGATCAGAAATAGTCTCTTGTATCCAAGTAACTTTCTGCCTTTCTTTATCCCCGACATAGACTTACCCTTCTCTGTTCTTGGCAACATCGAATTTTATATTGCCAGTAATAGACATCACTAGAGGTGGTACTGAGCTAGGAACAATAGGAGCAATAATAGGTACCGCTGGTGGTAGTATTGGGTTAGGAATAATAGAAGCAACACGACTCTCTTCACTCTAAGACTCCCCTTGAAGAGATGACTGGGACACTGGACGAGACAAAAAGTAGGATTGAGACTCAAAGAATGTGACATCCATGGACACAAACTATTTACGAGAGGGAGGATGATAACACTTGTACCCTTTTTGAGTAGGAGAGTAACCTAAGAACACACACTCGAGAGAATGAGGATCCAACTTACCTTGAGAAGGAGAATGATTGTGAATAAAACACACACATCCAAAGGGTTTTGGAGGAATGGAAAACAGAGACTCGAAACCTAAAAGAACTTGAAGAGATGCCCTTTTTTGTATGATTTGTGTAGGAAGACGATTAATGAGATATGCAGCAGTGAGAAGAGCCTCGGCCCAATCGACCCGAGGTACGCCTATAGAAAAACACATAAAGCGAGCCATATTAAGGAGATAACAATTCCTGCGCTCGGCAACCCCATTCTGTTGAGGGGTGTTAGTGCAAGATGTTTGATGGATAATGCCATGAGTGAAAAAATATTTTGCGAACCCATAATCAATGTACTCACCCCTATTATTAGAACACACTATTTTGATAATCGCCCCAAATTGGATACTAACCGTCTTATGAAAGTTTTGAAATACAGAAAAAAATCTTACTTTTTTCTTTCATGAGGTACACCCAAATAGAACAAGAGCAGTCATTTATAAAAGCAACTAACCATCGATGACCTTTCATTGACATCACATGAGAGGGACCCCAAACATCCGAATGAATTAAAGAAAAAAGAACTGAACTTTTATTATTATTAGGAGCAAAAGAGGGTCAATATTATTTGCCAAGTTGGTAGGACTCATAATAAAATTCAGAAACTTTATTTTTGATAAAAACATAAGGGAATAAATGTCCAAGTAATAAAAAGGATGGATGTCCTAGATGTTGATGCCACAACCATAAATCTTCCTTGGTGGATGGAGACGGAATGAAATGATAAGCCTGCTGGTCAGACTGATTGAGGATATAGAGATCATTTTCTGTTCTACCACTATCAATCGTCTTCTTCATGACAAGGTTCTGAAAAAGACAAGAATCAGGAAAAAAAAGTTATACTATAATTCAAATATCTAGTAAGACGACTCAATGACAATAGGTTAACAGAAAAACTAAGAACATGTAAAACAGAATACAAAGGTAGAGAAGGGGTGGCACAGATTAAACCTTTCCCGGAGACGGAAGAAATAGTACTATCAGCAATCTTAACTTTATCCTGACCAGAAGCTGGTGTATGGTCTGAGAAGAGATCAGAAGACCCAAACATATGATCTGAGACACTAGAATCAATAATCCATAGCAAAGCCTTATGGGATAAAAAAACACTAGAAGATGTGGCTAAGTTTCTTAAACGGGCAAACGAAGAAGTAGAAGATGCACCTAGAGAAATAGGAGACTAGCGATCAAGCAGATTTCACAGAGCATCTTCAAACTCAGAAGATGACATACCAGAGACCAAATCAGAAGTCTGTATAACCGGAGCTGAATCATGCATCTCTACAACACTAGACTGATGAGCACGAGAGTGAGACCCACGTCCTCTCGACTGACTAGAACACCCGCCTCTATGACTAGAGTGATCTCCTCGACCCCCTGATGGAAGCCCATGAAGCTTTCAACAAGTCTTACGGGTATGCCTTGGCCGACGACAGTAATCACAAAACAAATTATCCTTCTCGGAAGGATGAGAAGGAAGTGACAAACCACTCTCATCCCAAGAAGGTACATAAAGTAATGTTGAGGGGTCTGTAGAAGTCGATGGTAACATAGCAGAACGATGACTCTTTTCATTCTGGACAAAAACAAAGGCCTCCTGAAGAGATGGAAAAACATCCATGCCAAGGACACGACACCGAACCGGGTTAAACTCCACATTGAGGCCTTCTAGGAACTTGAAGACTCTTTTCTGGGCAAGAAACTTCCGGTAACCAACCGAGTCAATTGTGCAAACAGGCTTGTAATTCAGAAGATGATCTAGGCGTTTCCAACCATTAGTCAGAAAAGTGTAATATTGAAGAATTGTCTACTGATCGCTCAATAGACTGGCGCAACTCAAATGACTCAGAAAAATTCCGCTTCCGAGAATATGTAGCAGCTATTGCCTCCCAAACATCCTGGGCAGTCTCCATGGATAAATAACCTTCACCAATCTTAGGGACCATGGAATGAATGAGCCACCCTATGATCAAGGAGTTGGTAATCTATCCCATCTTCTCCCTACTCTTCAGAAAAAGTGCCAGACACTGAGACCATGCAAGGTAATTCTAACCATTAAACAGAGAGGTGGTGATTTTGAGACTAGGGTTCAGGTTCTCAGAAGTAGTAGTCATAACTGAACCGGGACTCTCTCCCTTAGATGGGTGAGAAGTAGTGTACTCACTAGATGGGTCAGCCATGTTTATGCTACTATCTTAACTAAAAAAGACAGCACTAATCACAATAATGGAAAGAGGGAATGGAATGGGCAAGCAATCTCAAACACAAACCACTATGGGAGCATGTCACTTAGATTAAAGGGGTCATTTACCACCCAAAGAATACATAAAATGAAAAAAAAAGGGTGAAACTTCAATCAAAATAGCAATCTTGGGTTCAACCACAATGAAAAAAACATAGTAGTAATAAAGAGGATGAACCAAGGAGTGTTACTAGGACATATGATGTGGAGAAACACTTAGATGTTATCACATAGAGTTCGAAACACACAGAAGGCCAGAGGGTAGTCCAAAGCACCTACCAGACCATGGAAAAAGCCTGAAGATACCCAGATGGGTGTCGGTTTGAGCGGAAAAACCCTAGGATGGGTGTCGGCTGGTCTGAATTTTTGTGGTGACTAAGAATCCAGTCAAAACTATAAATATCCACCTAACAAATAGTTATTGTTTTGTGGTGAGTAAAGATGTTAAGTTGCTCCTGTAGTGGTTCTGAATTTTTTTGGGATATTATAGACTAGCAATATCGGCTGCTTATGCGGCTCTGAACAATATCATGGCTTACAAACAGTAAACTTGTTAATATTTGTTAAATTGTGCAGTGGATGCATTTTATTATATGCTTTATTTTTAATGATGTTTACAATGTTTTATACATTTTAGATATATCACATTGTCAACTGGTTCCACTTCGAATAGTTGTTTTTGTAGTTTAGTTATGTAATCAGGGTGATTCTTATTTACTACAATGGAAAACAAATTCATTGTTCTGCAGAGTTATACATTATTATCTTTTATTTAATTTCTCTTTCAGAATATATGTCTACCAAGTCGGATAGCAGGCATTGAATAGTATTAGGGTCCAAAAATATTGATTGGAGATTGATGCTTAAATTTGATGTTTAGGATGCCTTTTCCAGGAACAATTTTAGTCCATTGTGTTAGGCATTACAATTTAGTTGTTAACTAGGCATCCTTCATGATTGATGGGCAAGCATGCTTGTAAACTTCCTGTGAATCTTAGAATTTACAACTTCAGTGGCACGTTCTTCACATATTTTCATTGCAAATTCAATGAGATGGGAAGACCGTTCTTGTTTTGGCTTGAAAAATCTTTTCTTTGATTTATTCTACCGCTCATGCTTTTGCCCAAAAAAATAAATAAATAAAATTTCATGGATGATATACTACTGCTTGACTTCCAACTTTGCCAAAATTATTTAGCGAAAATTGCAAATAGTTGGGACAGTAACAAAATAATTGCACTACAAATGGGATTTTTTTTTTTTTTATGCAACCTTGACACACAAGAAGAGTTGCACCAAGAACATGAATGAATTTGCACCATGCATACAGGAGAGTTGCACCATCATGAAAATGTAATTTTTTTGCCACCGCTCCATTGAAATGCAATTTTCTCAATTATTTACCACAGTAAATAAGCCATGGTTTTAATTGTTATTTGTTCCGGGCAATCACTTCTTCCAGAGTATGTAGTCCACCTTCACAGATTATAGTGGCAGACATGTTCTTGAAAGAAAATGCACCGGAACATGCATGTTGGGCCCTACACAGTCTTCAATAGTAAAAATTCTCAGTATGTCTGACATGGATGGATATGCAATACTAAGATTGTCCTTGCTGTGGTAGCTTAAACAGATCAAAGTTTACATGAATTATATTCTCATATGATTTTGAGTGCAGTCCTCAATTATGAATTTTATTGTTGTTGCTGGGTCCCAGTAAATCAAGGAAAAGTTATTTGATTTCAGTAAATACTGCTTTCATAATTTTGGTACCTCATATTAGTTTTCTTTATCATCATGTTCCATGTATCACTCTGGCTCATTTATAAACCTTCCAACTGCCACGATAATTTAAATATATATATTTATATATTTTAATATAAAACTTTTTGTGGAATGACAGGCGAAGGTTTCATTGGAAAAGCCAGGCACTCCCCTTTTTGCAGATGACATTGTATCTCGCTTCCCAGGATTGAAGAATGGGAGATTTTGGAAGGAGCATCATGATCTGTTACTACTGCGTGCAGTATTAAAGTATGTTCTCTTTCTTTGTTCTTTTTTGTCCCTTGAAGAAAGTAAAATTTGACCAATTCAAAATATATAAGGGATTTCATATCAAAAAGAAGTTAAGGTGTAGAGGCAATAAAGTGCTGGCTATACTTCTCAGTTAAGTTTGAAATGAATTTTTTGGTTGATGTCCTAAAAGAATAATGCAAATGTTGTCTGTTGACTTCCAACTATTTGGATCTATATGCTCTTGCTGATAATATTCAATGCCAATACATCTTATTTTTTATTCATTTATTTGTTTACTTCTACTGATCTTTGTTAACCTGACAGCTACTAACTCCAGAAGTTTCTGGTTGAGAGAGAGCATTTTGTGCTCTTCAATATTGAAAATAAAATGGTCATTTCATAGATTCAAGTGTTGTGAACT
This sequence comes from Camellia lanceoleosa, assembly GCA_025200525.1. Taxonomy (NCBI): domain Eukaryota; kingdom Viridiplantae; phylum Streptophyta; class Magnoliopsida; order Ericales; family Theaceae; genus Camellia; species Camellia lanceoleosa. The sequence goes on from CM045769.1 coordinate 110,781,633, forward strand.
TCAATCAATTTTATTAGTGGGTTTTGACCAAATACAGAAGTATTAGATGTGACAAGAAATATATGATATGATATGATATTTATTTATATAAATATATGCGTCTATATACTCTGTTCATAGTTATATGTCTCTCCATCTTGTATACTAATTTTCCAAGTAGGGTAAGGTGCATTTCCATAGCATGTGCCACACCCTAATGTTCCATGTGAGTGTGAATCAATTCACCTCTTGCACACTATGGCATTCCTGTTGGTATTTGATGTTCCACTCAACTTGCTTAGACATGTTGGTTTGAAATTTAAAGGCATTATTGTATGAGAAGTTGATTTGATACTAGCATTGCTTTGCTAGGATTCGTTACAATTTGGAGATGGAAGTATAAATTTGATATGATTAGTCATAAGATGAGTTCTAAGATTGTGCATAGATCCTCTCAATTATAATACATTTGTTTTGATGTGAAGGCATGGCTATGGAAGATGGCAAGCTATTGTCGACGACAAGGATCTTAGGGTTCAAGAGGTCATCTGTCAGGAACTGAATCTTCCCCTTATAACTCTCCCTGTCCAAGGAACATTTCAAGCACTGGACAGTACAAATACAGCTAGTACCGAAAGACCTGGGAATCAGACAAATGGAACCGGTGGTGGGAATGATTTAGCAGCTGATGCTGCACAAGGAGCACCTGATGCTGCAAATCGAGCACAAATACATCAAGATTCTTCTATATTATATCATTTCAGGGAGATGCAGAGAAGACAGGTTGAGTTTATCAAGAAAAGGGTGCTTCTGTTGGAGAAAGCATTAAATACAGAGTACATAAAAGAAGTATTTGTAAGTTCTTTCATAAGTTTTACTACTTGCATATTCTGGCAGTTGTGTATTATACATTGAAATATATTTTGGCACTGTTTAGTTGAGCTGTGCAAAATACTAATAATTAAAACTGTAGCATAATAGTTGAGAGAGAGCGAGAGAGAGATATGCTGGAAGAGGAGGCACAAAACCTAATTCAGTTTGTTACCTTACTAAGCACTTGTATTTATAATAATAAGAGAATAAGTACAAGGACACTAATACCTTCAAGTACATAACTTAACACTCCCCTTCAAGTTGGTGCATGGATGTCTCGCATACCCAATTTACATACAATAGGATGAAACACTTTACTCCCTAACCCCTTGGTAAACACATCGCCTAATTGATTTTTAGACGTGACAAAAGATAAACAAATGATGTCACTAGATACTTTCTCCTTGATAAATTGTCGATCAATCTCGATGTGCTTAGTTCTATCATGTTGAACTAGATTATGAGCAATGTTAATAGCGGCCTTATTATTACAATACAGTCGCATAGGACCATCACTCAACAACCCCAGATCAGTGAGTAAATTTTAAGCCACATCAACTCACAAATGCCATGTGCCATGGCACGATACTCCGCTTCCTCATTTGATCTGGCAACAACTGACTGTTACTCTGCAAGTCACCAAATTCCCCCCTACAAATGTACAATCGCTAGTGGTAGACATTCTATCTTCAATAGCACTAGCCTAATCTGCATCAGTGAAGGCCTCTAATCTTAAATGATGATGATTAGAGAATAAGATGCCTTTTTCAGGCGCTGATTTGAGATATCTTAAGATCCTATAAATGGCCTCCAAGTGCCCCGTCCAAGGATCATGCATATATTGGCTAACAATGCCAACAACATATGCAATATTTGGCCTAGTATGAGAGAGGTATATCAGTCTTCCAACAAGCCTATGGTACCTCCCTTTGTCCACATGATCTCCATCACTACTGAGCTTATGATTAGCCTGTATAGGAGAATCAGCCGGTCTACACCCTAGCATGCCTACTTCCTCAAGTAAGTCCAAGATATACTTCCTTTGAGAAATGAAGATGCCCCTTTCTGATCTAGCAATCTCAATCCCAATCCCAAGAAAGTATCATAAGGGACCAGGATATTTGATTTCAAATTCCTTGGAAAGTTGAGTTTTGACATTAGACATTTCCTCTACATCATTGGCTGTGAACACAATGTCATCCACATACACGATAAGGATATTGATCTTAGCTCCACACTGTTTGATGAACAAAGTATGATTTGCATGGCTTTGGTTATACCCAAACCTGAGCATCGCCTTAAGAAACCTATCGAATCAAGCCTTAGGAGATTGTTTCAATCCATACAAGGCCTTCTTTAACCGGCAAACCTTCCCTTTAGTAGCTGGAGAAGAAAAACCTGCAGGGACATCCATATATACTTCTTCCTCTAGATCCCCATAAAGAAATGCATTCTTCACATCCAATTACTGTAATGGCCACCCCAAATTTGCTGCACAGGAAAGGACACGAATGGAATTCATTTTAGCCACTGGAGCAAAGGTCTCTTGATAGTCAATGTCATAAGTTTGAATGAACCCTTTAGCAACCAGCCTTGCCTTATATTTCTCAATGGTCCCATCGGCTTTCTACTTAACTGTGAACACCCATTTGCACCGCACAGTCCTTTTCTCGATTGGTAAAGAAACGAACTACCAAGTGCCATATTTACCTAGTGCTCTTATCTTTTCTGCCATAGCCTTTTTCCACTTATGATCACTAAGAGCTTCCTTCCAAACCTACGAAATAGATATAGAGGACAAAGACGAAACAAAGACACGATATGATGGCGATAATGAATCATATGACACAAAATGAAATATCGGATGTTTAGGTTCTAGCTCCTTTCCTAAGAGCAATGGGAAGATTTGAATTATCAACTTATGAGCATCACTAGAAAGGACAGGAGAATTAGTAACCAATGACTCATTTCTTGAAATAGGAGACGAAGATGATGAAACTAGAGATGGAGATGATTGGCCTGGCAGCACATCCGACACCTGTTCCTTCTGTCGCCGAGAGTAGGTCTTGAGATCTGTTCTATCCAGCCGACTAGTCTCCCCATGATCATAAGACTCCCCCTTAACACAAGGAATCACCTCTCCCTCACTACATGGCTTCCCCTTCCCCTCATAACCAATGGAAGAAGAAAACATAGAATCTAGGAAACCAATCTTGTTGGGAATAGAAACCTTCCCTTGAAGAGAGGAGCCCTGGAAGAATGGCTGAGACTCACAGAAGGTAATATCTATAGAAACATAAACCTTTGTGAGTGTGAGGGTCACAGCACTGATAGCTTTTTTGGGCAGAGGAATAACCGAGGAAGATACACTTTAGGGCCTTGGGATCAAGTTTGCTGCGAATGGACCGAGGGGAATAGACAGAGCAGATACAACCAAAGACCTTAGGCAGAAGGGAACCAGGGTGGACAGACGTTTGGTGAAGAAGGTCAAGGGAACATTGAAATTGGAGGACACTTGAAGGCATGCGGTTAATAAGATATATAGCAGTAAGGACCGTATCACCCCAATATGGTGTAAGAACATGCATCGTGAACATAAGAGCACGAGCAACCTCAAGAAGATGACGGTTTTTGCGTTCGGCAATACCATTTTGTTTCGGGGTATCGACATAATTGGTTTGATAAAGAATGCCATGGGCTTCAAGATAAGCCCAAAACGCACCGTCATTATATTCAGTACCACTGTCACTCCAGAGGACCTTAATGGGTGTAGTAAATTGAGTAAGCATCATCTTATGAAAAATTTGAAAACAAGAAAAAACTTCATTTTTGGTTCGGAGTAAGTAAACCCAAGTCACACGAGAATAGCAATCAATGAAAGTGACCAATCACCGATTACTAAAAACAGACAAAACACGAGATGGACTCCAAACATTAGAATGAATAACCATGAAAGGAAAAAGACATTTTTTATTAATAGGAGGATAACAAGAACGTTTATGTTTAGCAAACTCACAAGCATCACAATGAAAATTAGTCTTATGACAATCTTTGACTAAAGTAGGAAAACATTTCTCTAAAACAGAAATAGAAGGATGTCTTAAACGCCTATGCCACTGGTGTAACAGAAGAACGGCAGAAGTGTCAGTCGCTTGAAGAGCCTGGTGACAAGAGCCAAGGGAAGGAAGTCCAACATCCAAAAAATACTAGCCCCCATGTGCTTTACCACTGCCAATCGTTCTCCCTGTATCCCGTTCCTGGAAAACACAATGAGAGGGATAAAAAGTTAGGTAACAATTTAGTGAATTTGTAAGACGACTAATAGAGAGTAAATTAGTAGAAAATTGGGGAACATGAAGAACAAAAGAAACATAAATCAAGGGAGAACAATGAATAGAGCTTGTCCCAAACGTAAAAGATAAAGACCCATCAGCAACTCTTACTTCATCCTTGCCAGAACAAGGAGAGTAAGAATGGAAAAGATGAGACAAACCTGTCATGTGGTCAGTAGCACCGGAATCAATGACCCAAGGACATGAAGGGGAAGAAGAAGTACCTCAAGCACTCATAGGAATACCTATAGACGCAAAGTTAGAAGCTGAGGGAGGATCAGAAGTAGGAGCAGAGGAATCAAGTTGGCCCATCAGACACCGGAGCGTGTGCAACTTATCATGGGAAAGGGGGGCAGAATCTCCCGGGGTGCTAGTGAAGGCCTCAGAGAGATTGGCTTGAGAACGAATAGAGCCACCACGGGCACTACCCCGCCCTCGAGGAGGATAACCATGCAACTTCTAACAATGTTCCCGATCATGCCGGTCTTTGCCACTGTTGAATGTGTTGAATGTAAATGTAAAAACACCACCAAGTGTGGTAGGGAGATGTGAGTGTGTTAGGTGAGTATTAGTGCTATAGGTAAGTGGTAAGTGAGTGCTATATTTAGTGCTCCATTTAGTTTAGTGAGTGCGCCATTAATTTAGTTTAGTGCTCCACTAATTTGATTACTCCATTGTATCCTATTCTCTCTATAAAAGAGAGTTCATTCTCTCCATTGTAGATATATCAATCAATAGTGTAAACACATTGCATATCAATCAATAATTTCCTACATGGTATCAGAGCTATAGGTTAAGCTCTTAGTGTGCCTTGACCGCCGACCTCTACACATACCTTCACAAATTATTATTCTTGATCTTGCTCTTGTTGTTGCTGCTGCTGGTGCAGTAGTATTTGGAGGAGGAGGTTAGCTGCGAACTGCAGCGTTGACTGGTACCTCTGATTCTTATCAACCTCAACCTCTGATGTTCCCTGACTTGCTCCATAAAGGGCAGGCTGGGGCTGCTGAGTAACATTACTACCACTACAAAGTTCATCAAATGCGTTACAGTAGGAGATGGAGCTGTTGGGAAGACTTGCCTTCTCATCTCCTACACCAGCAACACTTTCCCAACTGATTATGTTCCAACTGTTTTTGACAACTTCAGTGCCAATGTCATGGTTGATGGACAAACTGTAAATCTGGGTCTCTGGGATACTGCTGGTCAAGAAGACTACAACAGGCTGAGGCCTCTTAGTTATAGAGGAGCTGATGTTTTCCTCCTTGCCTTTTCTTTCTTCTTCCAAACACCCTGATATTTTGTTCCTACTGTACATCTGGTTAGTGCTGGCATAGTCGGAATAAATGTGTTCCTTGATCCACAGCCAGATTTTGCCTTGGTTATGTAGTATTGAAGACATCTGTCAAGACCAACCATCAAGTCAGGAAGCAATGCTGGATGCATTGGTATTGGCAGCTTAAAGTACGCATCCAAGGTTTCATCTATAATTCGCAGAACTTCAACAGCAGATGGAGCATATCCTTCTTGACTTGCTTGTGGATTCCAGGCCTCTTGTTGGAGATTCCTGTCAACCCACTCCTTCAGTCTGTCCACTCTCGTCTTAATCCAAACTTTAACCAGATTGGCTATTGCAGCTTCAGCTTCAAAAGGAGGCATTTCATGTATTATTGCCTTTCCTCCATCATCACTGTCCACTGAATCTTCAACTGCAATTTGAACAAGATCTTTCTCCAACTTATCTGCAGCTCTCAACACTTGTATAGCATCTGGTGTCAACTCCATTATACCTGAAATGAATTGCTTCAGCTCATTCCCATAGCAAACATGAAGGGTGGCAACAGCCACTCCTGCAGCCAAAGGATGCCATTTCTTCAGTATGGGGCTGAATACATCCTTCTCATTAGCTGCCAGCTCACCAACATCCTTTGCAAGAATGGCAAGGACAGGGAGAGGATTTGGCTGGTTCCTTGATGCTCTCCTGCTTGAATCTGCCTTCTCCATTCTCTGTCAATCCTGTTGCGAGCCAACAATGGGCACTAATGGAGCATCATAAGATTATTTTTCACATCAAATTCATACCATTCAGATTTGCACACCAATTTTATTTTATTCATGCCAGGGATTAAACTCGATCACCATTTTACATAAAAAAAAATAAAATAAAAAATAAAAAAAAACCCAAACAATCTCCAACCACAACCTACTTCCACCACAACAAAAACCGGCCTTATTTCTTCGTCTCTTCTGCCGATCTCTTCCTCTTGCCTTTGTCTTTTTGTCCTACTCACAGGCGGGTCGGCAATTTGAGACCGCATCATGATCTCTCACACATGACTTGCTCATTCTTTGCTCCACAGAGTCAAGAAGAAAGTTCAAAAGGTAAAAGTTAAAGGCAGTTCGGGTTCAGGCTGCCATCGCTCTCTCTCTTGACTCATCAGAAAGAGAGGAAGAAGGGCCCATATGGGGGGTTTGTTGTGAAGTGTTATATCTCTCGGCAAAATGAGATTCCGTTAGCTCTCCTATATGGTCAAAACAAGACTGGTATTTTCTCTAAAACATGATTTGTCTTCTCTTCTCTGATCGATTTGACAACCCGATGGCTTTTTAACGCGGTTTAACATGACCTCTAAAGCTAAAGCCATTATTTCGGATCATTTGAAAAACACTGCTTTCTAGCGATGAACACATAACCCCTTATCATCGTTTCGAATTGATCGATCTATCTACTTTTATTTGTCGATTACTTTCTCTCCAAACTCAAATTGGTTAGTTCCTATCCCCCTTGAGTTTGAGGGGGGCTGTTGAATGTGTTGAATGTAAATGTAAAAACACCACCAAGTGTGGTAGGTAGATGTGAGTGTGTTAGGTGAGTATTAGTGCTATAGGTAAGTGGTAAGTGAGTGCTATATTTAGTGCTCCATTTAGTTTAGTGAGTGCTCCACTAATTTGATTACTCCATTGTATCCTATTCTCTCTATAAAAGAGAGTTCATTCTCTCCATTGTAGATATATCAATCAATAGTGTAAACACATTGCATATCAATCAATAATTTCCTACAGCCACAATAATCACATGTAATCTGACTACGATTAATACTACCACCTTTACCCCCAAACTTGGAGGAGGAGCCATCCTTGGGAGCAGAAGAAACAACCAAGGCAGAGCGATCTTGGGGAGGCTAATGAACCAGAGCACTACGTGTGCTCTCTTCCTACTGAACATAAGCATATGCCTCACGTACAGTGGGAAAAGGATCGCGACCGAGAATCTGAACCCGAATCTGATCATACTCAATGTTAAGGTCAACAGGAAAATCATAGACCCTCTCCTTGGATACCATATGTTGAAAGGTAGTAGCATCTTGGGAACAAACAGCTTGGAAATTCTAATAATAATCGAGTTCTTGCTACAAGCTACTTAACTCGGCATAGTACTCGGCAAGGGACCTATCATTCTGATCAAACCCCTGTATTTTCTCCCGCAACTCATAGGCCTGAGCATTGTTGCCACGCTGGGAATACATTTGAGCAGCAGCAATCCGTATCTCATGAGCAGTATCAATCAAAACAAAAGAGCGACTAATAGTGGGATGAATAGAATTAATGAGCCAAGTCATGACAAGAGCATTCTCCTTAGGCCATTTATCTCGGGTTGATCCATCCTCCTTGGGAGCCGTGGTAACTCCCTTGATGTAACCAAACATGCCACGAACAGTAATGGCCAATTGACAAGAACGCGACCAAACCAAGTAATTAGCGCCATCCAACTTGATTGGCGTAAGCTGAAAAGAGGAATGTTCACCAAGAGAGACATTGGAACTGGACTCTTTCACTTCACTACTTACAAGGGTTTTACCATCATCAGCCATGGCCTAAACAATGTGAGCACTCAAAGAATAATCCAGCCACAACCCAACAGCAGCAAAGATAAGGCAAAAGAACAATTACACTGAAGCAAGGAGACCAAAAAACAAGCTTGTGGAGATGCAGAAACAGTCAACTGAAGCACTGAGGGGCTAAAAATCAATTAAACACCATCTAGATATAGCAACCAATGGCAAAGAAGCCTAGAAAGGCCCTAGTCGGCTGCTAGAGAAGGCAACCCAAGGGTTGGATCGAAGCAAAAACAACTAGAAGGCAGAAATTGAAAAAATAGGCCTATTTTTCCAAAAAATAAAGAAAAATTGGAAAAACTAAGTAACCAAGAACAAAAAATTTTGAAATTTTTTCTAAGAACTTCCCTACCCTAGTAGATCATGGTAGGATTTTTTATTATTATTATTTTTTAATGCAACAGTGAACAGAAGGAATAAAAAAGAATAATAAAGAAATAAAAAAAAAAATAGAAGAACAAAAAATAAGAACCTGCTCTGATACCAAGTTAAAATTGTAGCATAATAGTTGTGAGAGAGAGAGAGAGAGAGAGAGAGAGAGAGATTTGCTGGAAGAGTAGGCACAAAACCTAATTCAGTTTGTTACCTCACTAAGCACTTGTATTTACAATAATAAGATAATAAGTACAATGACACTAATACCCTCAAGTACATAACACTAATTGATGAGCCAAAGGAAGGAAAACAAAAAAAATAATTTATAGGAAAATGAACTTAAAAGACTCAGCTATAAAGCACGGACACCTTAGAGAGGGCTCCGTACCAATGTCGGACACGGACACGCGGTGGACACGTGTCCGACACGCAGCAGAGAGTGTCCCTTTTTTTTTTTTAATTTTTTTACATCCGGACACGTTCGGACACTTTTGGGACACGTTCAGAGTAATTTCATAATTTACAAAACTTTTTTTGGGGTCGATTTGTAAAAAAACAAAAATATAGCAAACAAAAGAGAAAGGGAGAGAAAGAGAGGACCTGGTCACTTTTGAGTGGTCGCTCATCGCTCATCGCTTGTCGCTCGTCGTAGCTCGTCACTCATCGTTGGTCCTCATCGCTCGTCGTCGCTCGTTAAGGTATGCTGCTCTTCTTCATTCTTCTTCTTCTTCGTTCTTCGATCTTCCTCTTCTTCTTTGTTCTTTTTCTCCGATCTTCTCTCTTAGTCTCTCTCTCTCTCTCTCTCTCTCTCTCACCCTCTCTGTCTGATTTTGTTTGTTCTTTTATTTTATTTTTCTTTTATATAGTGAGTGAGAGTGATCCGTCTCTCTCTGTCAATCCCTCTCTCTCTCTCTCTCTCTGTCTTCTATTTTTTTTTTTCTATTTTCTTTTTCTGATAATATATACAGATATATATTATATACTAATATATATACATATATATTTATATACTAATATAGATATATATTTGAACAAAAAATCTTTTTTTTCCACTTTTCCTTTTTTCTATTTTTTAGATATTATTATTTGTTTAAATAAATTATTTTTATTTATAGGAAAATTTTAATTTGTGAATAATAGTTGATATTAAAATAAATAAATAATATTTATATTTTTTAATTTTACATATAATAAATAAATAAAATTATATATATTGAACATGTCCCCAGCGTGTCATGTCCTCTATTTTTTAAAAATTTGAGTGTCTCCGTGTCTGTGTCGTG